>CM063498.1:191723547-191733547 GCA_032207245.1 Pardosa pseudoannulata
CAATCGCTTCTTGTTATCGAAATCACTTGTATGTTAAAATTATCATTTTATGTGATCTTTCCATCGGTTGATGTTATCAGTTTTTGAACCTTTATTTGAACTGGCAAAGGAATATTCACAATCTATTCAGAAAGAACCCATCATTTCTTTCCCTTTGCTGTTGTTTGAATTTCCGAGAATTCTTCTCTTCCAACTATTGAAATGGGGAATGAACAAAGGAGTGGGGTTATTACACGTTCCTGGAATTTTTCAGAAATACGCACACTCTGCTGGTGGTCAATGGTTGTCAGATAAGAAGAAGGAAAATTCTTAAACATATTACTTTATTTTTTTACATGCATTTATATAACAGAAATACAAATGTTTTTTTCATTAAAACAAAATATGAAATTTTAAATTTATGACAGTGATTATATGATTACGAACAATTTATCAATGAGCTTCTTAGAAAAAATTACAGACAGTCAACAATTGATCAATTTTTTTAATAAGTATACAATTCTTATGTTTTAAAGGATAATATACAGTAAGGTGTGTTTTTTCCTTTTGTTTTGAAATTTAGTACTTGTGGATTAAAGGAGGGGTAAATTTATTTAATTTTGCATGACAGGTTGATTATGATTACGAACAATTTATCAATGAGCTTCTTAGAAAAAATTACAGACAGTCAACAATTGATCAATTTTTTTAATAAGTATACAATTCTTATGTTTTAAAGGATAATATACAGTAAGGTGTGTTTTTTTCATTTTGTTTTGAAATTTAGTACTTGTGGATTAAAGGAGGGGTAAATTTATTTAATTTTGCATGACAGGTTGATTATGATTACGAACAATTTATCAATGAGCTTCTTAGAAAAAATTACAGACAGTCAACAATTGATCAATTTTTTTAATTATGTATACAATTCTTATGTTTTAAAGGATAATATACAGTAAGATGTGTTTTTTTCCTTTTGTTTTGAAATTTAGTACTTGTGGATTAAAGGAGGGGTAAATTTATTTAATTTTGCATGACAGGTTGATTACGATTACGAACAATTTATCAATGAGCTTCTTAGAAAAAATTACAGACAGTCAACAATTGATCAATTTTTTTAATTATGTATACAATTCTTATATTTTAAAGGATAATATACAGTAAGGTGTGTTTTTTTCATTTTGTTTTGAAATTTAGTACTTGTAGATTAAAGGAGGAGTTAAATTTATCTAATTTTGCATACCGTTTATTGCTATCTATCGGTTATTATTATCAAAATCACGGTACCCTAAACTAATCACATTAAGGGGAGCCCACTGTATTGATAGACGACTTTCATTTAAATATCCTCAAATAAAATTTATCAATTTAATAAAGTTGTCCTTTTTGATAAATGTACTATTCACTTTTTTACAAGAAATGCGAACACTTCAAGGTGCTATTTCTTAAATAAAATAACATGAACAGTATGCTATTCTTCGGTTTTCTTTTACTTTTATATTAGTAGTAGCACATAAATATGGCAGAGGACAAGAGCTGTGTAAGATAAATGATGCGATTTATTCTAAGAAGTGATCACTCAAGCAGGTACATAACTGTGCAATGTCGGATAGATCACGCTTGAAGGAAAGTACATTCTTCTTGAAGGATTTTTCTTTGTTATACCACTTTTTACAATCTTGTTTAGATTATTAAAATTCATAACGGAGTTCTAAGCAAGCTTACGTGATGGAATTTTTATAACAAAATCTAAAATGACTTCTTCTAATCAGTAAGTTGAAACTAGAAAATCGGCATATTTCTTTTGCATTGTAATAACTAAATGAGTTCAACAGTATGTATACACACACATATATGTAATAAGACGGACTTCACGATGGGGGATTGCAGTCATGGTCCATAAAAATGATACCGTTTTAGCTAGAGACATTTATTAAGATGACGTTGTAGGACGGGTTCCCATTTCATTATAGGGACAGGACAAACTGAGGGGTCAGCTACCATGAAGTTATATGTAAAAGACCCTTAACACCGGGGTCAACATCTCGGTGAACATCTGTGGGACAATCTGCCTCCGACAGCGTACATCTCCTTTTTGTTTAGAAATTTCCTAAATTGTCCTCTAGGGCAATGTAGAGTTATAATTGGTTAGACCCTTTCTCGGAGAGCATAAACTGTAGCCCTAGGGGTTAAAAAGGGGAAAGCAGAACAACTCGGAAATTTTTAGCCTTTGACTTAAGATTTGAAAACCCCTAAGAATTTTTTCGGGGTGTCTTAGGGGTTTTATTCAAAATGGCTACACTAATTCCCCGATCTAGTTTACTTTTCCTTACACACATGCACACACATGCGTACACCCCGAGTATGTTTTGTTCTTATATATATATATATATATATATATATATATATATATATATATATATATATATATATAAGAACAAAACTTTAATAGTTTTTATGTTAGACATTGAATTAATTATTCATTGTCTACTTTTCATAATAACGTCTTAGTGTACTAAATATAATATTGACCGGGGAACAGTTTTTTAAAATATTTTATTGTGAACCACCTTTAACTTGTTAAAATACTGATTTTGCAGTTATTATACCAAAATTTATTGTTACACACTTATCTGATTCTAAGTTATTCCGAATCATGTAGATTTACAGAAAATACTGTTTGACTAATTTACATTGAAAAAAAAATAGTATAATTTTGCCGTAAGTTACTGAGTTTATTGTATGTAAACTGAGTAGAAAGAAATGTATATATAAATGTTTACTGAATCTGGGATGCGGTTAGAATAATTTCAGACATATTGTTGCATACACCACAAATTTTGTAGCTATGTCCGCTTTCGATCATTTCTTATACGCTATGCTTTAATTCGATCGGTCTCGGAAAAATGGTAGATAGTCAGAAACCGCAAACTCCGTTCACCTCCGAGACGACTATTGAGTGAGATTCTCACTTCATTTGCTGCCTGGAGGTAAAAAAGACGAACGAACCCCGAAACGTACTGTGTATCAGCGTGAATACGTGACGCGAGCGGATGTTCAGGAATTCACCCGTTTTCTGGAGTGAGTTGATGCGAAATCATGCAACAGTTTTATTTCTAATACGAGACGCAACTACTATGTCTGAAAATGGAGACTTTAAAATTGTCGCTTCTGAGGCAACTGGATTTTATTGTGGCCAATTTTTGATAATGTGATAGCGAGAAGGTATATCACGAGCTGAATATTTCTCAAGAAATTGTTTTAACACTAAACCTACCGGAAATGCTAAACGACCGTTTTTTAGGCTTTAACCCTTTGAGGACCACACGAAAATTGTATATGAGTCGACCGTTGTGAAAACCATTGACGCTTAACGCCATCTAGTAATTAAATCTAGCATTTAAAAATTAAACTGTCAGATCTCCTATTACGCATATGCGACGTTGGTCTCTCAAAATCAAACGGAAATTGTCGGGTGGAAGCGAAGATGGACTGATAAGAGTGAAATCGCTGAGTCGCGATACGAAACGTTGGTCGCAAAGGGGTTAATCAAAATTGCTAAATTCCAGGATTTCATTTTTTTTTAACTTACTGCACGACGTTTTCTGTAATATATAGCTACTTAATTTTTCACTTTCGTTTTTTCTGATATTTTTCATTTTTTTTTCGTTTTTTCTGCTAATGATATATACTCTACCGTTATCTACCACGAGCATTCTTTTGACTGCTGGAAAATATACGAAGTTCATAAAGTTATCGAAATTGAAATCACGAACTGACTGCTAATTTTAAGTCTTCCAAGAACATGTCATCCTGTTTTTTATAGGAACATGCCAAGTACCACATGTACAGTTTGTTTTATGCTAGGCATAGAGTGCCGATTGTTGGTGACGTGTATATATATATATATATATATATATATATATATATATATATATATATATATATAATGAAAGCGTCCTCAGCACTCACCGCTTGATGGTGTGCTCCTCATTGTAGACTATATATCTTTTTGAGACACGAGAGAGAAGAGTAGGATTACGACGAGTATGCTGGGCGATCATGATGTCCAATCAATACTTATATGTTTAATTATTTTATCTTCGTTAATTAGCTTCTTGTTCTCATGTTTTAGCAAATAAATGTACCATATATCATGTTGAATGTGGTTATGAATATTTCCCCACCTGCCTGATCTCTCTCTCTCTCTCTCTCTCTCACACGCACACATTGCATTTAATTCGTCTAAGTCTTTATACAAATTGGCTTTTCTGTCACTGGCTGTAATATCTGCATACGCCTCTCCTGCTTATCTATGTATATGCATGCCTGTGTGTGAATTGGCTGTTTTTTTTACCCACTACAAACTTAGTGTTACACCCATGTTGCTGCAAAAAGAACAGTCGTTATGTGTTAGGCATTGGTTATAATAAATTTGTTCATTTTAGTTTTAAACTTTATTTAATTGGCTAAAACGTTTTGTAGAGTAAATGTAATTGGTAAAAAAAACCTTCTTTAAAATGCCTTGATAGTGACGGAACAGCATTTTGGACTTCGTAAAAGTAGTCCTGAAAAGCATCATTTGTCTCATGTAAAACTCCTACCTTTTTACTTCCAAAATCACGTAAGAACCCTGGCTTTGCCTCCTTTAACAAACTGACTATCTGTTTTTGTAGTTCCGTCTTATGGACTTTGTCCGAATATAGAAACATATTACAGGTATGATTCGAGCACGCTATCATTGATTGACATTCGTTCTTCCATTATTAACGATAAACCATTCCTGTCAGTGCGATCTGACCTACATGTAGATCCAACTTTTTTCACACACCCTTTCATGTCTCTGTAATTACAGGATTAGCTCTCGAAAGGTCGACATATCGCGCACCACACCTGACTGTTTCCTGCTTTATAGGTGCAAAGAACCTTTCTCCGCCGGATGCGTTTTCGTCTGAACTTGGAATCTTTTTTTGTGTCCCTGCTGACATAGTTTCGTTCGTGAATCAGCGGATTCCCACCGTGATTCATTCATTCTTGTAGTCGAAAAATTCACAGTAATTCGCGAACTTTTAGTCGCTTTCGAACAACGGTCTGAATAGAAGTACGGGCTTTTCTTTGGAGCAATCGAAATGTTCGGTTTCCTGTCTTTTCTTTGTCTGTTTCGTCCCATTTTGTGCTCACGAGTGGTAATTATTTCGGCTCGAGTCATTGGGCTATGGTTATTTTTGGGATGAACGTGGGTGTATTTCGCATATATGCCTCTTTCACTGTCAAAAGCAGAAGCCTTTCGCGTGAGAATGACTGTGATTAGTGTTTTTTATGTAGGTCTAAAACAAATGTACCCTTAGAAAATTTTGGTTTAATTTTTACTCTATAATATAGGAATAGAGGAACACATGCTTGCCGTATGTTACTCCTTTCAAAGTAAAAGGTTTAACTTCCTGCCCATGAGAACACTTTAAGAATAATAGCAGTGTAGCATATTTTTTTTTGGTACGCTATAATAAATATATCGTATATGGGTTACAATGTTTAGTTCTCCACAGTGTGAGGTAATAAGTTTAAACTCTCTTCTAATCTTGAAACTACAGCTCAGGGAATGCAGTAAATTTACTATGAAAAGAAAATCATTGTATTATCACTTAACGTACTCCAACTATTACCTACTCAAATACATGGAACTACTGCTAACTCGCGTGTATCTAATATTCTGTTAGAATCAATTCAGGGAAGGATTACCATTGAAGACCGCATTTCAGAAATACACTATTGAAAACCTTTGCATACAGATTGTGGCAGCTGGTCAAAAGAGAACCAGAGAGGGTCGGTCATTCTCAGGACCCGTGGGAATTTATTCCCCTGAAAAAAAAGCAGGAGTTCCAGACCCAGAGGGGTTTCGGATTTTTATGTCCCTGTATACATCTGGGTGGAATGCCGGATATCGTTGAGGAGTCCGGTCCGCTGACCACTCCCTTGCTCTCAGCCCTTTTCTCCCCCCCCCTCTTTTTGCGAGGGGTCTTTCAAGAAGCAGGCAGTTGGTTGTTGGGGGCTGGAGGGTAGAGAAGGTTGTTTCTTTCTCCCAAATGATGTTGTTTTATATCGTTTATATATTGTATATTTGTCGAGATAGTAAAGTCTAGGAATTTAAGCGATTGTTTTTACTAAGCTCCCACAAACACAGAGGTGTATGTATGTTGCGACGTTACAAGATCAAGAAGTCTAGAATTTTTGTCTTCTATACGTAATGGATTCACTGCTTCTGGTGTTTTGTCTACCAGACCAGGAGATATTTTTCTTCCCATTCTGTGATCCATATCTAATCTAACTTTCTCGGGTTTCGTGTTAGGTCTGACCCTCCATCCATTTTTCCGATGCTTCGGGTACGGCAGGTCGAAATACTTATTGCGTCCTGCGGTGTGGAAATATCGTTCGCACGCCAGTTTACACGCTCCTAATCAGCTGGATCTTCCGGATCGTGAGAGTATAGGCGGAAAACAAGGAGGCGGGGAAAATCCTTATTTTCGGAACCATCTATCTTCTGCTCGTGTTCTAACTCAGCTTATATTAAGACATCGATTACTTTTCTTCACCTTTCCCACATATTTTTCAACATTCTTTTTTTATGACGGAGAGAGAAAAGTTTGCCCTAATGTTTGATAGGTAGCAAAGAAATTTGAAGCTTAAAATTGGCTCTAAATAGGCAAAAAATGAACTTTTGCGTCTTATTGTAAGTTTAACCCTTGATTTTTATAGTCCATTTATTTCTCAAAAGTGAAATTTGAATTAAAATACCACATTTCGAATCATTATCTCTTAACACACTGTATGCAGGACATGTACTAGTACGGTATTTGACGACTGATACTTGATTACAAGACACGTACGTTTTCTGACGATTGATACTTGAGCGCAGGATACGTACTAGAGCGGGTTAATGTAACAACATGGTTTATTTACGGTACAAAAATTAACGTTATATACAGGAAAACGAAGCCGAATGTTTTTGTCTGCTACATAGATTCTGGAAAAATTTAGACAAATAAAAACTAATTTTTACATCAGTCTATGCGGAACCACAGAATGGGAAGGCTGATTAAAAAAATCAATTTAGATTTTAAATCAAAACTATATACTACTATTTCTATTTGATTTTTCATACTTATGGTACTAATATATTTTTTGTTTACAAAAATCTTATGGTTGTTATTTATATATTTTTATTTATATATTTGTTTATATGTTTCAATATAAAATACGAAAAGCTGGTTAAAAAATTAAAAAATATTCGTTCCATTGAGTTTTAATTGAATAACTATATTTAAGCGCAAAACGCTCGCTCCCGGTACAATTCCGCTGCGAAATGTACTCGCACATAATGTGTTAAGAGAAATGAAAGTTAAGGCTTAAAATTTGGTGTTATTAATTTGTTATTTATGACTCAATTAAAATTAAAGATTCTATTTTGAAATATCCGTGTAAGTGATAAATTCTGAAAGAAGTGCATTATTTTATTTAAAAAATAAAAATGAGTTCGCTCAACGCCTATTTTTTAAAATATTCATGAAAGTAATAAATTCTGTAAGAAGTGGTGCATTATTTAAAAAATATTGATTTCGCTCAACGCCTACTTTGAAACCTATCCTATTTTTTTAAATATCCATGCAAGGGATAAATTCTATAAGAAGTGGTGCATTATTTTAAAAATATTGAATTCGCTCAACGCCTACTTTGAAACCTATTCTATTTTTTAAAATATCCGTGCAAGTGATAAATTCTATAAGAAGTGGTGCATTATTTTAAAAATATTGAGTTCACTCAACGCCTGTTTTGAAACCTACCCTATTTTTTAAAATATTCATGAAAGTAATAAATTCTGTAAGAAGTAAAGCATTATTTAAAAAATATTGAATTCGCTCAACGCCTACTTTGAAACCTATTCTATTTTTTAAAATATACATGCAATTATAAATTCTGTAAGAAGTGCATTATTTTATTTTTAAAATAAGTTTATATTTGAAATATGTTTACTGAATGCCGTAGATTTGTACAAACAATACTGAAGGCTATTTGATAGCAGACAGATTGTGTATCCACATGCTTCCAAGAGCTCTAACTAAAATTTGAATGTGTTCACGGAGAGCTCTTCTCTGCTTTATTATTGGTTATTTTATTACATGGATAATTCTCATGCAATAAAATGGCAAAGACATTTGTTTGTAGATGAGTTAAAATACTAGCAACTGCGAAATTTTTGAAAAAATGTTAGATAAATCTATTGCTTTCAAATAAGAAAGCATTAGAATTAGTCAACATTTAAATTATTTTCTTGAAGAATAAGATATTTTAAGTCTCCTTGGTTCATATCTTGCAAAAGTAATTTTATTTTCGTTTTTATGACTATATCAAACGAGAAGAATATCTCATAAAAAAGTTTTTTATATGTTAAACCAGCATAAACTGAAGTCATTGGAGATGGTTAACCAGTAAAATGATTAATAGTATTTTAAACGTCTTGCAACTTATGACGTATGAGGAAAGTTTATTTGGTTAATCAGTTATGTCCATCTGTTAGTCTTTGCTTTAAGTATAGATTGCAAAATGTGATAAAGTAATAGATATGACACATCAATGGATAACAGGATTATCAGCATGGTGATGGCCTTTCGTTTAAAGTAAACTGTTGCTCACAATTTATTGCTTATTTAATGGATGAATGTGTTCAATAAAGGAAACACTTCTTAACTGTGTAGAGGGGAATTATATGGGTTATTGGTCTTATCGAAACATAACCAGTATATATGTTCGTTAAGGGAGAAAGTTTTGTATACAAGAGAACTGCTTTCGATTTTTTTCCTGTGTTGAGTAATTTTCGGAAATTGATTCTGATGCAGTGTAGATTGTTTTTTGTTCCAATATAGCTGGCAATACAGATAGATATCTTTATGCCAAACACGGCTATGAAGCACCACCCGATAACTCGTGTAGCTGTAGAAATGCTACAAATGAAAGTAACATTGCTCCGAACTAACAATTCTACAGCTAAGGGCATATATATATATATATATATATATATATATATATATATATATATATATATATATATATATATATATATATATACATATATATATTATATATATACATATATATATATATATATATACATATATATACATATATATATATATATATATATATATATATATATATATATATATACATATATGTATATATATATATATATATATATATATATATATATATATATATATATATATATATATATATATATATATATATATATATACATATATATATATATATACATATATATATATATATATATATATATATATATATACATATATATATATATATATATATATATATATATATATATATATATATATATATATATATATATATACATATATATATATACATATATATATATATATATATATATATATATATATATATATATATATATATATATATATATATATATATATATATATATATATATATATACATATATATATATATATATATATATATATATATATATATATATATATATATATATATTATATATATATATATATATGTGTGTGTGTGTGTGTGTGTAGTGTGTGTGTGTAAATTTTCATATTTAAACATTACTTTTATCCACTATTTTGAGTACACATTTTGCTATGCATTTATTAATATTATTTCCAAAGCTGGGGCACTTACTTTTATAGCATTCGCCACTGTCAAACCATATATGTTTGTTGGCCATTTTATCATGGGAGAACTACATAGGCGACCAACACTTCTCCCTAGAACAACACAAACCAAGTGGGTACTCTTCTGCTTAGTCCATGCTTCTAAATTAAGACCTGCAGAAGTATATTTTAGGAACTAGGAGGATATTGTGACCACGGATCTATTTTAAATGCCCTAGCCGCCATTGATGTTCAAGGCGGATCTTGTGCCAGATTCAGCCTCTAACTCACAGTTCTCTGGTTAATAATATAGA
>CM063498.1:191738547-191741047 GCA_032207245.1 Pardosa pseudoannulata
ATAACAAAATAACATAGTTCTGGGTCTCAGAGCCGGTTTTAACCAGATCAGATGGCCGAGCTTTCCATATCCAAAATAAAATTATCTTTCAGTAAAACATAGTAGAGAGATCTTTCCAGGTCGCAGGCTCTATCTCGACTCCTTGAACTCAACTACACTGCTTCTCTCCCTTCGTCGGGGGTCAGCCTCTGGAAACGTGAGACGTTCCGAAAAGGAAAATCCTCCTTTCAAGATGCATTTCCACCCTGCAAAAAAAGCGACACATCCGAAAAACCTTATTAGCTCCCCTTAGCCTGCCGGCTTCTTGTTTCTCCTAAGAAACGCCGGGTGGAAGGATTCAATGGGGTCGACTTTGCAGATATAGTCAAGGGTGTATATCTGCGAAACACAGGTCGAGTGGTCCAAATTCTTTACAGTTTTTATTAACTGAGGAAATTACTCTACGAACGTCAAAATATAAAACGAAATGGGGAGACGGGAAAGTAAAACCTTCTTCTCTAAAATGCAGCAAGACAGACAGATATCTTTATGCCAAACACGAGTGAGAAGCTATTACGCATTTAGAACCATCCGTAATGCACGTGGATCTTAAGGAATGTAAGGACACGAGTAACATTGCCCCCAGTTGGTTCCACGACATTTAGAAGCAGGGACAAGCAGAAGACAACCAGGTCTGGCTTGCTACCTCCAGAGGTATCGTTTAGGGTCTTGGAGAACACTGCAACCACAAACCTCTTTTATGTGCCCCAACCGCTAATAATGAACACGGTAAATCTTTCATCGGCTTGTGCCTCGATGGCTCAACCCTCCGGTTATGAGATCGACGTTTTGGCACACGAAGTCACCATGGCTTTTCCTGTGAAATATATATAAAAGGATCTGCTAAATCAGGTATAGCAAATATGATTTTATCAAAGTGTCAAATCAAAGTTAATTGAAATGTAAATTTCTCGAGTGCCAGTATCTTATTTCTTTTCTGTAGTGCACGTATAATTATTTTATTTGATACGAAAATAAAATTGTCAACTCTATCTAATATATTCAATTGACCACAAGGTATAGCGAAAGAGACATCCCTACATTTTACTGATAATGAGTAGATGCATTTTTTTATTACTTTATATATCTTTGGGAGGTATATATAACTATAAGCTTTTAAAAATGTCGGTAAGACGTATTGATATTCAGAGCTTTATCCAGAAGGAGAGAGGAGAACTGGAAGGTCTCTATTTTCATCTCTTTGGCTTCGTCATTGAATAACAGTGTGTTACAGACGTAACATTTTTCTTATCATTAATCAAAGGGATAACAATCGAAGGGTTTTGGTTGGAAGTAAGAGCGGTAAAATTTCCACCATGTTCATTAATGGTGACTGGAGCACGTAAGGTAGATTGCTGGTTGCGTTGCACACCAAGTCCAAGTTCAAATGACACCTCTGGAAGTGATAGGCTAAGCCTGGAGGATCATCTGCTTAGATCATGCTTCTAAATACCGAGGGTCTACTTCAGCTGAAAGTCGTTCTTTTACCCTAAAGGTCCCCTAGTAAACGAAAGATTCAATTCTTCGCTTTAAATCAAATAGTCTCAAGTTCTCTAGCTTGGCTCCTCCAAGAGGCATTAAAACAACAAGGAACACATTAAATATGAATTAATAGGTCTTTATTAGTCATTAATTACGTAAAAAAACGCTTTAAAAATGAAGAGTAATAAATTAAAACCAAATGGGATATTTTCCAACGAACAAAATTTAATCTGTTCCTCCCTTTGCTGTTAAATTAATCCGCTGTGAATTATGATCGCAGACCTCACACTGATAGAGAGGATTACATGATTAATTCTTCATATCTCTTCGTGAAACGATAATTCCTAGAGAGTTGTAATGAATGTATCGTTGTCGAGAAAAAAAAATTGTGTCACATACTTTGCCTCCGGAGATGCGAGTAAGTTGCTTTCATCTCTGAATCACTTAAAGATGAAGTTTTCCCCGAATACATATATAAATATCCCAAATACAAAAATAATTATGCCCTTTTTCTTTGTTTTGGAAAAAAATGTAATTAGGCGACTCTACTCTTATAGTAATATGAAATCGTTACTTCCTAGACGAAAGATTGGCGAACTGATACCTGCGGGATCGCCGGAAAATGTTATGCAGCTAGCCACAAATTAAATACATATATGTCTGTCTGTGTTAACACATTGTGCGCGGGTACATTTCGCAGTGGAATTGTACCGGGAGCGGGCGTTTTGAGCGTAAATTTAGTTATTCAGTTAAATCTCAATAGATCGAAAATTATTTCATTTTTTAACCAACTTTTCGTATTTTATATTGAAATATATAAACAAATATATAAATAGAAATATATAAATAACAACCGTAAGATTTTTGTAAACAAAAAATATATTTTTAGTGGATAAATTTATAATAGTATCGTAAATATGAAAAATAAAATAGAAATAGTAGTATATAGGTTTAATTTTTTTGAATTATGTTATATATA
>CM063498.1:191746047-191761047 GCA_032207245.1 Pardosa pseudoannulata
TTATTGTGTCTTTACTTCCAGTATATATATATATATATATATATATATATATATATATATATATATATATATATATATATATATATATATATATATATATATATATATAGCTATTATAGACTGTTAATTTTTAATACATATAAAGCTCGTCAAGTCTGGAATATTATCCCATAAGAAATAATGGATTCTAAAAGTACAAATAAAAATATTCTTTGAGAGATTTATTTATATTTTTTACGTAAGTCATCCATGATATTTAAGTGGTGCAATTAGAGATGCATCTGTTACCACAAACGAAATACTTCGAAATACAGATTTTCAAAGCCACGAAAAGCTGTCATCGTCTTTGTGCCTCAGGGGTGTATCCCTCAAGAAATGTCAGTGAAAGAGGGGTGCAGTTCCTAAACAATCGACCTGACCCTCTTACCTCAATACTCCATGGGGTAAACACTATCAAAAATGTACATTACATCCATTTTCGGAACGTTTTTTGAGGTTGAAAATTGTACGTTTCCAAGTCATCATCGCTTTGGCAGAATTGTACGTGCAAACCGCTTGGAGGGTTAAATGAAATTTCCAAAAAACAATATCAGGGAGTTTGGCTTGTTCAAATATGAAAACTTTTTCATGTTACGCCAATGTTTTCATGTGACGCTAATGTACGCCAATGTTTTCCTGTAATCCCGAAATATTACCATTTTAAACGCCGCATTATGATTGGAGTTCAAAATGATTTATATTTTATTAAACTATAGGGCAAATGAATTTTCTAGAAAACAATATCAGAAATTTTCGGTATGTTCAAATATGGGAAGATTTGCTGTTACGCTAATTTTCTCACATAATCCCGATGTATTAACCTTTAAAACACCACATTAAGTTTAAAGTTTTATTCTTTAAAATTTGTATTCATTAAAATTTTGTTCAAATACAGCTTACGAAAACCAGTATCAAGGATTTTGTGCACTAGAAAGTTTTATCTCTTTCGTGGGCCGTGGGAAGATAACTTCCCACCTACACAATCTTACAAAATACACCTGTGGGAGACGCAAAACCCATTATAATATATTGGTCTTATTATTGAAACGACGGGAAGACTGATTCTCTCTTCGGTTTTGCATTGTCATCAATTGTTCGATCGATTGAATAAAATTAGCAGCTCTGTTTTGAAAGTTTGGAAATGTGGAGTGAGAAATAAATGGCCCACGAAAGGGTTAATTGCTTTCACCCCTTGTTTGAGACCATGAACTGTAACCCTGGTTGTCAGTTTAGAGTAGAGGTTAAACAGGGGAAAGCAGAGACGCTTGTTTTTCCCCCTTTTTCGTAGATTTAGAAACCCCTGAGAATTTTATATCAATATACTTGAAATATCAATATACCCCTACAATATACGTATTTTTTTTATTTGGATGAAAAAGCAATAGTTTATTATTTCTGTACATAAATTAGTTGGTTTATAAATGTGCATAAATAATTATAATAATAATTAGTAAATCAATAAAATGATTTTTTTATTTACTATAACAAATCCGATTTTTGTTTCAATTCAGCTGCAAGCCGACAATACCCAACCCCATGCTCTCATAGGACAAGTATAAACATGCTAATTTAAGCATGTTTATGCTCTAAAGCACATTTAGTCAAATTTTGGCTCTATAATTTAACCGGAGTACAATAAAAGGAGCTATTTTGTTTGTTTTACATATTGTTTATTTATCATCTAGTGCAGGAATGGGCAAACTACGGCCCGCCGGAAGGTTTTATCCGGCACGCGGATAGAATTTTTAGTTGCCGGTCCGAGGCAAATTAAAAGAAATATATATTTATACATTATATATCCATCTCCTTTTCTACTTTTCTTAAATATTATATCCCAAATTTGTTATCTCACGCCCGGAAGATCAGCGGTATATTTGCTTCTTATATGTGAACAAGTGTTTTCAACTTTGAACCTTAGAAAGAATAATTTCAGAAGTAGACTGACAGATGAGCATTTAGCATCGTTCCTTAAAATCAATACGTTTCACTTCGAACCTCAGTATAAGGAACTTTTAAAAATGAAATCGCAATTTCATTCATCTCATTAACGTATTTAAACCGTTAGGTACTTGTTTATTGTTTTTAAAATTTTAGGAAAATTTATCTTGGCCCGCCAAACTTGTTTTCTTTCGATTTTTGGTCCGCGGCCGAAAAAGTTTATCCATCCCTGATCTAGTGTGAAAATAATGATTGTTTAAGAGATTTGTGTGAAAATAAATGGACTTCAGATCATATTTACACTTAAAAGCAAATTTTAAAGCAATTTTAAAGCAATTTTTGATTTCAAAGGACCATAAAAATAAGACTATAAGGAGCTATTTTGTAAACCTATTAAAGTGGGTTTATTTTTTCGTTTATTTTCACCCTAAATCTCTAAAGATAAGCCAGTGTTCGGTTAGAATCTCAAAAAGATAAGCCAAGCCGATCGGTTTGTTTATATTCCGGTTTCCACTCCCAGGATTAAACCAATTTACTCTCTCCTGCTCTTTCTAGCTCCCTTCACTCTCCTCTCCCTTCCTGAGTCAACCCCAGAGCTTTCTTCTTCTTTTTTTCTGTTATACAACGTAAACTTCCAAAAAAATCACAATAACAATCATAATCTCAGTAGCGGTTAGCGCGGGAGAGCACAGAGAGATGGAAAAAAAAAATCATTTTCTCGGGCGTTGACCTTGCACAGACGATAAAATGAATCGAAACCGAAGCTCGAGAAGAACAATGCTCACGAACATTTCCGGAACCGCGCGCGGAAAAAGTCACGTGGACGAGTAAGCAGCGGTTTTTGTTTGGGTCGGGTCACGTGATGGTACTGGGGGGTGACGGAGCGCTCTGTTCTCAGACGATCAGTACGAAAACTGGATTAGAGAGCTGATGTGCGTGTTTTGGGAGATCTGACAACTTAACTGGTTTTGATACACCATACCGTTTTTCCAGCGTGGAAGGGCTTGGCGAATATCACGTGTAAGTAATATCCAAATAACTCATTCAATCGTGTTACATGTTCTATTCGATTGTTTTCTAAACGAATTTGAAATAGCTTTGTAGTATTCGTAAAGTATTGAAGGGTTTTGTGACAGAGTAGGTCTTATTTTCAGTTGTCATCCATATGTCGTAGTTTTTAGGGAATAACTGTTTTTAATCTATGTATCATATTTTTGTTTCATAAATATTTTTAAGTCACGTAATATTATAAATTGTTTTATCTTATCTAAAATATAAACATACTTCTTATCTCCTTGTAATGTATATAATGTAAAATGCCATATATGTATAATAATAATTATAATAATATATAATAATAATATATAATATGTATAATAATGTACGATAAATATATGTATAAAATGTAAAATGTCACTGAGTGTTTCTATTCGGAATCTGATAAGAATTTTGGTTGTTGTTCATCGAAAAGAGATACATAAAGTTTTCTAGAGTTTTCTAGAGTATAAATATATTTTATACATCTGCAATTATGATGTGTTTTAAGTAATATAAATCTTGAATTAGTTTAGTATTACCGATATTTAAAATTAAGAAAAGCATATTCTTAATTTTCATTGAATCCAACAGTGGTCTCTTTTACTGTTCTTTTGTGGATAACAGACAGTAAAAACGAATATTTTTCAGACTAAAATGCAAATTTAAACTTTATTTATTATACACGATTATGGGTTATATCCTTTGACTATTTTTTATGATATAAATTATGATGATAGACAACGTAATTTTAAATTTTGACTCCAATTATTGGCGATTACCTGGCTTGTCAAAATATTTGTCAACATATGACAGTTAAAAATGCACTATTTTCGTAGTAAGCATTTAAATAAATTATATGTGATGTTAACTTATTAAGAGCTGTACAAATACATGTTTTGTAGCTGCATTTACGCCAAAAAACGTTACCTAAGTGTTTGCTCCTAGAAAAATGAGGAATTACTTTGTTATTGTACAAGGATACTGTGTTTATGGCGGAGCAACTATGCAGAAATCATTTCAAATAATGTTTTCTTATTCGATATTAAGTACCTCTAACCAAAATAAATACGACATATGTATGGAAGATGCTTTTAAGTAGTAATAATACAAATATTAAAGAAAAAATGGAAAATTCACAGTCAAAAATCATTTTAAAAATTAACAAAGTGTTTAAAAAATTGGAAAGTTGTGATAAAATTATCTGATATTTAAAATATTTTAAAAGTAATTTTTAAAATTATAATTAATTTGCAAACAATTTTTTCCTACATTTGATGGTCATTTAAATAAATATCTACTTTAAAATTCTTAATAGATAGACAGAAAAAAAAGGATATATAATGTACAAATTTTTAATATTTGGGGGGAAGGGCAAAATTAACTATTACGGAAGAGGGGGCACTTGAATACTTTTATTTCTCGTAAGAAGGTGGTGGTTCCGAAAATATTCGGAACCAGTGAGCTAGACCTTCGTCCCATAAAATGGAAAGTAAAAATTGTTAAAACTACTAACCTCAACTATCTCAATAATTTTTAAATTTCTAGTTGATTTTTGATTCTTAATAGATAGACAGATAAAATAAATATACATGATATGCAACAATTTTTATAATGTGGTATAATTAACTATTATAAAAAAGGGGGAAAAGGTTTTTTTTTAATTAGGAGTGTGCAAATGCTTGGCGATGAAATCTGTGCGGTGTTCTGGAAGCTCTCAAGCACTACTAATAGATAGACAGATAAAATAAATATACATGATATGCAACAGTTTTTTAATATGTGGTATAATTAACTATTATAAACAGGGGGATAAAAAAGATTTTTTTAACTAGCGGGGTGCAAATACTACACGATGAAATCTGTGAGACTGCGGTGTTCTGGAAGTTCTCTAGCACTAATAATAGATAGACAGATAAAATAAATATACATGATATGCAACAGTTTTTTAATATGTGGTATAATTAACTATTATAAACAGGGGGATAAAAAAGATTTTTTTAACTAGCGGGGTGCAAATGTTAGGCGATGAAATCTGTGAGACTGCGGTGTTCTGGAAGTTCTCTAGCACTAATAATAGATAGACAGATAAAATAAATATACATGATATGCAACAATTTTTTAATGTTTGGTATAATTAACTATTATAAAAGGAGGGGGGGTAAAAAAGGATTTTTTTTAACTAGAGGGGTGCAAATGCTAGGCGATGAAATCTGTGAGACCGCGATGTTCTGGAAGTTCTCTAGCACTAATAATAGATAGACAGATAAGATAAATATACATGATATGCAGCAATGTTGTAATATTTGTTATAATTAACTATTATAAAAAAGGGGGGTAAAAAAGATTTTTTAACTACAGGGGTGCAAATTCTCAGCTATGAAATCTGTAAGACCACGGTGTTCTGGAAGTTCTCTAGTACTAATAATAGATAGATAAGATAAATATACACGATATGCAACAATGCGTTAATATTTGGTATAATTAACTATAATAAAAAAGGAGGGTAAAAAAAATTTTAACTAGAGGGGTGCAAATTCTCAGCTATGAAATCTGTGAGACCGCGGTGCTCTGGAAGTTCTCTAGCACTAAATTTTAATGACGTTTTCTTCAAATCAATTACGCTTTCTAGGAATACTTACAGCAGAAGGCACGTCAATCAATTAAATAGCTGCTTGCGCTTTTTTAATCTGACAGAAAGCTAATAATTAAGTTTCTTCTGTCAACGGCATAGAGAGTTTTTGCCATGCGGATGGTCGTTTGTTGTCATGTTCTATTTTTAGCGAAAACGGGAGAGAGCAGCAGCGGGAGAAAAAAGATATCCCATCGAGAACGTCAAATTCTTCCCTCTGCTCTTCATCAAAGACTGCCGCGTTATACTATTGTTTTATTTTGTACTAGATGAAGAACCCGGTGTCGCCCATTTTAAGATAGGATTTGATATTTTATTGAGATAAAAGTTAATTATTTTGATTATAGGTAAGTAGTGCAAAATTATACTGCGGTCTAATATATACTTTTTTTTTTATTTTACATATAAAAGAAACATTTTGAACGCAAAGCTTGAGTGTACATAATGTTTTATAATTGTTTCCGGAAAGTAAACAAGCAAAATATCGGGCTTGTCGAATAAAAAGTTATGTTCTCACTTGATATTTGTCTCTCAGGAAATCAGTGCAGCGCGCATAAGCGCGTCTATTACAAAATAAAATGGTTCCTTTAATTCTAAATGAAAGTTGTTGTTATTTTCTGCAACAGTTTCATTATTCGTGGTTATGGAATTTATATCTAGAATCTATAGAATGGATAAATCTAATCAATCTTAAATCATCTCTTCCGTTTTTCTACAATTGAGTGTATCTTCAAAATTATGCTAAGTCATATATATATATATATATATATATATATATATATATATATATATATATATATATATATATATATAATATTACACCGTTCGAGAGAGGAAATTAGACTTTTCAACGAGGCAAAAATATATTGGAATAGAAGAAATACGAAAGTGCACAGGATAATTTAAAAATCATCTTCGACAATTAATTTTATAATTAACTTTTTGAAAAATAATAGTAAAAAATAATAAAAATCATTTTTTTTTAAATATATCGTGCAACGCGAAAATAATCTGACTATTTGATTCAGTCCACATTTTTAATCGAACTCATTCTAGAACAAACATAGGGGTTTTCGTTCGAAACTCAGCAAACATCGCTCGTACCATTTCGGCGTGCGTCGCTGGAAAGTAAACCTTAGAACAGAGGTTTCTAATCTTTTCTGGACCACCGCCTACTTTTCAAGAATATATATTCGAACGCCTCTTCTTCTAATGTAGTTAGTTATACCAAATAAAGAGATATTATTGCATTTTATATATATTTATTTTATCAGCTTATGTGTGTATTGAGATTTATAAACAGAAGATAATTAAAAAATTAAAATGGTCAACAAATGTAGAAAAAAAATGTTCGTTAAAAGATAAAAAATAGTCATGAAAAATGAGAAATATAAAAAATTAATGACATGGGTGAGTTTTTACATTAATGTCCGGCTACAATTAAAAACTTCATTCTTAAATCTCCTCCTTCAGTGATGTTCCTCTTCTTAACACGTTGACTGCCATGGGGGTCACCGGTGACCGGCATTTGACTTGGCTACAGCGCCGTTGGGACCACCGGTGACCGGCGACGTAGCAAATAATAAAAGTACATAGCACGTTGACTACCATGGAGTCTCCACCACGAAAGCTTCTTCAGGCATGATCTTACAGCTCATTTTATCTGCTGCAAATATTTTAGCGTAATATGCATCGCATAATGAAAAGTTCACGTCGGAGCCTTGGGCAAACCATCGAAAATGCGTCTGGCGGTCAACGTGTTAAACAGTCAACTATCTACTGCACTCAGCCTGAGTTCAACCAAATATGATAAAGAGATAATACAATTAAAATTTCTGTACTCTAGCCGAGGGCTGGTCAAATGGTATCCCGTAATGTAATCCACGAAATTTACGAAAGAAAAAAGCATTTATTTAGGTAAATGCATATCTATTCGATGGATTTTTTTTTATCATTTTCATAGATATCATGTATATTTTTATAAATGTTACGCCTACTGCCCCTCCTTCTTGAGTGCTTTAATGCCCCTATATGCCTCTGAAACCTCTACCGTTCCTATGGAAAGCTTCAGCGCCCTTTGGAATGCTTTTCTGCCCTCGTTGGAACTGTATGCTTTAGAGCAGGGATGGACAAACGTTTTCGGCCATGGGCCAAAAATCGAAAGAAAATAAGTTTGGCGGGCCAAGATAAATTTTTCTAAAATTTTAAAAACAATATAAAAGTACCTAACGGTTTAAATACGTTTATGATATGAATGAAATTGCGATTTCATTTTTAAAAATTCCTTATACTGAGGTTCGAAGTGAGATGTACTGATTTTAAGGAACGATGCTAAATGCTCATCTGTCTGTCTACTTCTGAAATTATTCTTTCTAAGGTTCAAAGTTGAAAACACTTGTTTACATATAAGAAGCAAATATACTGTTGATCTTCTAGGCTTGAGATGATAAATTTGGGATATAATATTTAAGCAAAGTAGTAAAGAAGATGGATATATAATGTATAAATATATATTTCTTTTAATATGCCTCGGACCGGCAACTTAGAATATTATCCGCGAGCCGGATAAAACCTTTCGGCGGGCCGTAGTTGGCCCCTGCTTTAGAGCTTTAGAGAATAAAATAAGTAGCGCCCTAAAGATTTTAATTAATATCTTCATTAATTAAAGTATAGGGAAATTAAAATAGACAGTCACCTCCCTTTTATCAAGAAGGTATACTGTGCTAAATTTCATCGAGATCGGGGCAAAACTAGAGACGAATTTGGTGGACATACAAAAACATAATATTCTTTATCATGTAGATTAATACTTACTCTCATGGGAACTCTTAAAATGTTCTTGATTAAGAAGGTGCCTCCACTTGGATTTTGCAACGGTGCAGCGGAAGGTGTGTTTTGGCTTTTTTTGTTTGGAAGGCATCTATCTTCTACGGGCTTTAAATCACACCTTAGGTATTACAAAGTGGCGATAAAGGTATAACCGGAAATGTTTGGAAATGCTTCTTTTATTATATGTACCTCCCCCCTTCCTTAGAATTATTTGGGTGTGTATTGCTTATCTAATTTGAAAGAGCGACTGCAAGATATCTGCAACGCAGTCAGTCTTTCAGAGCTAATTTTTAAGTTATCTCTTTCTTTGGAATTAAGCTTGGAAATTCTTGAAGTTTGAATAGGTGGTTCTGTACATGCCATTTTGAATTTTTTCCTCAAGTATAACCAAAGAGGAAAAATTAAGTTCTCTCTAGACGGCTCGCATTTTGAAAATTCTTAAATGTACCGCGTGATAGAACAGCAAATTCTGTTGGATGCTATCTTTTCCTGTTTTTTTTTTTAAATTTATATTTGTTAAATGATCTTATTGAAAAGAATGTACCAAGATTTCTCACGAATAATTTAAAATTTAAGTAGATTTTCTTTTTTGATTTTTATAAAAAGGGAAATATAGCATCACAGAGAATTTGCTGTTTTACCACGTGGTATAATTTCTTTAAAAAAGATATTAAAATTCAAGTCGGCCAGAGGAAATCTTAATATTCTCCTTAAATTAAGATTGAGAGAGAGGAATCCAGTATGATAAGTTTAAAACCACCTTAACCCTTTCGCAGGCCCTGGGTATATTACTTCCCACTTGCATGATCTTACAAGATACACCTTTGGGAAACGCAAAACCCATTATAATATATTGGCCTTGGTATTATAAAGATGGGAAGACTAATTCTCACTTCAATTTCCCACTTCAGTGTCTAGTTTTATGCTGTTTTAAAACATTGTGTGAGAAATAAATGGACCACGAAAGGGTTAAGGGATCTAAATACTTACTAAAGCAATCGGTTTATGACAGAAAGTGTGTCTGACCTATCATACGTTTCTAAATACTTAATAAAATTATACAAACGTAGGAGAGTGTTCAAGACTTATTGCATCTGATATAAAATTACAAAATTATTCCTGTTAATTAATTACAATAACAATATTGAACAATTCATATTGACAAAGCCCGACTTATCCAATGTTTTGCCGAAGGCACAGCATGGATTTCGGAATGAATTAATTTTTGCATGTATCAAGTAAGTTCTAATACATCTTTGTAGATATGAATATTGTTTAAAGCGACAGTGGACCTTTAGAGCAAACTTTTTTTCTTTTGAATGAATTTCCTTGAAGATTGACTACGCTATTAGTGCTATTGATATATAAATATTTTAAAAACTTGAAGGCAAAATATTAATTAGTTTTGGAGTTAATTGTTTCATTATTAGCTTAATTGAAAAGGCTCAATTTGCATCAATTTGCATAAAATATTATAAAAAAAATTTTTAAGTATACCTTATAGACTTTACAAAAAATGTAGTTGTTTCCATAAACATTCATAGAAAATATAAAGAGAAAAAAAATAATTATGATTATGATACCCATATTTTGCAGAATAAACAGCTATAGCGGTTAATTAAAATGCATAACTAACAAATTATATGCTTCAAAACATACCCGTTTCAACTATATTTTATAAGCTCTAACGTAAATAATACTGGAATTTCAGAGACAACGATCTATTTTCAATGCGCCTGGAGTACTTTAAACATTTGTAATACATGAAAATTTTACTTCTGAATAAACAGCATTTGAAGTTATTATTGCTATACCCATTAGTAATGATAAGCTTATTATACCCATAAGTAATGATAAAATGATGGGAATGAAATAATTCTTTTTGCTCCGTATTCCTAATGATATATTCTTTCACTATTCACTAAAATCGAAAATTCGAATTTTCAGTCGATTTTAGTCAATTTGAAAGTCTACTATCGCTTTAAGAAAGAGAAGAGTTATTATTGATAAAATACTTAATTTTGTATCTATATTTTATTTTACCTAAAAAAATAATTTCTCATATAAGAGGCTTCATGAACGAAAAAACGTTTAATTGCTGACATAAAAGTTGTGCCGATATCATGAACTTTAATAGGGCAGGGCATACGAAGCCTGTATTATTTTCAACTGGAAGAGTATTAGATTGACTGGCACATTTTAAAAATTTCCTTTTGTTCCTTTCCAGTTTTTAAGTGTATCAAAATCTACAATATGACGGCTGATCGTGAACTGCGTGGATTCAAGCGTTATTAGTATAAAAAAGGGAAGAATAAAAAACGAGGTGAAAGTCTTCTAGTGACCGTATCACTTGCATAACTTTTCATTCCCATTCAATACTAGGTCACTGCATCCGGTTGCACAGCATTTTCATTTCCAGCTTTGCGATCGCATCCCTTCGAATCCGGGAAATACACGTTTAAAAATCACGATGAGCATTTAGGGAATAAGAGTCCGAAAGTAGAGCGTCAAGCTTATTCCCGTGTGTATTGCGTTATGTTGCGTGATGTGATGTCAGTTTCCGGTTGTAAAAAGAAGCGATTTTTGATTAACGCTTTTATTTTTTTTCTTTTGGTACCCTTTTTTCCCCCCTTTCGGAGTTAAAAGAAGAAAGAACGATTCCTTTCTACGAAGGTCAAGGTTTCTTCAAGAACTCGTTCTATGTATGTCAGTGAGGCGCCTTCTATAGGTCATCGGCAAAATTGCTGGGTTGAACCGGGAAGAAAATTTTGAGGAGGGCTGGGTACCCGGACATAACCTTGACCTCTGTTTAATAAGAGATGCTTTGCGACGCCTTTTTTTTTTAAAACCAGCAGCAATTAACCTTAGAATGCTAACTTTAAGTATTAGACAGGTTTTGGAATTAAAACAAAAAGCTGTTAAAACTGAAAATAATTTTAACCCCATCCTTTGTTTAGAGATGCTTTTCGATGACTGTTTATTGAAACAAGCGTCAATTATCCTAGAATGCTATTTTTAAATAGTAGAGACAATTTTGAATTAAAAAATAAGCTGTTAAAAACTGGAAATAATTTTAATGTCATAAATATTTTTTTTAAATAAAATATATTATATATATATTATATATATATATATATATATATATATAATATATATATTATATAATTATGTATATATAACAGTAAAATTTAAAATTAGTCGGGGTTCTAAATTTGAGAGTGTCGTTTTGTTTCTGGTGTTTCACGTGACAGGCGAGAAACATTATTTCATTAAATGACGGAATGTAGTGTGTAAGGCCTAAGAAGGCTGTAGTATTTCTATATGGAAATAAAAGATATGTTAGCTACGCTATTTTATGATTATTGTGATTGGTGGCGAACTCTGATATGATACAAGTAACAATATGTTACACACACACACACACACACACACACACACACACACAACATATATTATATATATATATGTGTGTGTGTGTGTGTGTTGTGTGTGTGTGTGTGTTAAATGTGATTTAAGAATTAAGCGATTATAATTAAAAATAGTTAGAACTCATTCGATAACGTAATAGGAGAAAGACACACTCTAGCGGAACTATAAAGAGTAAAGAAGCCGACGCGGAAGTAGACATAGGAATTTTGCTTAGGTAGCAATGCCAAAAAAGACTTCTGAGCGGGAACTCGGGTTGATAACATCCTTCACGTTGTAGGAAAATATGAGAACAAGGATATCTAAATGGCATAGCCATGGACAGAAGGATTACAATAAAGAAGCTTTTATATGACATAAATGTTTCTTCCATGCCTTAACCACTCGTCCATGTATACATATTTATACATATAAATAATAATAAAATTTTATTTAAATATTTTATATTAATGTAATAACTTCTGTTATAAATTACGTTGGGGTTTGCGCGGAATTCTGATTTTTCTAGACATGCTAGAGTTAATCCAGCCTCTGTCTGTAGTTCTCTAAATAGTAAACGCGTTCTTTTTAAACATGGATATTTTTTATCACGTGATCAAAATATGCTTTTGTAGTCTTTTACCTTAGAAATATACTTAAAAAAGTGTGTGTGCACGATGTACAAAAGGTTCTTGTCAATTGTATGGATTTGATGTATCGTCATCCGAAATAAAATATGTTGTACTTTTGGATGAATCTCTCCCATATTTCATATATAAATATGAATTTATTTCTTTATCGTAGGTTTTGGTCTCATTAGCCTTTGTATAGTAAAACAGTAGACCTCACGACTCCAAACTAATTCCAACCTTGCCTTAATCCTAGAATTCTTATCCTTTTGTCTCGGAGACGTGTTGTAATTAAAAGAACAAACTATTACAAGCTAAAAATTATTTTAATGTGCAATAATTCAATTTATAAAAGGAGAGATATATTACTTGTCTTTTCTCGCTTAAAAGTAAATTTTTATAAAGTTGTATTGACAAAGCAACGTAGGTGTAACATAGTTCGACAAAAACAGGATGGTATTGTAAGGTTAATAACTGAAATGCCTTGCTGTTGAATTTACCTCAAAAATGTTTAGCTCATTGAATACTTATATTAGCTCTTACTAGATTAGGCTGTTATAAATCAGCAGTCGTAAAGAACTCCTTAACATAATCCCCTATCGACAACTGCAAGGTGGAAAAAAATGTTCTAAACTTGACAAAGTAACAAAATAATGTTAAAAGAAACACATTTCTAGTAGCATGAGGGATTCTACAGTCGACACACCAGAACGCTTGTTGCATTATTACTTAAAATTATCTGTTCAAGAAAAACATAATTGGAAATGATTTGATTAATATTCGATTCCTAGTACTTTGTAAAGTCAAGGCTGGCGACTTTAAGAAAATTGTACAATGGCATATACAGTGGACTCCGCTTAATGTGATCGCGGTTATTGTTATCAATCGCTTATGGTTATCGAAATCCGATATTCTCTATTCATTTGTATGTTAAAATGATCTTTTTTATGTGATCGTTACATCGGTTAATGTTATCAGTTTTCGAACCTCATTTTAACTGGCAATGGAATATTCACAATATATTCAGAAGGAACTTAATCTTCTCTTTAACTTCGCTGCTGTTTTAATTTCCGAGAATTCTCCTATACCTAGGGAAATGGGGAATGATGAAATTAGTAAAATTACATTCTTGGAATTTTTCAGAAATTCGCCGAATACTGCTGGTGGTCACTGGTTGTCAGATAAGAAGAAGGCAACATATTCTTATTGTAACTTGGAAGGAGCGTATTCACATTTTATGCATTGCTCGCTTACATGCAGCTTGTCGATTGAAAGTGTTGAAACGTGAAGTACAACACCGCTCCGATGACTTTACATAACATTATGATTACGAAAAATTTATCAATGAGCTTCTTAGAAAAAATTGTAGACAGCCAACAATTGATCAATTTTTTTTAGTTATGTGTACAATTCTTATGTTTTAAAGGATAATATACAGTACATAAATATAAAGTGAGTTTTTCATTTTATCTTCAATTTAGTAAGTGTGAATTAAAAATAAATTTATCTAATTTTGCATATCGTTTATTGTTATCAATTGGTTATTGTTCAAAATTACGGTGCAAACTTCACATTTAAAGGAGTACTGTATTACTTGTCTTTTCTCGCTTAAAAGTAAATTTTTATAAAGTTGTATTGACAAAGCAACGTAGGTGTAACATAGTTCGACAAAAACAGGATGGTATTGTAAGGTTAATAACTGAAATGCCTTGCTGTTGAATTTACCTCAAAAATGTTTAGCTCATTGAATACTTATATTAGCTCTTACTAGATTAGGCTGTTATAAATCAGCAGTCGTAAAGAACTCCTTAACATAATCCCCTATCGACAACTGCAAGGTGGAAAAAAATGTTCTAAACTTGACAAAGTAACAAAATAATGTTTAAAAAAATACATTTGTAGTTGTATGAGAGATGCTACAGTCGACACACCGGAACACTTGTAGCATTATTACTTAAGGTTATTGTCTATTCAAGAAAAACGTAATTAGAAATTTGATTAATATTCAATACCTAATACTTTGTAAAGTCAAGGCTGGCGACTGTAAGAAAATTGTACAATGGCATATATATAAATATATTTGAAATCTGATGTGGCAATAACATTTTATCCTCCAAACGTACCTATTTGACAGCCTTCATATATTTATTCTCAACATTGTTTTTATAAAATGTCCCTCTGAGGTTATTGCAGCCATCGCTTGACCTCTTTAAATGTACCCCCGACAATGACAGTTCCATCGTGCAGTCATATTTCCCATTTTCTTTTTTTCCCCAAGCGGAAGCCTCACTATGGGGCCCAATCAACAAACGAGGCCGAATATTGTAGTACCTCTGATGACTTTCAAATTTGGCTGCTTCGGTAAAGAATGATGGAGTGCTAATAACACGTTGCAACACCAAAACGTATTCATTCCACATACAGATGATTATGAAGGTCCTTTTGTATAAAACTGTTGAAATTTAGTTTTGAAAACTTATTTAATCTTTCATT
>CM063498.1:191766047-191786047 GCA_032207245.1 Pardosa pseudoannulata
CGCCCTCTAGGCTGATACCGATCAGCCTAAGATTAATCCTAAGATTAATCCTAAGATTGCCATGGGTCGGTCTTTTAAAATTCTATTGGCCGAATTTTTTTATTCTGGATCCCAACAGTATTCTGTGCTTGTACAGTTTCTGGGAGTTCTACTTACGCTCTGTGCTTATCATTAAAAATTTTTTTAACCTTCGTGTTAAAATTTTTTTAACCGTGTTAATTAATATCCTATTTATCTGACCAGCTTGTCTCGTATCATGTTTGAACTCCATTTTATCTTCAGCTGGTATAATCAATTTGTTACCTATTATGCTTTAATTTTTCGCCTAAACTCAAGCAATTTCTCTCCTTTTTCCTCCGTAACCATATTTAACTTTTCTGTGTATGTCATGCCAACTCATACTCATAGTCTGATGCACTACCACTAATAGTTACTCCAGTACTTGAGGGCTTGGCCCAGGGAGTACAGTTGAGAAATATTCCTGCGAGATCCTATGAGCTGATATCGATCCACCGTAAGCGTTTCTCTCAACCGCAGCTTCTTGGCCCTTGCTTTGGTGTTTAGAGGAACACACTTGTATAAGGTTATCTTGTACTACGACTGTCTCCGAAAATGTCAAATTCAGAGATTTTATGATTTCTGCAACCGGGTGGACATCACCCCTGAGGAATAAGTGGAATAAGTGTTGGAGAGGTCATGGGTTTACATCCGATAAGCAAGAGCAGGGGGCGTCACACACAGTACATGTTGCACAATTGGTAGTGGGTCACACCAAATCGTGCATGTAGGTTGTGCATTTCAACGTTTAAACCAATAAATGTAGAGTCGAGTATAAAACTATAAAGGGATTTTTAAAAATTATTAGTGGTATACGTACAAAGAATTATGCTCGCAGAATTAAAATCTGCTAACAACTACATTTCTGCAGTAAAATTTGTATTGGTGAAGGGTCAACTTTAAGGCTTTGGTTTCAATTAATCTTCAGGATGTTATGAGGTATTTTTGCTTAATGGCTCTGCAGTACTTCTGTACCATTAGTTTAACCAAATTGTTTTGTTTAAATTTCTAGATTGTAGAATTTAACTATGTGTTAAAAAAACTATTAGTGTTTTTTATATGTGGGGGAAAACCTTACTATTGATTTTAGTTAACTTAAAATTAGTGAGCTTAATTCTCGTGTTTAAAAGTCTTTATATTCTTGAACTGTTATAAGCAAAGTTTAACTAAATCTGATTTGATTGAGCATAAAATTTTTTAACGACGATTAATACATTCGGATGTAAAAGGAAATTCTCTTGGCAGAGAAATATAGATAAATTCGAAACTATAATTCTTAACACAGTTTTTATACCTTTTTAAAATATATTTGACTAATGAGAACTTTTCCAGATGTTAAACTCTCATTTTTTATGCAGACTACTTTTTTTCGACAGGTTTTTAATCCTCGAGTTGTTTTTTAAACGCATTTGATTTATGAGTCACGTAACTTCCAAACTCAAGTGCAGTCCAAATTTAGCACACATGTTTTGAATCAAATCTGAAGTGCTTCTTTTGAATGAATTAAAGAAATATATATAGTGAGTGTAAAAAGTATTACTGCTGTCAGTATTGTGGTATAAAAAGCCTCATTCAAATAAAACTGTGAATGAAGAATTCAAAGTAACCAAATACACATTTATTACTATGGAGAGTATTTTACTATACTGGTGAGAAATTTAAATAAAAAAAAAGAAGTACGTTCTAAGTAAGATACACAAAAATGCCAAATATCGTGTCGTGATGTAAAAAGTATTAGAAAAGTGCAAATTATTTAGTATTTTTGGAAATAAACTTTAAAATTAATACCTCGTAGGGTTATCGTTCAGCTTTAAAATGGCTTTGAATCTCTTTGGAATAACATAGTTTACTGTTACATAACTTAGTATGGAGTTTCATTTTTGCATAGGTGCACCAATCAACAAATCTTTTATTAGAAACGTACCCGGATCTTAAGTTTTTTTTCCCGACCTATGTCACATAAATGTTATTTTTTCTTCGTATTTGGCTTAACGTAGGCTAAGTGCTGTAGCTAGTTTGACTAAGAAAATGAACGTCACTAAACGTGGAGATTTACGAATGATGTTAACGAAATTAGAAGCCGACGTTAGAAACAGTTAAAACTCCACCTTACTTAAATATTGCATTTTTTTTTATTTCTTACTGAGTTTTAAGTTTTTAAGTTTATTTTTTACTATATTTGATGGCTGGTTTAAGTTTCTATTTTGAACGTTGAGATTTACGAATGATGTAAACGAAATTAGAAGGCGACGTTAGAAACAGTTAAAACTCTACCTTACTTAAATATTGCATTTTTTATATCTTACTGAGTTTTAAGTTTTTAAGTTTATTTTTTACAATATTTGATGGTTGGTTTAATTAGTTTCTACTTTGCGATTTTCGATAGATATATAGGCAGATATGGATAATAGGCAATGATATTTTAATTTCTGCTGTAATTATTTATTATGGAAGAAGCGGCGTTCGAAAAAAACTTTTCTAGTAAAGGTGACAGTGGTCTAAAAGTGGGTTGGTATCTCTGATCAAGTGCTAATACACTGAACATATCTTTTAACGCTCTTGATTGTTATCAAACTTCTCCTTAGTTAGCAGCGCATTGCTTCTTTCAGTTTCACAAACACGTTAATCTCGTGTTTTGATGCATTAAGGCATCCTAACTCATTTTTATCATGCCATTACGTTATCTGTTTTCAACACAAATGTGAGGCAATTACTGTTTCTAATATTATTTTCCTAAGGAATTCTGGCACGTTCCTTGGAACGTGTTTCTTCTAAATTTTTTTTAAAGTTTCCGCCAATGCTAAACAGTAGCTGTTCATGATACTGGATGATTTTGGTAAATCAATTAAGTTTTTTTTCACTGGTGTGATAAATTACGGCTGACACTGACATCTCTAACGTGCTCAGAGTCATGCTGTTTCTCTGCATTCGATGCCAAGAGTGTCGAATAAAATAGAACTTTGTGCTGATTGTTAGATTCTTTTCCACGTTCCGTGGTATTTGTACACAATTAACTGATACAATCACCCATATACGCTGTAATTAACCATGGAAAGGTTTATCACTCGTACTACTTTTTTGCTACAGTAGATAAAATAATTCTTTTACGGATTTGCTATAAAATTTCTATGTTGTATAAAGTTTTCTCGAGGAACTCTTGGAGGTCGTTTGCGGAAACTTAGAGTTCCGCAAACCCTAACTAACTACGGTTGAGAAACCCTAAACTAGAGTGATGAGGCAAAAGTGTATATCGACCGTACAGTGTTACTCGCGTGTTGGATTTTTTTGTGAAAAAGGGTTACTGTAGCTGTTTATGTCAAAAATCAGAGTATAGCTAAAATTTCTTTGTTCAGGAGCAATTTTTTTCTGCATAAACCGTGTTAATGTTGTGTATTACCTATGACTTGAACATCCAATTTCATTGTTCAAAAAGCATCGACCAGAGCAATTTTGGTCGAAAATTGTGTAGTTTCATTTATAAAGAATCTCATTGAAACAATGGATACCATGCTGTCATTTCAGACAAAGTCTCAGGCAATTCTGAAAGAAGTTTTTTTTTTATTTGTCAATGGATCGCCATGATACGTATGTGGGCTTGAAAAGAATCTATGGATAGCATAAAAAGTAATTATGATTTAAACTTGATGAGCTCTTACTGTGCCTCACTTCACAATTTTTATGTCTTTTAGTTTTACGTTTTATATACTTTTGATTTTAAAAATAATTCCTATATACAGGGCCCGATTATCAAGGTTTTGAGTCCAGGGCAGAGAATATGTTTTGGGCCCTTGTAGATTATTTTATTAATGTATAGCTGAAAGATTTGCCGAATGCAACAAGCATTTTTTTTATTTGACCATGGGTTGAAAAGATATGCTATTATACAGATCATATTCAAAACATTTCGCAAATGGAATCCACCAATCAGAAATCTGAATTTTGCGACTGCGAACATTTTTGAGAAAAGTTCTCAAAATCTAGTCATCTGATTGGTAGATTTCGTTTGCAAAATGGCATGCATTCTTACCTTTAGTTTTTAAGTGCAAAACCGTGACTGATAAATGTGTGGGTATTTATACTTGGGTACTCTGTGAAATAATGAAAAACTTACAAAATTTTAGCTCACATAATTTATATATAGAATAAAAACATGAAAGTTTTAAGTCTACAAAATTTGTTTCAAAACTACCTCTGCATCTAAAAATTTTTGGGTCCCTGAAGTCAGTGGGCCCTGGGCACGTGCCCTGCCGATAATATAGCTCTGCATATATATTTTAACCCTAGAACGCTATCCGAACGCTATCCGATAATATAGCTCTGCATATATATTTTAATCCCAGAACGCTATCCGAACGCTATCGCAAACGACCTCCAAGAGTTCCTCGAGAAAACTTTATACAACATAGAAATTTTATAGGCAAATCTGTAAAAGAATTATTTTATCTTCTGTAGCCAAAAAGTAGTACAAGTGATAAACCTTTCCATGGTTAATTACAGCGTATATGGGTGATTGTATCAGTTAAGTTGCTCGAGCTTTGTGGGCAAAAAGAACTCTTAGGTATTTTGCAAGTGATCAATCACTGTTTGCTTAGTCAAAGCGAAAAATATTTATTAAAATTTTAATAATTCGAGAAGATCGACTTCTTAAAGGCATTTTGCTTGTAAAATGAAATATAAATAAATATTTTAGGAATAAAATAAAAGTAAAAATTTTATAAAAGCCACGTGCTTCAAGAGACGTATTGTTATATTTTAGTGTCACTTCTTTTTGCCTTTTCTTTGCCTGTTTCCGAAAATGGGCATCTGGATTATATGGGATAAAGCCGATCCCCTTGCAACATATATCTTGTATTACCAAACCAAACATATTAGTGCTGTTAACCTCATTTTGTCTGTTAAGTACAGTCACGCACAGGCATACGATTTGTTATTGTTTAAAATAGTGTTGTGCTTGTTTATTTATATTCATAAATGTATTTTAGAACCTCTCCCTAAAAAAAAGTTTTATTAGCTTCCTTACCATTCAATATGTTAAGATGTTTGTATTGGGATAAAATAAAGATGCAATGATAATATTGTAACTTTGAGATGGGTAAAGTTTTGATATCTTACTTTTTCTACTTTTCGATCATAAGGTTCAAGAAAATGATTAACTCAAAGGGTTCCCGAAAATTTAAAAGGTTAATACAGTGATCCCTCGTTTTTCGCGGTTAATGGGGACCAGAACCTTCCGCGAAAGCTGAAAAACCGCGAAGTAGGATTTGCCCCTAGGAATTTTCGTGTATGTGGGTACACGAATGTTTTAAATATGTAAACAGTATTTATACTTTACACATGTAAGATAAAACTTACAACAGTATACGTATTTACTTAAACTAGTCAGTGCTAATTAATAAGATTAATAACAAAACATTATAGAGTAATAAACGTTAATCAACATTGCTTTCTGAGAGAGTCGAAGAGTCTTGTTGGTGGCGGAGGAGAGGTTCTCACTTGACTCGTAGAAGTTTTAGGCTCACTCGGAGACTTTTCTGCTGGAGACACTGATGGTAGTGCCAGGGGGTTTTACCTTGGAGAGAAACATGGTAATGGGTAGTTGTTGTCTTTGTTTTTCCTTTTCCTTCAAAATTTCCCTGTAGAAGGACATAACCCCGTCAACGTGATTGCTGAATCATATTGTCGTCAATGTCTTGTGCAAATTTTTGCCATGTTGCACAATTGTTACAGATTCTCCAGGGTAAAGCCACGCTTTTCAGCTTGTTCTTCATCTTCCTCTTCATTTTCTTCCTCGCTTGCAGACTATCATCTCAACAGCCTGTGGTATATACTCTGAGTCAACTTATCTCTTTGTTTGACATGCAGGGATTCTTCTCTCTCGCGCATCAACATGAGACAACGCTCTTTTCCACAATGGGGCTGCCGACATGATTGTATTTTTAATTTTTAATTTTTGAGGAATATTTTGGGAAAACCCTCAAAGCACTGCAGCCGCAAAACATGAAGCGCGAAGTGCCGAGGGAACACTGCACTCCTGATCTAGGAAAAGTTCTATTCTACATAGAATATAACATTTTATTTTATATTGAATCAAAAAAGGTAAACTACTTTTCAGCTTGAAAGAACCTGTTTCCTTATAGACAAAATAATTGAATTCTTTAAATATGGAACAATTCTTTTATAGATTTATGTTTCTATTTAGTTATTAAACATTTATTAGTTAAACATTTATTATTAGCGCCATTACTTCATGCGAATAATGTTTTAAATAAAAGCACTGCCTTTCTATCTCTGAAAACAACTGGTGTTTTACCGAAATGGTAATTCAATAGCTATACAGAATATTTGTTCTATTTCATTACACTCAATCTTCTCTGAGATAGGACGCTCATAGCAGCTGCGTGTAAATATATCTTCTAGACAGAAGCCGTAGGAAGACAAAAAGAAAAAAAGGCGATATATGTGGGAAACAAAAAAAAAAAAACGGTGTTGCTAATTTTAAAACGCGTATATATCTGTTAGGAACGAACAGAATTTCATTGTTGTTTGGCCATTATTAAGAAACCACTTTTTTTACTGCTTGTTTATACCATAGCTAATTATTTTAAATGACCAGCTGTTTTACGTTTATTGTGAAAGGTTATTTATGAACTGCTTTAATGTTAAAAATAAAATGAGAGTTTAAATATTGGAACAATTTCTTTCTTTTTTCTAATTTTTTGATATTAATGAATTATTGTCAAAATTTTACCTAATATTATTTTAACCTTCCTACATTATTAAATAGTTTTTAATCTCATATTCATTATAGAAAATTAAAAAAAATATTTAATAAACTTATACTTTGTCATGTACTACCTGATGGCTCACCTTGGGACAATTATAGATGTGAAAAATTCAATTTTGAATTACAATTATTGAGGAATTATTTATTCAAGAAAATAAAAGTATTTCAAGTGATAAACATTTATTAGAAATTACTATTTCAATTTTCGTTTGCCAACAGATGTATTTCTCATTGAACACAAATTAAATATCTTTTATAGTTAATTATAGTCAATTCTTGAAAAATACCAAACCCAAAGAATATTTTTATTTGTTTTAATAAAATATATTTATATTTACATAAGATGTCCTCTTTCAGGATAAATAAATGTCAGTTATTTATTTAGTGTCTCAAAAAAGATAACTCTATTCCTCACCGTCAGTTTTAATATGGGGATTCAGGGTGGTACTAACATTGTAGACTGCAGCAGTTTCCCTAAAAGACATTTCACCTGAAAAATTTTTGCAGCAGCTTTCTGAATATTGTCTGCACGAACTGCTTTTTTTTTAGATATTCTCTACTTTAATCCTTGCCATTGTTAAGCCTAATAAGTTCCTGAGAGAAGAAATAACTGTTAATAAACACAGGTTATGTAGGTTAACAAAAATATTTTAAATGCAATATGTAAAAATATTTGAAATAAAAGTTAGCTATTTATCTTTTCATTACACTCAATCTTCTCTGTACCATACACGCTCTATGAAATTTTAGAATGACATGCTCTTAAGACTAGACAGAACAAAAATACAAATAGAGAAAAAATTTCATAAACCTTTTATTTCAAAAAAAAAAAAAACATTACAACTTATCAAAATTTTACATGAAAGTTATAGACATGTGCTCAAATAAAAATCTTTTTTTACTGCTTCATCAATAGAATCAAAACACATCTTAAATGACTGTGCTGTATCTATTTATTACAAAAGCTAAGAGTTATTTAAAATTTAGGGCATTAGCTTTTTAATGTTAGCGCAGGGGAAATAAAATACGAGAAGTACGTAACTCAGTGTTTTATCTGCTTTTTCTGACCTGTTAGATTTGTAATGGAAATAAGATGTAAATATCTATAAGTCGATTAATATTATCATTGTTAAAATCATTCGATCCACACATTTAAGTGCAGTATTTTTCTGAATAATAATGAGAGAGGTGATTTTGGAGCAAATATAGTTATAAAGCACTATACTTGCTCCAAAATCACCCTTTATTTTATATATCTTTTATATCTTTTTATATATCTTTTGTAGCTCTATTACAGGTACTTCAAAAGTAGGGATATATATTTACTCCTTCTTAATATCTTTTGTAGCTCTATTACAGGTACTTCAAAAGTAGGGATATATATTTACTCCTTCTTAGTAAAACTACGATAAAAGAGTATTACAGATATTTATTTAGGGATATATCGCAAAATTAAGTTTCTGATATCATGTAGTCCAACTCACATATATAGAATGTTGTAAACGGGTAAGGAATTTTGAAAAATTTTGTTTTTGATTAAGTTTTAATTGAATGTCCACCCCGATTGTATAGTGGTTAGTGAATTGTGCTCTCATCCGATGGGTTTGGGGTCGATTCCCCTATAAGGCTTGGATGTATTTGTGTGTTGTCTTATAGGGAAATATTTTCCAATTCATTTCCAATTCATTGAATTTTCCAATTCATTCAAATTTTCAATCAAACATTCAGCCATTTGTATAGTAAAATTCCAATGAAAACAACTGCCCCGGTTTGGTTTGGTTTGTTTGGAGCGCTACGGTCTACTGTTTTGCACCCGAGGGCTAATGAGACCAGGACCTACTGCTTAAAGCCGATTCCGAACGGCTACGAACATCCATGCCACTGTGGGATTCGAACCCACGAACTCCGGTACCGAAGGCCAGCACCCTAACCAATCGGCCATTGTTCGGCGACCTACTGCTTTAAGTCAATTCCGAACGACTACGAATATCCATGCCATAGTGCGATTCGAACCTACGACCTCCGGTTCCGAAGGCCAACACCCTAACCATTCGGCCATCCGTCGGCAAATGAGTATTAGAGATGTTTACTTAGAGATATATCGCAAAATTAAGTTTCTGATATCATGTAGTCCAACTCACATATATAGAATGTTGTAAAATGGTAAGGAAATTTGAAAAGTTTTGTTTTTGATTAAGTTTTAATTGATTGGGCCACCCGGATTGTATAGTCGTTAGCGAATCGTGCTCTCACCCGATGGGTTTACGGTCGATTCCCGTGTAAGGCTTGGATGTATTTGTGTGTTGTCTTATAGGGAACGATTTTTCCTTCCCTGTATGGAGATCCCATAATAAAAAGGACAAAAAATCAGCAGATTGTATTGTAAAATGCTAATGAAAACAACTGCCCCATTTGGTTTGGTTTGTTTGGATAGCTACGGTCTACTGTTTTGCACACGAGGGCTAATGAGACCGGGACCTACTGCTTAAAGCCGATTCCGAACGGCTACTAACATCCATGCCATAGTGGGATTCGAATCCACGAACTCCGGTACCGACGATCAGCGCCCTAACCAATCGGCCAGCGTTCGGCTCAACAATCCCGGATTTGTATAAAAAAAGGGGGGGGGGTGAAATCGAAACTTTATTAAAACTGGACAAGCACATATTGTTTTCAGACTACTGTCAAAATAAAATAGGTAAAAAAAAAACAGATTTGAAATATTGCTAAAGAAACGGAACAAAAATTAAGGAAAATTATTAAAAATATAATTAACACATTGTATGCGGGACACGTACTAGTACGTTTTCTGACGATTGATACTTGATCTCGGGTCCCGTACTAGTACGGGTTTTTCCGTGTACCTATTCCTAGAGGAAAATGCTTTGAACTCTATTAAACTGTATTACATTATTAGTTTTACGATTGCTCTTTTCATTTTTTTATAACGTAAAAATGTTTATATAGAACATAATTCAAAAAAATTAAAACTATATACTACTATTTCTATTTGATTTTTCATATTTACGATACTATTATAAATTTATCCACTAAAAGAATATTTTTTGTTTACAAAAATCTTATGGTTGTTATTTATATATTTCTATTTACATATTTGTTTATATATTTCAATATATAAAAAGAAAAGTTGCTTAAAAAATGAAGTAATTTTCGATTGAGATTTAACTGAATAACTAAATTTATGCGCAAAACGCCCGCTCCCGGTACAATTCCACTGCGAAATGTACCCGCACACAATGCGTTAATAATAATTATGGGCAAGCTCTCAACGCAAGTTTAATTTTTCGCGAAGAAAAACCTGCATCGCGGCGCCAATTGGTGTCTCTCCTTTCATGATTTTCTTTTGGGAACCCCTGGAATACGTTTTTCTGTATTAAGTCATAAAAATCCCCCACTCTTGAAAAATCTTCTCTATAGTTTCCTTGTTAAGCTATAATATATCACGTATCACATTTACCAAACTGGTTTGAATAAACACAAAAGGAAAGAAAATTCATTTGTTTTTCAATTGGTATCATTTTGTAAATGCTCTGTCTTTTGGAGGAAAATCCGCGGAGTAATGAAGAACTGTTGCTCAACAAAGTGTGAAACATTCTATGAAACTTAAAACCTTTTTAAAGCGAAAAAAATGTCATCGACCGCGACATATATTCTTCACAAATTAAGTTGCTTTTGTGCTTGAAATATTACTCCGGTCTTATGGTCACATACACGATAATATAATATCCAACGCATAATTTTATCCCTTCGATAGTATTATACCATTTCAAATCTCTTTGGTATAATAACGACATTGCGTGACCGACCGTGAAAATATACGCTTTCCGCCGTGGTCAGTGGTAATAATGGGGAAAATACTTTAAAGTGGACATTAGATTTTCCTTTTCTTAGTGAATTATCTTGTTGCTATTTCCGCGAGATCACATTTTGGAACACGCGTTTCGAAGTTGCAAGGCAATACCTATTACTCCGGCTGTCACGTTGTCGCTCTAGCGTGAGGCTCACAGACTATTGCAGTACGCAGCTGCGATGTAGGTCTTTTCAGGGGAAAAAAAGCTATGGATCCGGAACTGTACAGTTAGTATAGCCTGATAATTCAGTGACGCACTGCTTGCTGCCTGACTGACTGATAAATGCCAGGTGGTAAACTAGCTGCAGTACGAAGTAGTTTCATATAATATTTTTACCGATATTCTTAGAGCTCTGATACAGTTCGAGAGTAAGATTTCGTGAAAATTCCCTTCGCTTTAAATACTTTGATGAATTTTTTTAAGGATTACCGCAATAATGGTAAGTGCTATTTTCATAATTTATGTCTGTATTATGGTGATGAAACTTAATAGTTGATAGTTTTTCGAAGTTTTTTTCTGATAATTTAATTTAATTAGGTGTCACTGTAATTAAATTAAAAGACTGTGAATAGTAATATTGTCCGTAACAGATCTCTCTTGGGTTGCGGGTTTTATTATTAACACATTGTATGCGGGAAAAGTACTAGTACGTTTTCTGACGGTTGATACTTGAGCGCGGGTCACGTACTAGTACGGGTTAGTGTAACAACATGGCTTGTTTGTGGGTACAAAAATAATGGTATATATAGGAAAACGAAACCGAAAGTTCTTGTCTACGACATAGATTCTGAAAAATTTAGACACATAAAAACTAGTTTTTACGCCAGTCGATGCGGAACCACAGAACGGGAAGGTTGATTAAAAAAAAATCTAGATTTAAAATTAAAATTTTATTTATCTTCGCGAAAATATTATATATATGTATATTTATTTATCATATATATATTTGTATTTGTATATATATATATATATATATATATTTCGTTATTTGCCTATTTATGTATTTGTTTATATATTTCAATATAAAATACGAAAAGTTGGTTAAAAAATTGAATAATTTTCGATCAATGAGGAATTTTCACGTTTTCTAATTTTGATTTTAAACGATAGAAGACAAAAAAGTAAGCAGGACAGTAGCTATTTTTCTTTCATTTGGGGGCCTAATGAGTGATTTCTAATGGGTTTTATAGCGGACTCTTTAACGTCTCTCAAAAACGCTACTTTATCTCCGCCGTGTTTGTGACGTCATCGTTCATGTAAACACCGAGCTCCTATGCTGTTTACATGTTAAAAGGCGACTTTTAAATTTGTTTTTTGTGTAAAGTATCGCATATAATAGCATTTTTTTGTTATGTCTGGCATTAAAAAATCATACTCTAAATATTGTATTGTGCCACTCTGTAAAAATACAACAACTAATTGCAATGAGAAGATATTTTTCAGCGTCCCAAAAGACCCACATACACGTAAAATCTGGACAACTGAGATGAAAAGGGATGAGAAATTAAACCTCAAATTATCATATAAATCATCTCTATGGGTTTGTGAAGACCATTTTTCGGTAAATGAATGCTTGCATTTGTTTAAATATTACTATTTTAGAACAATTAAAGTATATAAAATACATCTATACCTTTAAAAGGATTGTTGATTAACCACTGCTATTTAACTTTTAAAACTGCTAATTTTCGAGTATTATCACAGAGTTCAAGTACAATAAATATTTTATAAAGCATATAACTATCGAAAAACATATAAATATCTAAAGCATATAATTATCTAATAAATAACTCGGGGGAGGAGAAAGTTATGTATTTTCAAGGTATTATAAATATTTTCTTCAGAGGTGCATACTTTCTTATGTATCAAATGTAACAGTGATATTTTTCGATTAAATTGGTGACTAATTTGAAAAAAAAGTATAATATTTTTAAAATACTTAATAATTATATTACTTTAAAAATTAAATTTAATTTGAGAAATTTTATACATTTTTTAATTTGACATTAATATTAAAGGCAATAAAATTGTATTGCTATTTAAAAATGTATAAATAATTAAGTAAAGCCATTTAAAGATTTTAAATTTCTTTTCATCATATTTAAAATATCTAAGAATTGATTTTGTTTTGGTTTGATTTTGGAATGCTACGGTCTACTTTTTGCAACACGAAGGCTAATGAGACCGGTCTCACAAAAAATACCTCCTCTAATTTTTATTTTAATATTACATCCGTCTCTATTTATAAAAAACGATGCAACTACAAATGTGTATGTATATGATATATGTATATTTATTTGACTTGTTTGTGTTTACAAACAAAAGAGCTGTGTTTAGCATGAATTAAAGTATTAATACATGTTAAGTAAAATTGGAAAAAATATATAAAGGATTTTACACACCTTTGGGTTTTAATTCCTCGTATTTCTGCTCCCATAAAATCCGGGTTTTTTGCCAAGAAAGAAAACATTGACATGCTGTCAATTTTCGGGAGGTTGTCTGATTGGTAAATCCAGGTAGAAGAGACATTTATGACAAATTGAGATAACTAAGCTATCTAGATCGATAAAATAAACCTTCAGGTTGAAATAAAAATAAATTTTGATAGCTAGAAAATTTCAGGAACTTGCAAAAACAAAATCGGAAAATAGTGCGCGCTTAAAAGCAATACAAAAATATTGGTCTGCATGAACGATGACATCACAACCAATCACGGAGCTTTTTGATGTCACGTGATTTTCGCTTAACTTTAAAATTAATTTTTTAAATGATGGACCCAGTTTTTTACATTTTTGAGAACATTTTTGGAATCTACGAGTCTGAAATTACCAGAAAAACACTAAGTTGTTCGAATCCCCCACATGTGCAAATTCCTCATTGAGATTTAACTAAATTGACGCGCAAAACGCCCGCTTCCGGTACAGTTCCGCTTCGAAATGTACCCGCACACAATGTGGTTATTCTTTGTCTGTCCCCATATGAGAGAATAATTATATTATGTAATTAGATCAAAACCTAATACGTTTAAGTGAAAGCTACAACTAATTTATACCTGTATATATGCATGTATGTGTATATATATATATATACCTCTATATATATGCATGTATGTGTGTATATATATACCTATATATATTCATGTATGTGTGTATATATATACCTATATATATTCATGTATGTGTGTGTATATATATACCTATATATATTCATGTATGTGTGTATATATATACCTATATATATTCATGTTTGTGTGTATATATATACCTATATATATGCATGTATGTGTGTATATATATACCTATATATATTCATGTATGTGTGTATATATATACCTATATATATTCATGTATGTGTGTATATATATACCTATATATATGCATGTATGTGTGTATATATATACCTATATATATATATATATATATTCATGTATGTGTGTATATATATAACCTGATATATATATATATACTTATACTATATATATAATATATATATACACCATATATATAAACATATGTTTGTGTGTATATATATACCTATATATATACATGTATGTGTGTATATATATACCTATATATGCATGTATGTGTGTGCGTATATATATACCTATATATATGCATGTATGTGTGTATATATATACCTATATATATATATATATATATGCATGTTGGTGTGTATATATATACCTATATATATGCATGTATGTGTATATATATATATATTTATATGTATGTGTGTATGTGTATAATATATATATGTATATATATATATATATATATATATATATATATATATATATATATATATATATGTGTGTGTGTATCAAAACTGGTCCAAATTGTTATGGATCATGAAGTTAAAACCTTCTTTTAACGACCCATGATTAAAACCGACACAATTAGAGTGCAAAGTGTCTTTTGTTAATCATGTGCACAGACGGTAATCAAACACTTAATAAAACTTCTCCATGTATGAAAAGTATCATCCTTTCTTTCTAAATATTCACGACCGACAGAACATTTTCCCCCTCCCATGTCGTTATTGCCTCATTCACTCTCCTCTCGTGGAGTATCTGGATTCGACCACAAGAGGTGTGGTGACAGGGCTTTGCAGCTGTAAGTGACAGTGCTCTTCCTTTTTTTGTGTGCTTTATTAGTTTCAAAAGATGGGAAGCTCGTGTACGACATATAAAGACTCTCACCATCTATTTGGCTTGGTTCCAGGACCCGTACGAGTGGTTGTAATGGAGACGTGCTTTTCATGACTTCCATCTGGATAAGCACAAAAGTGTGTTACTTTGTTAGGCTTTTATTTTTTCTGACTAAACTATGCCGTGAAGTATCTTTGTTACGATTTTTATGGCACTTTTATACCTTTTTTATCTGTTCTATAGCGTTTTCTCTTCGTTAGCGTCTAGGCACCGAATTTAAAGGATATTGAACTTAATATAACTATTGACCTGATTAAAACTTTGTATTTTCCCGTCATCTTTTGCTTTTTAATGAATTTCTAAAGGATGGAATTCCATAGAATTTATGTAATATATTGCAAAGTCTCATCGTCGTACAATGGTCTAATGGAAGGCGCTGCTCTTCAATACTAGTGTTCTCGGGTTCGAATCTCACCGATGGTAGGTATATTCTCAGCCGTTCGAGATTCGCTTTAAGCAATAGGTTCCAGTCTCATTGGCCATCATGTAGCAAAACAGTAGACCACAGCGCTCCAAGCTCTTCAATACTGGTGTTCTCGGGTTCGAATCCCAACGGTGGTACGGATTTTCGCTTTAAGCAATAGGTTCTAGTCTCATTGGCCATCATGTAGCAAAACAGTAGACCACAGCACTCTAAGCTCTTCAATACTGGTGTTCTCGGGTTCGAATCTCACCGGTTGTACGGATATTCGCTTTAAGCAATAGGTTCTAATCTCATTGGTCATCATGTAGCAAAACAGTAGACCACAGCGCTCCAAGCTAAACCAAATCAAACAAAAAGACCTTATGACGTGTCAACCTGTATACATTGAGAAAGCAACGGTTTCACTTTAAGATTTCTTTTTACGATGAAAAATCCTCAGATTTCTCTTGTGACAGGGTAAAATTGTAAACTAATTTTTTTCGGTTTACATTAAACTCTGGTGGAAAAATTTTCGCCGTCACACTGAAATCCGAGTATTCTTCATCGCGAAAAAGAATCTTTAACTGCAACCGTTGTTTTTTGAACGTGTATAGGTTTATGTATGAAGAAACGCTACGAATAAAAGATTTATATTCATTTTATTATGTTTCCATCATTACTTTCGCCGTTTTCTTAGGTGCAGGAGTAGTGTTGAAGAATGCACCCCTGCACATAAACAGCTAAATAAAAATAAATGCTTACGGTCTGGGAGACCGCACATGAGAAGTTAAGAGTTTAGTTTGGTCACACAAGATTGAGTACGTTAACTACTAACATATTCTCAGCATTTCTTTCAAATCATGTAACTGAATAAAAGAAAAATAAATTCCTTTCTTCAAATTTGTTTTAAAGATACAAACATGCAGCTCTATTTTCAGGTCCACAGAACTTTATTTCATATAGATACCGTAACATTAGCTGTAAAAAAAAATTTTTAAACCTGCTCTTAAAACTCCAGAAGCAAGTCATTTCATCTTAATCTGTAAATGTTTATTTCGAGTGCAAAACATTTCTAAGCGGATGTCAGCTCAAAGACCAAATTTTCACATGATTTCTTTAGCTATTTTAGCGTACATTGTATATTGACATGTAGCTTCTAATTCCTAGGTTATTTGTAACTTTGTCTTAGTGATGACTTACTCATCCAAACACTTTATTAGTTTTCTTTTTCTTGAACTCTATTTAAATAGTAAATTACACCCTTAACCCTTTAAAGGTCACCAAAATAAATTCATCGGAATTTAGTGTTATTAGTTTATAAATGTTATCTATGAATCTTGTAAATGTAAAATATATGATAAGTTTTCTTTGCATTCCTTAGGAGGGTTTGAGGAGTTGTTTAACTGACTAACCCCTCTCCTTGTACAGCTTGAACATGATACTTTTACTTTTGAAAATTTTAACTATACTAAAAGAATAATAAATAAGAATCCTTACAATGATATAATAAATAAATAGCTTAACAATTTATAAATGTTTGTATAGATACTTTTGTTTGGGGTCATAAGAAGGATAATTTGAATTACTGACTTCTCAGGTACAGCAAGTTTAACTCTCCGAGTGGTACACACCGAGGAAAAAATGTCTCCAAAAATACGCTAAAGCTTCATTGTGTCAGTGACCAAAGTGTTCTATGATTTTTTACTTCACCATTTGTCGACTAGATTATAATACGGGAAACCCACCCTCGTTACTGTCCGTTTACTTCTGGTTATAAATAGATATATAAATAGACATTATAGATTGTTAGTTTTTAATACACATAAAGCTCCTCAAGTCTCGAAGATCATCACATAAGAAATAATGGGTTCTAAAAGTACAAATAAACATATTCTTTAAGAGAATGATTTCTATCTTTTTTACGAAAGTCATCAAAGCTATTTAAGTGGTACAATTAGAGATACATCTGTTACCGCAAACGAAATACTTCGAAATAGAGATTTACAAAGCCATGAAAAGCTATCAGCGTCTTTGTGCCTCAGAGAGTAGGTGAGCAGTTCCTAAACAATCGACCTGACCCTCATACCTCAAAACTCCATAGGAGAAAACACTGGCAGAAATGTACATTACATCCATTTTCATAACATTTGGAGGGCGAAAATTGTACGTGACAACCGCTTTGAAGACATCATCGGTTTGGCGGAATTGTACGTGCGAACCACTTAGAGGGTTAAATACATATATTTAAAAAAAATTAAATGTAGAGTTATCATTTGTTAAAAATTTTAAATGTCAAAACCATTAAAAAAAATCGAAAAATCATCCATGTCTCTAAAAAAATTTTTTTTTTAATTGCAGAAGCTCTTGATTCTACATTATTGGCTTCCCTACCTCACAGATGTATGAGATTTAACTTGTAAATAATTATAAAAATATAAAGTAAAGTACTCCAAAAAGTAAAGTTTAAAAGAAAGTTGTTTAATAGGTGGTTTAGTTACGAAACCACTGTCCGCTAAAGGGTTAATGTGTATATTTCTTTACAATAAAAAGAAAGCAGTGGTTAACGAAAGCTTTGACATTGAACTAACAATCAATTTAGTTGCGTTGATTTTTTTAAATATCCTGTTCGAAATAAGAAAAGGAAAATTTCGTTACCTCTTCAAAGTTAATTGTGTTACCTTCCGTGTCATTAATAAGTTACCCTTTATTTTTAAAAAAAGAATATGTTTTAAAACTGTTGGTTATAAAGAAGCTGAAAGAATATACTTTATTCCATTGACTGTATTATTTATTGTAGGTTTGATTTTTTTTATTTAACATTGATAACACACTTTTATATTAATTTATTTATAGCTGTTAGCTGCTCTTTAAAATACCTTACACAGCAGAAAAATAAAAAAAAATGGGACTAACATCCCTTCGTGTTTTTCATATGCTCATAGGAAATAAAAGTGACAATTTCTGTTAGTTATGTTTTTATTCTTTTTTTTTTTACAAAATATGTGAACACTATCACATATATAATGTCGTTTAGTTGAGTTAACACACTATTTTATGAACTTAACACTAGATTTAAGATGTTGATCGTATACCTATTTTTACTGAAGTGAGCCAATTTGACTCATACATGAAATTGAAGTGTTTTGCAAAGAAAATAGTTTCAAATTAATTTAAATAAAATGTTTCTTATAAAAAAATTCATGCAAAACAATTTTTTCATATAAAATCTGTTTTTGAAACACATTTTCCGCAAACATTTCTATTCCATTTAGCACGATGGTTTATACATCTGTTTCTTTTGCATGATTGTAGAACTTGACAATTCTTCCGTGCGTTAGTAGCATGAATTTCTGTCATTGGAATGGAGGTGTTCTCGACTTCTTCTCTATATTTACTTTATACTATACTTTATATACTTTATACTTTATATTTAATTTATACTATATTTATTTATTTTCATATACATTCTATAAATCAAATTGGCTCACAACCGTGAAAATACGTATACCACATTTGATAATGCGAAATGAAGGGGGTCTGCGGGGAAGAGGACTGAAAGTTTACATTTAGTTTTTTACTTAACTAAAAACCAACGTATGTTTTTGAAAAGTGATATTAAAGTTTTATATATATATATATATATATATATATATATATATATATATATATATATATACATACATATATATATATACACAATATATATATATATATACATATACATACATACATATACATATATATATATATATATACATATACATACATACATATATATACATATATATATATATATATATACATACATATATATATACACATATATATATATATACATATACATATATACATACATATATATATACACATATATATGTACACACACATACATACACATACATATACATATATATATATACACATACATATATATATATATATACACACACATATATATATATATATATATATATATATACATACACATAGTGATCAAATTTTTAATGAGTCAAATTGGCTCGGTCCGTAAATCTAGTGTTAAATAACAGCATCGTTAACTGGATAGTAAAGGGAAGTAACCATTCAGTAACCGGAAGAAGCAGTTTATTTGCTATTTCCGGTTGCCGGAAGTAACCCAAAAGTTGATAGAAAACTAAAATTTTGCTTTTAAAAAAAATGTACGTATTCAAATTTTGATTTCTATTTTTCTAAACGTATTCGAGTTAGCGTGTTCACATCACACACAGTCATAATAATAAAATCCTATTTTCGGACTTCAGGAGGTCCATATTGAAGGATTTCAAAATTTATTGCAAGTAGAATTTGAACAACCGAACAGTTTCAAACTGCAAAACGTACTAAATACAAATGTAAAGTGGCGCATGGATTGCGCAATCGTATTACTACGACTCCCGCCTTTAAGGTACAGTCGAGATCAATCGTATTACTACGAATCCCGCCTTTAAGGTACAGTCGAGATAAATCGTATTACTACGACTCCCGCCTTTAAGGTACAGTCGAGATAAATCGTATTACTACGACTCCCGTCTTTAAGGTACAGTCGAGATAAATCGTATTACTACGACTCCCGCCTTTAATGTCTTAATAAACCCCTTCCAGGTTCATTTTATTTCAGGATTATGGGTCAAAAAGTGTCAATTTTTATGCTTATTGTTA
>CM063498.1:191791047-191821047 GCA_032207245.1 Pardosa pseudoannulata
GGTTGTCAGAAGGAGTGGAAGTGGAGACGAGCTCGTCCGTATTTTTCTAACCTTCCTTTATTTCGAATTTTATTAACGTTTGCATTATTGACACATTGGCCTCGCGTATTTCGGCGCGGTTTTGTCTGCCTGCGTTTTGCTTTTGTTTATTTAAACCTGGATAGAATTTGTTGTTACTTTTTTTTTTCTCTTCCACTGAGAGGTGTGTGCGTAAATACAATAAAAAAACCGCTATGCGTTGGTTTCTTTTCAAGGATTTATTTCTGAACAGAATCGTTCGCTTCTGACGTAGCAAGGTGAGTTATCATTTTGTCAGCGGTGAAATGTTTCCTGCGGGTAGGTTTAGTTATGTTTGTGATTTCTGACCACATTTCAGTGCAACGTGTTTATTTGCGATTATTTTGGGATTACGAGATTCACGTCTTCGGATTCAAGTCCCTTTTTTATCAGCAAGGTATTGTTTACGTGTTTTTATGTTCTTAGCTGTTATTATTATTGTAACGGGAATTACTTAACGCCTTATAAGGTAAATTGAAGTCCATTTATTTAGAGTTCAGCTGCATCAAACCTAAGATTTTTACCGGGCCAGTAAAATTCTATACATATGAAATGAGTAGCAATCCAAATTTATAACATGAGTAAATATAATTTTAATAATAATAATTATTATACTTGGAACTTTCCAAAAAATGTTCATAAAATTTTATCTCTGTTATTTTTCCAACGTGCACTCAAATATCTTTATTATTAACGATATGTAATGGTTTATTTACTGCTCCGACGAGAACTGCTTGAACTCTTCCTTACGTCACTTGTGACGAAACACTGTATAGAACTTAATTAACTGTCCAACGCGCATGCGCTTGCTACTGTGTATTTTTCTTCCCCTAAAGTGCGCATAACTGACGCGTAAAGTTAACTTAATTTTCTTTATTAAATTTTTCTTAAATTTTCTTGTTAAATCTTTGAGTTTGGGATTTGACATGAACAAACTGAACCACAACAGATTTAGAGGCATTCTTTATAGATATTTCGATTTTTATGAATGCCTCATTAACGTTTACTTTATTTAAAGTTCTACGTTACCACAGTTACGGTCTAAACATCGATTTTTTTTTGTTCGTTCAAATCATACCTGCCAACTATTCTGATTTTAGTTTAATTTTATGGACTTCCGGATGGGCCGTAAATTTTTACGGTTTTTGGTGCTTTGAAAGTGAAATTAAAATTATCTAATAAAATAACAGCAGACTCTTCACTTTGGTAATATCTGGAAAGATATTTGTATGTTTAATATGTTGTCAGAATATTAGATTCCTGTATGAACTTGCTAAAAATAAATAATAAATACAGTGTATTTCGCGTAACGTGATCAGTTCGGACACCGTGATTTTGATAACAATAATCGATTGATAACAATAAACGATATGCAAATTTAGATAAATTTACCTCCCCCCTTTAATTCACACTTACTAAATTTTAAAACAAAATAAAAACACACACCTTATATTATCTTGCATTTATGTATATTATCCTTTAAAACATAAGAATGATATGCATAGTTAAAAAAATTGATCCATTGTTAACTGTCTACAATTTTTTCTAAGAACTTATTGATAAATTGTTCGTAATTAGAATCAACCTGTCATATCGATTTAAAAGTTCGATATTTAGTTTTAACGTTAAATCATTTTGCTTTCTGGCTTCCATATCGACAAACTGCATGTAAGCGAGCAAGGCATTAAATGTGAATACTCTCCTTCACAATTCCGATAAGAATGTGTCGCCTTCTGCGTATCTGACAACCACTGACCACCAGCAGAGTGTGCGTATTTCTGAAAAATTCCAGGAACGTGTAAACCAACTCCTTTGATCATTCCCCATTTTCCTAGTTGGAAGAGGAGAATTCTTGGAAATTCAAACAACAGGAAAGGAAAAGAAATAATGCGTTCCTTCTGAATAGATTGTGAATATTCCTTTGCCAGTTAAAATAAATGTTTAAAAACTGATAACATTAATCGATGAAAGATCACATAAAACGATAATTTTAACATACAAGTGATTTCGATAACAAGAAGCGATTGATAACATTAACCGCGATCACATTAAGCGGAGTCCACTGTAGTATGTAAGTTATTAATCATTATTTAATCAGTATTAGTATATAATTTCAGTTTTGTTTCATATGACTTATTAAAAGTTTGGTATATTGAAAAAAATATCAATTTCTTTAAAAGAATAAAAGTTTAGTAAATCATAGTTTGATCTTTTTAACATCTTATTGATTTTGTTAAATAGATATTAAGTTTGAAATTTAGGTTAATTTTGTGTTTCTCTAAAATCAAATTTAATTTAAAAAAATTAGAGGATATATTTATATATAATGAAAAGGAAAAGCATACAATTAACTTTTATTAATTACAAATACTTGTGGTGCTAAAAATCAACTAGCGAATTATTTTGCAAAAAGTTTTACTCATACCAATGTATAAAAGGAGAACAGTATGCATCAGTAGATTAAATTTTAACACCAGAACCGAGGAATAATAAATCTTAAGAGTAATAAACCTTAAGAATAATAAATCTTAACAGATTTATTCTTTTTCAGATAGTAATAATAGAAATAAGTTATTATAAAAATATTTCTGAGTATAACTTTTGAAAATATATTTTAATAGGTATTATATTATTTCTGTTATTACTATTTGAAAAAAAAAATCTGTTACGAAAACCCAGAACAGTTTTGGGGTTGAAATAACCCCTCCTGTGTTCTTTTGTTATTAATAATAACAATAACTGGAACTCTAGGTAAAATTTAGCTTATAAAATTACAGCTCGGTTTGTTTTTGCATGTGTAATCTGAAATATTTATTATTGATGATATGTAATGTTTTGTTTTGTTGAAGGTTTAATTATTTAAGGATGATGTTACCTTAATTATAATCAAAATATCGAAATGTTTTATTAGTTCAAAATATTGTTTGAAATCTTCCACATGCCTGCGAAACTTAAGTCATGCGTCTATATATCCAGTATTTCAAAAGTAATTTACTTATAGAATTTCATTTATTGGTACGTTTTCTTATAAAATAAAAGCTTTAAATAGTTTTTCTTTCATGTTTGTTTTTTTCTCGAATGCCATTCTTTATTGAAAACGCAAAGTTCAGCGTTTGAAGTACATCTTGGAAAATAACTGTTTTTACTTTATATTTCATATTTTGTGTCATAAAAATTCTGTGATATTGTAATTCTGTGATTCTTTAACTTAGAAGACAGGGGCGTACGCAAGGGGGGGTTAGGGGTTTAAACACCCCCCTTGAGCTCAGATAAAATGACAAATATAAAAATTGTAGTAGAAATTTGCGGGCTATTATTTTTTAGAATTATGACCCCCCCCCTTGAAAAAAATCCTGCGTACGTCACTGTGAGAGGATATACTAACTTTTACCTTTTTTGTAACTATATATGTATGTATAAACTGTAAAATGTCATAGAATATAACTTACTATTTGGAACCTGGCAGTAGTACTTTTTGTTGTTGTTCCACGGGGAAAGAAAAAGGTCGCGTTAATACAAGTAATTTTTATGGCGTTTTCTGTTTGATATGAGTTTGAGTATATTTTATTTAACACGTCTACAATTATGTTGATTTTAAGTAAGCTATTGTTTTGTATTACGTGTGTTTATATGTTAAATATGTGTATATAGTGCGTTTTCTAAATTATATCCCCAATCAGGGGCGTACGCAAGGGAGGGTTAGTGGTTTAACCCCCCCCCTTAAGTTCAGACAAAATGGCAAATATAAAAATTTTAGTAGAAATTATGTGGGCTATTATTTTTTAGAATTATGACCCCCCCTTGAAAAATTCTGCGTACGCCACTGTCCTCAATCATAAAATAGAAGTGGATCGAAATAATTTTTTTTTCACTCTTCAACCCACGAATATATGTACTCATTCATCGATTACATGACCCTTGTCACACTCCTTGTTACCCTTCTCCCCCCGTGTCACAAAGCGTCAAATTTAATTTTACAAATGTCCCAAACTTTCCAAGCTTGACTTCATTTGTGGATGGCCCCCAGGCAGCCATCTTTAATTATGCATAAGCAAGTCACTTTCATTGAAATTTAGTTTCATTTTGTCATTACATATTTTTCCATCGCAATCCACTTCCTTGTGGAGGCTGAATACGATTAGTCTCACCTCGCACTGTAATCACCTCTTACCGAACCCGAGTTGACGTGTTTGACAACAGAAATAAGATGCAAACAGCTTCTGGCTGTGTTACAGATGCGTTCGTTAGGCTAACTCTTTTTACAAGCCGGTTTTGTTTACAGGTGGCCGCGCTTGATTGAAACGCTTTTTGATAGTGATCCATACGTGAGAATGACTTCATGTTAATGACCTTGTGCCACAGGAAGTAATAGAAGTTTCTTTTCCTCAAAGCTCTGGCGACTTTCTTGATAGAGTTCTCGCACACACACAAAAGGGAGGGTATAGCCTTAGCAGTTGCTTACTAATGAGTGAGAGCTATCTTGTAAAACCTTTGTAGTTGTTATTATCACAGTTTGTTCATTTCTCCTGTGGATTCAATTACTCGAAGCTTGGACGAATTTCGTATATAGATAGAAAGCTAGATTCAACCTGGTTCACTAGAAATTTTGAGATTATCTTTTAATACTTTGTAGTTGTTATTCCCACAGTTTGTTCATTTCTTCTGTGGCTTTAATTACTCGAAGCTTGGACGAATTTCGTATATAGATAGAAAGCTAGATTCAATCTGGTTCACTAGAAATTTTGAGATTATCTTTTAACATTTTGTAGTTGTTATTCCCACAGTTTGTTCATTTCTCCTGTGGATTCAATTACTCGAAGCTTGGACGAATTTCGTATATAGATAGAAAGCTAGATTCAATCTGGTTCACTAGAAATTTTGAGATTATCTTTTAACATTTTGTAGTTGTTATTCCCACAGTTTGTTCATTTCTCCTGTGGATTCAATTACTCGAAGCTTGGACGAATTTCGTATATAGATAGAAAGTTAGATTCAACCTGGTTCACTAGAAATTTTGAGATTATCTTTTAACACTTTGTAGTTGTTATTCCCACAGTTTGTTCATTTCTCCTGTGGCTTCAATTACTCGAAGCTTGGACGAATTTCGTATATAGATAGAAAGCTAGATTCAACCTGGTTCACTAGAAATTTTGAGATTATCTTTTAACACTTTGTAGTTGTTATTCCCACAGTTTGTTCATTTCTCCTGTGGCTTCAATTACTCGAAGCTTGGACGAATTTCATATATAGATAGAAAGCTAGATTCAACCTGGTTCACTAGAAATTTTGAGATTAACTTTTAACACTTCGCGTGCGGGGAACGTATTTTTACGTTTTTTGCAGTCTTGTCACTGGAGCGCGGGTCACGTAAAAATACGTACTTAGTAGATTTGTGGTGGATACCCGCTAACTACCACAAATCTAGTATATACGTATGTGTGACATTATATGCTTTGCTATGCAACGCTTTGCATTTTTTCTTTCCACAATTTATGATTGTCGAGTTTTTTGTTGCGTTATTTCGTCTTCAATCGAATTCCTAGCTCTAGAAGTCGTGTTTTGTCAATTTGAAGCCTGGTTTTTTTATTATTGAATACAAAATTGATAAAATGAGCCGTTGTAACAAAGACAGTGATGAAGAAATAGGCGCTGACAGATTATCGGACTTTAATTTTAAAAATCGTTTATTTTTGTGATTTCGTAAAAAGATTATTTTTTGTTAAATAATCATACCAGTATATATTAAAGTGTCAAATAAAAAAAGTTTCGTTCATTAAAACAAAGTAGTTTTCGATTGACTGCGATTTTCCTGAATAACTAAACTCTCGCGCGATTCACGAAAAAACGCCCGCTGCACGCGTAAGTTGGCGGCGAAGTATTCCCGCATGCCAAGTGTTAAAAACAATAGGTTCCTTCTGAATAAATTGGGAATATTCCTTTGCCAGTTAAAATGAGTTTCGGAACCTGATAACATTAACCGATATAGCGATCACACACAACCATAATTTTAACTTACAAACGAATAGAGGAAATCGGGACCAAGTGATTTCTATAACAATAAGCGATAGATAACATTAACCCGCGATCACATTTAGCTGAGTCCACTGTATATATATATATATATATATATATATATATATATATATATATATATATATATATATATATATATATTTGTATAATGCATACACACGCATATATATAAATGCGTATATATGGACAAATGTATGACAACTATAAGTTCTAATAATTATATATTAATATATTAATCTATAATATATATTATTCTAATAATATATAAATATATATATTCTAATAATCTATCAAAACATTAGAATATAAACGTGAAATCTTTACATTTATTTATATTCAAATACACCGATCGGCAAATTCTTTTAATGTAAAGCAGTACGTCCCGGTCTCAATAGCCCTCGTGTATCAGAAAAGTAGATTGAAGCGCTCTAAACGAAAACAAAACGTGACATTAATTACAGTGTACGTTATTTCAACACTTCCTTTTATCCCCGCCCATCTATTCTTCCTATCCTGTTCCCCTGCAAAATACTTTCCCTGCCTTGATAAGAAGTCGGCGGAAAAGACCGTTTCTCACGCGATATGACAGGCGTGTTGAAAAAGATTGAACTCCGTTATAACCATACTGCAGAGATCTTTTATTTCTACGGTTATCGCCGTCAAGTAATATTTATCATAGCTTCTGCATGTTGCCTGAATAAGATTGAATGAGATTTTATCAGTCTATTTTTCTATCTATTAAATATCCCAAACTAAAACGTCCATCAAATGAAAAATTATGTATCAGAAAATTAAAAATATGTTTAAGATCAATGAGAAATAAAAAAAAATTTGAGATGGTTGATGTTGAGTTTTTACCGTTTGTTAAATGTAAGTGACGCGGCCAGCCGAACGATTGCCGATTGGTTAAGGTGCCGGTTTTCGGTTCGTGGGTTCAAATCCCACTGGATATTCGTAGCCGTTCGGAATCGGCTTTAAGCTGTAAGTTCCAGTCTCATTAGCCCTCTTTTTGCAAAAAGTGGACCGTAGCACTCCAAACCAAACCACGATGGCCGAATGGTAGAGCACTGCTTTTCGGAGCTGGAGTTCGTGGGTTCGAATACTGGCATGGATGTTCGTAGCCGTTCGGAATCAGCTTTAAGCTGTAGGTCCTGGTCTCATTATCCCTCGTGTGCAAAACAGTACACCGTAGCTCTCCTAACCAGACCAAGTGACACGGCTATCAAGTCATTGAAAGGCGAGTCTTTTGTGCGGAGAATAGGGAGTTATCCATCAACTTTGGGACGAATCTAAGAATCGTCAGTTTTCTCAATGATGTCTTCATCGACTTTCGAACTTTGGAATGTTTCGAAAAATGTGTTGGGGGATAAATAGGTGGACATACGAAGGAAAAACCTCAAGGTAGAGATTGTTTTCACTTGCTAGCCCGGTACCAAGGGTTAAACTATTCAATAATCCCAATGACAAAGATCAAGGTAGGGGGAAGAGATACGATCCCTCGTACCGAGGTTTCCTAGTGAGGAGATGAAGGAGATGGAGTTAGATACTCCAGCTAGAGAGAAATGCTCTTAACGTGATCGCCTGACTGAGGCGAAGATGTCATATCTGTCCTCGAATGTGTTTTTCCCGAGATATGATTATACTTAAAGCATTTTGCGTTTATGTTTTTCTTGTCAACAAAGTTACTAAGTTTTATTGTTGGAAGAAAGACCTCATCTATATCGTATAGTAAAATTTCTCCATAAATTGTTAGCGGGTATGTTTTCTTTAGGATGAGAGATTGCAGGAATCCATGCAATAAGGGTTTTTACTTAGCTGTCCACTAGCTTAGATAAACGGGGTATGTGTAAAATCAGGGTGTCCGGTAATTTTGGAAATATCGGTAAAATATGCAAAAAATAATAAAACCTTTTAAAAAATCGGGGAATTTTCTAAAAAAAAAAGTTTGAAATATAACGAATTCCGTCAGTTAAAAATTAAAATTAGACCGCCTCCAGTTGTACCTGAATCCGCTACCGCCCTGTGGTTCAGAGAAATATTTCATTGCAAGCCGTCTACCACAGAATTATTTTCGCCATTGGTTAACTGTGAGATTGAGAAATTCAATATAATCGATACTTAGCAACTTTAATTATATTATTATATAGGTTTTTACTTCCGCAAGCGAAACAGGAGTGTGGAACAATCTAATTTTCCTCTTCTTCGAAATGCCGGGGGCAGATCCAGTAACAGGCAGTCGTTAGCATTGAACGACCCCAGATTACTTCTATTACGCCTAACGGTGTCCTCGAATCTGCCGAAACAGGAAAAAATACGTGCATAAGTTTTCTCCAGAGCATATGCCCATCGTGCTTGCCTTAGAAAACAAACATTCCGAGGCAGTCCTTGTTGTAGTCATGCTAGCTGCTTTGTTTTCGCTCTTTTCTTTTTCTTTTCAATTACACGTTGGCGTAAACTTAGTTGGGATTCTGTGAGTCAGGTTCTCATTTTTTAAGCAAGAAAAAGGAACATTTTTGTTGCCATGTCATGATACGAAAACAAGGGATTGCAGTTTTCCGTTCTGTCGGTTTACGCTCGTCATAAAGGAGTTTCCATTGAATCCGCACATTCTTTTAAAAGCACGTGCGCGTAATAATTTTCTCACAGTTTCGAAAGTATATGACTGTGGTTATCTAGATTTTAATTAGGTAAGGTAGATATAAGCAGCTATGGTAATGATAAAAAATATAGTTTGTCATGATACATAGAATCAATATCCCATGTGATTCACCGTTAGAGGTAATGACGCATAAATACAGACTGTTTAAATGAATACATATGAGCGCTAAATGCACTTACACAAAAAAGAAAAAAAAAAGAGAAAGGGAAAAATAAATGTTAATAAAGGATCTGTATTATAGATATATAACAAGACTATTAGTGAATGATACTTCAATAAGACTATAGGTTTTCATATGTATGGATACTCCTAATGAGTATCATAATACAATGTGATTTTAAAATATCTAAATAATTAAAAGATGATATAATGAATAAATTTATAGCCTTGAATGAGTAATGTAGCAACAATACAATGAATTTAATAGTAAAATAAATTTTGAAAAGATATGAACTATATATGGGGTTAAATCCTAATTTTTGAAAGAGAAGTATAATCAAAGAAAAAGAATAGATTTGAAAGACAATTAAAATGTTCAAATTTTTACCTATATATTATAAACTGTGCTCTTTTCTAAATTTTCACCAAAAAATTTTCACAATTTCTTGTGAAATATTGTGCAACAATATTGTTTTGGTTTGGTCTGGAGCGCTACGGTCTACTGTTTTGCACACGAGGGCTAATGAGATCGAGACCTACTGCTTAAAGCCGATTCCGAACGGCTACAAACATCCATGCCCGCAGTGGGATTCGAACCCACGAACTCCGGTTCCGAAGAGCAGCGCTCTACCATTCGGCCATCGTTCGGCTCAACAATATTGTGATGAGTTGTCAAAAGTGTTAGTCAATCTGCTCTCATTTGTCGAATACAATTTGCATCTACTGTTTAACTAAGCATCACTGTTCTAAACTCACTGTTGTCTATGCACAGTTAGGCAGATGACACACTCACACATAGGGTCCATTTTTTTCCACGAAACGGTCTTTAATAATTTCGGAGGGGGATCAGTCCCCTAAATCCCCCCCCTTGACTACGGCTTTGGGAAGGACCGAATTTAGTGTTAGCTAGACTTAATAAACTGATTTGCAGTCAACCTGTAGGTGTTGAAAAAGTGACTGATTCATTATAAGATTCTTTTGCATGATGAAGAATACGCAGATTTCTGGTCTAATTCTGAAAGATTTCCAACTGATTTATTGTGGGGTTAATTAACGTGTGATAAGGACTTTAAATGGTTGAAAATATTTCTTACTACATCCGTGTATTCATCATCGTGGAAAGAAATCCTTACCACACGACAACATGTACTTCGTGAAAAAGCAATAAGTTCAGTTTAGGATTCCTTTTTTTTTTTTTTTTTTTTTGTAGGAGAATACGTGGATTTCTCGTGTGAGAACGAAACATTTTTAACAGGTTCTTTACGTCCACCTATACACTCCCCTCTCTCCCCTGTGACGACTTCAATGTTCTTAAGTGAGAAGTAGCGTGAAGAAGGATCACAGTAATAGTAGAATTGGAAATCAATTTTAATTTTCTGGAGTAAATACTGTTCTATACAAAGGGATTCTAATTCTCCCAAAACAAGTTGAAATGTAGAGGATTGTTGCTTGCGTAAAATTACTACGACGATCACAGTCGAAAAAGAGATTAAATAATCTCACAAAATGGGGAGGCTTTTCCGGGGTGCAATGCAAACCCAATATATCCCGCGTTCGGTGTCCAAGACCCTGCCGTTTCTTATGTGAGTGGACTTTATGAGTTTCCTGAACGTAATCACTAAAAAGCTGGCTCGGTCCCTAAAAAGTCCGGGAAGCCTCCACGAGGTCAAAGCACCTCCGTAAAAAAATGTCGAAAAGCCCCGAGTCGCAAAATTCTAGGCTTTTTATACCTGGGAGTCAGTTACGGTCCTGCCAACCGTTTTTAGGTCATTTACGATTCCAGTTACCTGAGAACTCCAGCTAAGGTTACAGCTACAGTTTTTTAGCTGAATTCTCATTCGCTAGCAGTCCCGATTCCGGCGTCTCCAGGTAATTCTCCGGCTCATACCGCAACCACTCAGGGGCTTGACGCTTATACAACTGAACTGTCAACATCCCAGACACGGCATCGCCGCGCTATTGTAGCCGGGTCGAAACGGGGGGGGGGCTTCAAATCAGCTGATTTTGGTCTTCCGTGTTATGAACAACTCCCCTAAAAGAGGTGGAAATCATTTTGCTGTAACACGAGAAAACAACTGATTTTAAAGGCCTTATCACACGTGAACATGTAATGTTAGTTTATGATTCCTAATACTGGTTTCTTGAATCTGATTTTCGTATTAAAGGAAAAAAATATTTCAACTGATTTATTTTGGTTTAGAGTCGACGTGTGATAAGACCTTTGATCAGTTGATAATTTTCAGCTATCACACGAGAAATCCGCGTGTTTTTCAACGGTAATGGAATCCTAAACTGAATATGTTATATTTTCAATGTCTACGTATTGACGTGTGATAAGGCCTTTAGGACAACTTAAAATTGCGGTAGGAAACGTTACTGAAATTGCTGAACAGCACGATAAAAATGGAATCTATGAGAAGGAAAATTGCTTTTTGAAATGCCTGCGCAACTCATAAAAATTTAACTACGGATACTGATTACTCATAACGTAATGGAGTTTCGGTAAATTTAGTACGCATGATTAAGTAAAATCTAAATTTTCTGAGAATCATCATCAGTACCAAGAATTTTGTAGTTAAGTAAAGACACTTAGGTTGAAACATTAAACCTTCTTATCGGCGAAATATTTTTTGCATTGCTATCAAAAATAGAGAGAAAATGAAATTTCGAGCCCTAATTGGCTGTGCGCTGTTTTTTAAATAAGCTTATTTTTAATTGGAGCATATGCTTAAGATTAACCCTGAGCGTTAAAATGTGCGTCAGGATAGATGCTTTTTAATGAGGTGTTTTTAAAATTCGGAAACTAATTACATAGCATTAGGCATTGCGTGTAGGATTGAGAAATGGAAATCTTGACTTATGACTTTTACAGATACTGGTTTTGACTCATTATTGTGGTTTTATCATATTAGATGCTTTACGCTTTGTGCTAAATGGCAGATGGAAATTTATAAAGAAATAATTTTGATTTTTGTGCATAATTATTTATGACTACTATCATATAGCCCGTCATATGACGGGATTAGTAAAATTTAAAATTTTTCAGGATTATTAAGTACCCTATGAGGCAGGTAAAAAAAAAATGGTTTGTTTTTTGGCTGAGAATTATCTTGTAGATGGTCAATAATTTGTTTATCTTTACTGACCGTATGTTAATTGCCAACTTTAATTTATCTTGTCATATTACATGATACATCCTATCATTTAATACTGTATATCATGTAATATCATGTAATAATGACAGTGATTATTTGGCGGTATATATGAATGATGTCCAAAATTTAACGAATCGATTGCAAACTGTGAGGTTATGTATAAAAAAACAAATACACAAACGAACTTTTTAACTTTCAAAGATATATAATTTAAACGCTAGATATTTATTAGTCCGTGAAATAGACTCCTAGACTTTTATGGAAAGAATTTCTTGTTAATACCGGTGATAAAATTTTCATTGCAACAAAAAATAATCGATGATTCAATTTAAAATTAACACATATGTATCGAATCTATTATTTAAGCTAAATATAAAAGAAAGTTATTGACATAATATCTAAGTTCAGTGATGAAACGTATGAAAATCATGCAGACGATATTTAATTAATTTAAAATAAGTAATCAATAAGTAAGATGGTTAAAGGAATGACGTCATAATGCTGGTAAAATGTTATTCTCATCTATTTACAATGTGATAAATTGATAAATTTAATTACCTGCTCTTAAACGGAGAAAATAGGACTTTAAATAATGGCTTTAAACGCTCGAAAAGGATGGAATGGATGAATTTCGAGCGTTTTAAAGACGACAGTATCTTTCGCTGTGGTATGAAGCATATTTATACCAACTTATTTTAGAATCGGATTGATAGTTTAAGAGAAGATAAACTTTACTCGCATTGAATTTAGCTAAACCTAACTCATCAAGAACCCAATATGGATGCCTCTATCCAACCCAGATCCAACCGCTTCATAAATTAGAGTCCAGACGGACAGATAACTTAAGCTATTATTATATAGAAGATTAGTAATTTTGCTAACTTTTACGGTTTATCCGTAAAATAGGTTTTTGTTTAACTATACGGACTTCTGATGGACCGAGAATTTTTATGGTTTTTGATACTGCGAAAATAAAAACGAGAGAAAATTCAAAATCTATTTTACTTCAGCAGAAATTTATATAACTTTAAAAAAATTCATAAATATACTTGAAGTGTTTTAAAAATATTAAAGTGCCATACGATATGACTGAAGGTGGCAGGCCAAGCCAGGAAGTCTTCAGTATAGTCTGTGCTTGCATATTACGAAGACACTTCTTGAAGTTTAGTGAGTCTTCAGCCCTCGTGGCCCTAGTGAAATAGCATATCACCCTTAGCCATGGACCAGTCCGGGACGATGCGAGATCAGAGAATCGGGCCGTAATATTGCTTCTTGTAACTTCACAACAGGCATTCTACTACGCGATCGTTCGCGAATAAAGTCCTGCAGATTTCCAGTTGAAAAGTTTTATACGTATATTAGTTTAAATTATTTAGCACTTAAACGGAGACCTGTATTTTTTAGCAATAGAATGCTTTAATAATGTATATATTTTGATGAACTTTAAACGGCTATACATCAAGCAATCGTACTCATTTTCCATTCGCTTAATACGAGGAATTTCATTGGTCGAGTCTTTGTTATTTGATTGGTCCTTTCGTGGCCGATTGAATCCCTCGAATTACAAAAGCACTCCTTCCATCTGTAGGTGTAACCGAGTAAGAATGTCAGCGGGCCACACCTTGGTGTTTCCTGTCTTAAACTCTGGAAGATAGTAACACTTACTACATTTCACGTTTTTTTTTTTTTCACATGGGGTGAATTGTAAACAGGGGTGTTTGTGTTCCTGGTGTTCCTCAAATTTCAGATTTTTTCGACTATGCATAGATCCTGAATTCTGGGTTTTTATGTTTCTAAAATTTAAAATTTCTCTTAGTTTACATAGTTATAGATATCCAGTGTATGGGTAAAGCGAAATTATTTTTAGTAGTGCCTCGTTATGCAGGATTTTTCGACGATTGAGGGGAAAGACGTATTATGTATTTATAATTAAAATGATTAAGTACCAAGGCCGTAGGCAGGGGGAGGGATTTGGGAGACTGGTCCCCCCCCCCGAAATTTTGAAAGACCATTTTGTAGATAGACAATGTCCCACGTTTGTATGTGTGTGTGCTATCTGCCTAGCTGTTCATGAACACAAACAGTTATTCTCTTAAAAGAAAGAAAAAAGTTCAGACCATAAAAGTTTTTTTGGGCCGCTGGCCGGAAATACAGCACTGTATTCCGGAAATACAGTGCTTTCCCTTTCATCAATTGAAGTATCATTCACAAATAAAGATATCTTTCTCCCTTGGTACCCCTCCGACGATAATTTCTGGCTACGGCCTTGTTAAGTACTATAAAGCCGAACAATGGCCAAATGGTAAGACACTGCTATTCGGAACCTGATTCCAAGGGCTCACTGTGGGCATGGATGTACTTAGCTTTACGGAATCGGCTTTACGCAGTAGGTTCCGGTAGCAATTAGTCTTCCTGTAGCAAAAAAAAAGTAGACAGTAGTGCTTCCAACAAAACTAAGTATTATTAAATACTTAATATTTACCGCATTATTTTAATCACCAACATTCCAAAACTTTCAGAATTTTTCGTCATACAAACACCCCTGTGAAAAGGCTAAGACACCTTACCCGTGTTCAATCGCTTTCTTTTAGAACTAACTTAATACTCTGTGACTGACGAACTCTAATCCAGGAAGAGTAATTAATCTGGTATCAACGCGACTGTATCAATATTTATAATCTGAAGCCGCTGCCTGGACCTATGGGTGCATGACAGACACTTCTCAAACCTTATCTGCAAATACTTTTCACAACTTTTTCCCCCCTTCATCATCCCCGATAGTGATACGCCGCTGGCTTTTGGGGTCGTTCCGAACAAAAGAAAGGCGAAGTCACCTTTTATAACGAAGACGGCGTTGGGGCGCACGCTTCGGTGCTGTTTTCGCTGATGAACCCTAATGAGTGTCAACGAAACACCCATATGTGTGTCAGTCGCAGATATTTGAGGAGGAAGCCCCGAGAAATCAGTCAAGAGAGTCAAACAATATCGACTAGGCATCTGAGACTTAGGCTCGAATTCTCTGCCAAAGGAAAAGACCGCAAAATACTCGATGAGTGTATCGCACAGATTTCCTCGAATGAGTTCATTAAGTGATTGTAAATTAATGCGTAAGTTGATAAGTTTTTTCTATTTTTCAAACTCGTCTAAAAATGTCTGAGACCTTGAGTATAGCGATAAATTTTATATTAGAGCTGGGGGGAGGGGCTTCCTTCAAATATATGTCTTCATATCTCAAAATTGTACAGCAATCCTTGCATATATGATTAGTATATAGACAGCAATACCCGGCAGGGGGTACAGCTCTTCACATCCCCCCTTCGCTACTCCACTGTCTGAGTCCGGCTCTGTTTAAACATTGTGTGCGGGTACATTTCGCAGCAGAATTGTACCGGGAGCAGGCGTTTTGCGCGTCAATTTAGTTATTCAGTTAAATCTCAATAGATCGAAAATTATTTCTTTTTTTAACCAACTTTTCATATTTTATATTGAAATGCATAAATAAATATATAAATAGAAATCTATAAATAACAACCATAAGATTTTTGTAAACAAAAAAATATTTTTTAGTGAATAAATTTATAATGGTATCGTAAATATGAAAAATCAAATAGAAATAGTAAAATATACTTTTAATTTTTTCCCGTTCTGTGGTTCCGCATCGACTAATGTAAAAACTAGTTTTTATTTGTCTAGATGTTTCCAGAATCTACGCAGTAGACAAGAGCTTTCGGCTTCGTTTTCCTGTATATACCGTTATTTTTGTACCCTCAAACAAACCATGTTATTACACTAACCCGTATTAGTACGTGTCCCGAGCTCAAGTATCAATCGTCAGAAAATGTACTAGTACGTGTCCCGCATACAATGTGTTAACCAATCAATTGTTCAACTAAGTTTGATTTTTTTCCAAATACATACTTGCCAAATGTCAATTGTTATTGTAGTTGTTATAAATGTGTGAGTACGATATATTTGCTTACTATTGTTTGCGAAATGTTTTGGTAATTTGTTTTGCATTGTATGTTGTATTCATATCGCTGTTACTCTATAGTTAAATTACTTTTTGCTATGTCTCAAGATGTACTTTGTCTTCGTTCATGCTTTTAACATAAATTTGCTAGTTTTAGGTATCATAAAAAAGTTGTTTAGGTTTCGGTGATAGTTTGCAGTTACCAAAATGTTTTTGTTGTCTTACATACCTGCCAACTTGTACGGTTTAGCGGAACATTATACGGTTTTGGATCACATTGTAAGATTGTACGTTTCCATATGAAAACCGTACGGTTTTCAGTTAATTTTGAAAACAAATGAATCTGGCGGAAACTCTCTAAAAATAAAATTTACAACAATCTGCGATGAGTGGAAGTTGAATGCATATGAATATTCACCGCTCAAAAAGCAGGAAATAATTTTCTCCACAGAACAGAAATATCGTCTGTTATTATCACATGATTTGCAGTGGGATGGAACTTTAAAATGCAACAGAATTTCAAAATTTATCCTGTATATTCTAACAATATTACATAGCAATGCAGAATATGAGAGGATATTAAGTAGTGTACTAAAGACGAGAACTGAATTTAGAAGTTTCATCTTCGATAAGCTAACACAACAATACGTGAGTACTGTTTTAAAGACTCTTTTCAATGAGTTTCATGTTCAACCAACCAACCAAGTATTGAACCAAATTTTATGTTTTCCAAATAGATTTTGTTGCTGCATTTTAACAAAGACAGTGCTAAAACATTGTTCGAAAATTATTGAAAATGAAATTATGAAAGCTGAAGATTAACATCATTGTTGACGAGGCATAATTCTTCATATATTTTTCTGGAAAATTTTTTCTTCACAATATATATTTACAGTATTGTCACCTTTTTAAAGAAATCTTTTAAATCTTGAGAGGATCTTAAAATAAATTATGTTCAAGATCACTCTTGTATGAAGTTTCTATTCTTAGGAGAACACGGTGAACCATGTTTAGTCTTGAATGAAGAATTATTATACATTTTACCGCATCAAACGGTGCGCAACTGCCTGTAAAACTTAATTTAGCGCGTATAATGCAATAATTAAAAGAGTGTGCCCCAGCAAAGACTGTTTTCGCTTTATGTGCACTTCTAATTGAATTATGCGGACATAAATTTTGTTGGTTAGGAAAATAAGTAATATATATGGCATAAAGAGTGAGTTTTTCAGTTTATCTAAATTCTATTTTGTTCTGAGAATAACACATTTATGTATGCATATATTGTATTAAATAATTGAGGATTGGTTGATTAAAGCCTTTAAATATGTAAACGATATATGTAATATAGATTTAGCAAAATGATAAATTGACTTAAATTCAGTTGATGTAACGTATGTATTGTATTAGGTATTGAATGATTGACTACGCTTGTAATATTCAAATAACTATTAAATGGAAAATACAGTTAAAAATATTATTCTGTATACAGGTTAAAACATTATCATAAAAACCTAATGAAATCATCTAAATAAAAATTCGCTGATAAACGCATTACAGCAATTTTATCATACTGTGATTGTATCATTATAAAGAAATGGTATTTTAGAAATGTAAAGATTTCTGGGAATTTTGTTGGCAACAGTTTTTTTTTTCTTGCATGAAAAAAAGAAATTCTCAGATTTCGTCGATGTGTAGTAGGAATTTTCCAGTATTACTTCATAAACAAACAAACCATTTTTTTTTTCTTGAAACAACTAAATTCCACTTAAGATAAATTTTCCGTATCATCCATATCTACTTTGTGCGTTCTTTTTTAAAATTGCCGGTGAAATACCTTAGTTGAAATGAGCCCTGTGTCTGCGATGAGAAACCGCTGTTTCTGCCTTGTTTCCCACCAGGTCGGTAACATCAAGACTTTCGTTATTTTCCGGTGATAATTGTTTTCTACTCTCTTTAATTTTATAGCAGCTGTATTTCAATCCTACGCATTATTTGTTGCCAACGCTTAAGATAATTTCCCCCCGTATATTTTGTTTTGTTTTTCAATTAATGTGCTTTTTATTCTACCAAACATTTGTGCAGCTATGGCCTTCTGTGGCTAAATTATTGGCAATTTAGAAGCGTAGAAATTATACAGTAACATGTATGTTGTATAATTTAGAAATAACCATGATACAATACATTGTTTATCCACTCTAAATTTATGGGTTAAATTTTGGGTGAATATTTAATTTATCCTAGCGCTTTCCAATTTATTTTATTTTTTAAAACTATTTTAGGCATCATTTGAAATCTTCTTTAAAACTAATAATGGATCAGAAATCGAATAGTAATCTCAGTTAAATTATGATTTCATTATAAAAAGAAACGATTAGTATTTATTTATTTATTGAACTATAATTGGAGGAATTGATTAAAATAGTAATCATAAAACATTTATTGTGCAAAAAATTAATAAAAGAATAAAAAGAATCAGTTTAAAATTGATACGAATTATGTCGATAAATGATTTTAGAGTATGAATTATTTAAATGATTCGTGATATGTACAATATATAATTAATAGCGGAATAGGTTTCTTTGACGAAAAAAGGATTTAAAAGTAATGAGCAAAAAAGCATAGAATGACGTAAAATTGCCAAAAATTTTAAAACAATGGAGGTAATGTGCGTATGAAATGTATTTCTAATTTTGAAAACACGTTTTATGACTATTTTATTTAAGTTAAATTATAACAAATTTATCGACTGCGGCTGATTTTGAAAGCAGTAGTTGAAATCAGATGGGAAAAAACGTTAAAAATGGTTTAAAAGTAAAATAATCCAATTCGAATTTTATAAAATGACTTCGCAGAAGTTTTGGCCTGTGTTATTGTAATAGTTTAAAGCAAAGCCAGTGTGTTTTTTGTTATTTATATCCCCTTTCTCATGTTATGCATTGTTATTATTCACTAGCCGAACGATGGCCGAATGGTTAGGGCGCTGATCTTTGGTACCGGAGTTCGTGGGTTCTAATCACACTATGGCATGGATGTTCGTAGCCGTTTAGAATCGCCTTTAAGCAGTAGGTCCCGATCTCATTAAGTCTTCGTGTTGCAAAAAAGTAGACCGTACAGCTCCAAACCAAACCAAACCAAGTATTAACTAAATAGCATACAACCTTAATAGCATTTAGATGTAACTTATTTATTGGCGGACTAAGGGTAAAGCGGGCCCTAGGCAATATTGTAATTCCGGACATATTTTTCAGTCATAACACATACTTTGCATTTGATAGTTAGGTTTTAAAGCATATAGTTTGTAGTTCTATTTAATTATCGGATTCCAAGAAAAAAAGGAAAGAAGTAATATACGTGTACAGAAATTAAATAAACATAATTTATTAAAACAAACAATAATACTTAAATATACCCAGATTGAGTAGTTATATTGCCTGTTTTCTCACTTTTAATTCTGAAAATTCGTCAATTAGTTTGTCATAATTAATAGAGTTATTTAATAATTCTTTTTCTATATAAACTATTTAGTTTTTGTTGATCTAATGTGGATCTTAATTTTTTTTATTCTGGCCATTACTGAGAATGATTTTTCACCGCTTGCATGGCTTATTGGAAGGGTTAAATAAATTCTCAGAATTATGTTTATATTTGGGAATGTTGTAATAACATTATTTTCCAGAATAAATGACCACATGGGTACAGGCGAAATAATATTTTCTTTACTTATAAAAGTCTTAAATTGTAATACTTTATTTTTCAGTTCTGCTAGGTTTGAATCTTGTTCATAACATTTTTAATTCCTCTATTGAAGAGCGACTAACGTCACTATCATGAAAATTTGTTTTGAATTTATTGTTAATAGTTTTGATAAGCGCGGGGCTCGATCATATTAACACACATCGACACTCGCAGTCATAGATGCATAAGCACGGGAACACTTGTCGACTTTATCAATCAACGATTTGACATAATTTGGATACGTTTCAGCAATTATGAATATCACGTTTTTCTGTTTAATGAAAATAAAAATAAAAACCTAATTTTCGGGCCCCAAAAATTACGGGCCCTAGGCACGTGCCTAGGTTGCCTAGGCCTTAGTCCGCCCTGAACTTATTGTTTCAATGATGCATTGAATATTTTAAGTTAAAAAAACATTAGTTATTTATTAGATTAGAGCTAAAATTCTTAAAAATCAAAATAGTCGCATCTCCATGTATAATTTTTTTTCACTTTTGCAAGGTATGGTAAAAATGCTATCTTGCCTAGACTGATTTTGTAATTTTTTTTTCTTTTTCATAAAAAAACCTTGCCTACTCTAGTTTTACCGAAGACAAAACGTCTGTGTTAGCAGATTTTCGGAATGAAACGGAAAAGACCGAAACACAACTCCACCTCTTTTCCTCCGCAGTGTACACTTAATTGTAACACGATTTATGTTACGGCGAAAATTGTAAATCTCGTTAAGGGCGTCATGAATCTATTTTCCTTTTCTCTTTAGCACTTTTTTTCCGCCATTTTCCTTTTTCCACGTAGCGATTCTTAGCTCGGATAATTATTTTAATGGATAAGAAGGATGCTCTTGCACGTAAGAGATGGTTGCGAAAATTATCCGATTCAAAGTGAAACTAATTTAGGCGCTTCGCGAAAAAAAATGGAGCGAAATGAACGCAAATTGTTTATATAATAAAGGTTGGAAATGTTACATGGTTGTTAAAAGTATTATGAAGATTATTTATTTCGTATCGGGGATGTTCGTCCTCTATTCGAAACGATATTAAAACTTTCGGTCTGAAAAAGAGTGGGAAAAATAGCTTGTTCAGATTATTGAGAAATAGAAATGAAAGGTTTTTATAAACTCCAATATATTAGTTAAATAATACCTTAAATATGCGATTTGCTAATATTTTTTTTTTGTAAATACTATCGCTAGATGATGGGTTAAAAAATACCATATTTTGCTCTCTAAGAATTGTTTCAAAGTACGTGAAATGACTGAAATCTGGCATTCTCCCTTCAAAATTAATCTAGGCAGGCACCAGATACGTAGCGGATTAAATTTGAGTGGCTCAAGTTGAGTGGGAAAGTTGCATCTTAATAAAATAACCAACAATGTTTTTTATCGTATTGTGGAATGACTATCGGGATTTTAATAAAATATTTCACCATACATATTATATATATATATATATATATATATATATATATATATATATATATATATATGTGTATATGTGGTTTCATTTTAGTTTATTCTCAACGTAAATGAAAATAAAAACAGTGCGCTCTTGAATATTTTTAATAAAATTATCTTTTACGTCTCATAAATCTACACGTATAAACGTTTTTATAACGTTTTGAAAATATAAACGGGTATTTTAGAAAAATATTCTATATCGAAAACCTTTACGCTAACCGATAAATGTAAACTGGAATAGTTTTGAAAAATTTCGATTTCAAAAAGTGCATCTAATACAACTCTTGAATCGATAACAATAAATATCGATAACTACAAAACATTATGATTTGCGTTTAAACCGTTCTGTCTTTTATTTTTTTAAATACAATCCAATTCTCCAATCTATAATAGTAAATGCAGTAATAATGATAATAAATGCTTATTCGACCGAATCATACAGTCTTTAGTTTTCAAAATTCTCTTTATTTTTGTAGCATTATTTTAAAGCAGTTTATCCACTGTCTGTTAAGGAAAATAACATGCACTTTCTCCTTTCGAATTCTGGATAAAATTATGCTTCTGTTTGTTCCGAGAGCCGAAAAATATGTTGCACTAGCAAGAAATCGTGAGTGATAGTTCTTTCGTGACTTCCAAGTTTATTCCATAAATTCATGAATGCTCCCGTAATTTTTTTTTTCTGATGAATTGCGTAGTTTCCGATAAAGTTCTTTGTTTGAAAAAAAATCGTTAAGTTTCTGAAAATGTTATGCACTGCCAAGACGCAAAGAAAAATAAGTGCCATGATGCGTGTTTAAGTTATAAATTGTGTTTAACGGAATCATTTTTGCAGAGCAAATACACTTTCTGTTTTTCAGAAAATTTGTTAGAGTGGCTACGATTGATTTTGAACAGAGGTTTCCAATTGGTGAGGGCTTTAAGGCCACATTGGAGAATTTGCTGATGATTGCTGGCCGCTTTTTCATTATATATGATATATAATCATTATTATATGACATATTTTGTGCGATCCCATTAGCCCTCGTGTAGCAAGTGTGAGCATAAAAGTAAACCATTGCGCTCCAAACCAAACAAAACCTAACCGTACGTGTGTGTGTATATATGTTTGTGTGTGGATATATATACATATATATATATATATATATATATATATATTATATATATATATATATATATATATATATATATATATATATATATATATATATATATATATATATATATATATATATATATATATATATATATATATATATATATATATATATATACAGAGCCGAGGCTATGAGGTGTGCTGTTCGTGCAAGCATGCAGGTAGCCAAATTTCTAGGGAGGCTGATAGAATATCCACTAGGTATTACCATTGATAAGAGGCGAGTAAATACTATCTGATGTAGCCTCCACACTATGGCCAGTTGTTCCCCACTTCCTGATGGTGACCTCGAACGATGGTTCACGGGTCGCATCCACACGCTAGGCCACTGAATGAGTTGAGCGCATTGATTTGTCCATAGGGTCTACTGCGCACTTAAGTTGCGCATCTGGCAGCCTTTGATCTTTGGAGAAAAACCGCCTCCGAAGCCATCGTCCGCCAAGGTTATTTTATCGTTTGCCGCCATCGGCCACGATAAGCCAAAGCCCCTCCAGACGGTGGTGATGGCTTGCAGTGGACCATAGTGTGGAGGCGCCTTTAGACGCAGAAATAGATGGCGACCAAATACTAACTTGTACGCAGGCAGCTAATAGGCAAGAACCGGCCCTGTATATATATATATATGTGTGTGTGTGTGTATATATATATATATATATATATATATATATATATATATATATATATATGTATATATATATATATATATATATATATATATATATATATATATATATATATATATATATATATATATATATATATATATATGTGTGTGTGTGTGTGTGTGTGTGTGTAATATGGGCGAGACTCATTCAAAATCACAACACAGTTTATTTCTGGTGAGATACATGAAATCCATACAACAGGCAAGCACTTTTACAACATCGTGCACACAGACCATGTGATCCTGCACACACACACTTTTCAAGTAGAGATTTCTCAGGTAAAAAGACTACGAATAATCCCTAAGCACATTTGATCACGTGATAAAAAAAATACCCATGTTTAAAGAGAACTCGTTAACTATTGGCTAAAGTAGTACAGACAGAGGCTGAATAATCTATAGCGTGTCTGGAGGGAAAAATCAGAATTACCGCGACTTTGACAGAGTAACATGTCATTTTCGTAGCTGTGAAATAAGAGTTTAAGTTTCACGTTAGACTTGTGTTGCTTCTCTTTTATGGAACTACCAGACTACATCATTCCGCGTACATTGCGAGGAAGAAATTTCTCGGAAGAACGCTGATATATGGATGTAATAAACATCGGATTATAAACTTGTGTTTCTGTTAACCCTTAATTCGACAAGATGTTTTTTCAAAGATTTTTTAATTTCTGTTACTTTTCCATGTCTGTATAGACATTAGAATCTCTGTAAAATAAATAAAAAAATATATATATAGATATACATATCATTTTCCATTTTTAAGATAATTAATGTCCGCTGTGGCGAACACTGACAATTATGTTATATAGTAGTTATAAATATACATGTCCGGTGTAGCGGCCAGACTTAGCCAAATTAAGGGTTAAGACTAAAAAAAATGCTATATTTTTTCTGTATCAACTTTTTACTATGTAAGACTGAAATCGAACAAAGTTTACGTGAATGCTATGTCTATTTATGAACTTACATCTTGAAAGCAAATACCGCTCGTTTTGTTCTTATTTCTGTTCTGAGAACTTACGATGAAACTCTACAATCTTCAAGCGCTTCCCAAACTAATTTTAATTTGTTCGCTGAATAAAGCGTTATGCATCTTTTTTAATTCTTTATCCACTTCCTTCTGTTACTAATTGCATTCGAGGCCACTTAACGCCGAGAGGAGAAGAAAAAATGCTAGTAAAAGCGGCAGAAGAAAAGCCTGCGAAAAGAAAAGAAAGTTGCGTATCTGTAATTGGGAAGTGTGGCGTCCTTCTCTTTGGCGCGCTGATTTCTGCCTCGGTGACTCTGTAATCGGCTTGTAAACAAGGCTTAGAAGAGTAGAGTCGAGTCGTCCCTCAGTTGAGCGGACGAAGCTCTAGGAGATAGTTGTGCGCCGCGGCTCTTCCGATACGTGCTGGATTTCCGCAATTTGGCTTCATAACTGGATACCGCGAGGGTTACGTCTGTTGTTTGAAAACGGTTCCGCTTTGAGATTCGCGAATGTGCCGTTAATTGATTGAGAACATCTTTGGTGGATTGCTTTTCATCTAATTCGCTGATTTTTATCCTGCCGATCTACCCTGTTTGATATCTTCGGTTATGGAAAAATAAATAACGTCTACGAAATGGTGAGTTTTGCTCTTTCTGTACTGTTGTGTTCTGACTTCTGGTTCTACTTAACACATTGTGTGCGGGTACATTTCACAGCGGAATGGTGTCGGCGTTTTGAGCGTAAATTTAGTTATTCAGTTAAATCTCAATAGATCGAAAATTATTTGATTTTTTTTACCAGCTTTTCGTATTTTATATTGAAATATATAAACAAATATTTAAATAAAAATATATAAATAACAACCATAAGATTTTTGTAAACAAAAAATATATTTTTAGTGGATAAATTTATAATAGTATCGTAAATATGACAAATCAAATAGGAATAATAGTATATAGTTTTAATTTTTTCGAATTTTGTTATATATAAACATTTTTGCATTATAAAAAAACCTCGAGCGGACGTTTTGCGCGTAAATTTAGTTATTCAGTTAAATCTCAATAGATGGAAAATTATTTAATTTTTTTAACCAACTTTCCGTATTTTATATTGAAATATATAAACAAATATATAAATAAAAATGTATAAATAACCATAAGATTTTTGTAAACAAAAATTAATAATATTTAGTGGATAAATTTATAATAGTATCTTAAATATGAAAAATTAAATAGAAATAGTATATAGTTTTAATTTTTTCCCGCTCTGTGGTTCCGCATCGACTAATGTAAAAACTAGTTTTTATTTGTTTTAATTTTTCCAGAATCTATGTAGTAGACAAGAACATTCGGTTTCTTTTTTCTGTTTATACCGTTATTTTTGTACCCGCAAACAAACCATGTTGTTACACTAACCCTTACTAGTACGTGACCCGCGCTCAAGTATCAGTGTCAGAAAACGTACTAGTACGTGTCCCGCATACAATGTGTTAATTGTAAAGAGGCGATATCTTCCAATTTACACAAGTGAAGACAGGATCTATACAAATCTATATAGATAGATAGTACTTTTTATAGTATTGTAATAGATAGTTTAATAAAATTTGCGTTAGTATTATAATAGGTTAAATAACATTTGTACTATCTCTAACTGTAAAACAATAGAAACTTATTTTAAAGATTTCTTTCATACTATAGGTATTAAAGATTAAATATGATAGTTAACAAATTAGTTATCGCATTGTGTACGGGTACATTTTGCAGCGGAATTGTACTGGGAGCGGGCGTTTGGCGCGTAAATTTAGTTATTCAGTTAAATTTCAATAGATCTAAAATTATCTAATTTCTTAACCAACCTTTCGTATTTTATATTGTAATATATAAATAAATATATAAATAGAAATACACAAATAACCATAAGATTTTTGTAAACAAAAAATATATTTTTTAGTGGATAAATTTATAATAGTATCGTAAATATGAAAAATCAAATAGAAATAGTAGTATATAGTTTTAATTTTTTCTAAGTATGTTATATGTAAACATTTTTACATTATAAAAGAATGAAAGACCGGAACATTCGGATTAGTGTTTCTGCATATACCGTTATTTTTGTACCCACAAATAAACCATGTTGTTACACTAACCCGTACTAATACGTGGCCCGTGCTCAAGTATCAATCTTCAGAAAACGTACTAATACGTACAATGTGTACATACAATGTGTTAATCGTAAAGAAGTGATATCTTCAAATTTACACAAGTGAAGACAGAATTTATATAGATAGATAGTACTTTTTATAATATTGTAATAAATAATTTAATAAAATCATTAGTATTATAATATGTTAAACAACATTTGTGCTATCTCTGCCTTTAAAACAATATAAACTTATTATTTTAAAGATTACTTTTATAGTATAGGTATTATAGATTAAATATGGTAGTTAACAAATTAGTTAATAATATTAAATATCCCGAGTATTTCAGTGTAAATCTCTTCTATAAATTATTAGATTTTACTTACTACATTACTCTATTTTGCATAACAATCAATTTTATTTGCCAATTGTTTGTGTACCTCAGGATGGTAAAGCTTCAAGTGTTCTTGCTAATTCATGTATCTATGATATTTCAAAAATATGCTATAGTAATTTATTTATTTACAAGCTATAATACGTTATTTACGACTTTTCTCATGCTAACACTCAAAGTCAAGCCCTTTAACTGTTTACTTCTGATTAAACAACTGCATCATGACTTCTAATGAATCTAGAAACAAGCTGAAAACTGTTTTCGAAAGCTAAAGGACTGATCTTTAAAATGAACGAATAATTTTTTTCCCATATTTTTCACGGAAATCGCTATTTGAACTTGGTTACCTTAATAATATTAACCTTTAGAAATTCTTGTTAAAATATTTTAATTGAAATACTATTAGCATTGTCGCGGCAAGCAAAACTTTGTTAACTTGATTGCTATTTTATTATCGTGAATAATTGTTAACTGCAGTATTGTTGATAGAAACTTACAAATTCGTAGACAAATTTCATGTAAAATTTTGTTAAAGTAAATTACTCTTAATGATTTATTCACAAAAATAATTATTCCACTTGCTTTGAAAATTGATTAATAAAACAACGAAATGTAATAATATCTGAAAAGTAATAGATTGTATTATTTTTCAGATATTATGTTACAGTTATTATGTGATATATACTGTTATATTACAGTTATTATGCAGTTATTATGTGTTATATACAGTTATTATACACTAAGAAACTATTATAATGATAAAACATCTCATTCTCTTCACATGCGAGACATGTAAAGACTACAGCTGTTTTTCAGAATATTTTCAAGCCGCGTGTTTTAAATTTTTTATATCAATTTTTTATATTCCGTTTTTTCTGTTTTAAACAGAATAAAATCTTGTTCATTTAACTGTTTTATTTATAAGCTTCGGTTATTAACACATTGTATGCTGGATACGTACTAGTACGTTTTCTGACGATTGACACTTGAGCGTGGGCCACGTACTAGTACGTTTACTGACGATTGATACTTGAGCATGGGCCACGAACTAGTACGTTTTCTGAGGATTAATATTTGAGCTCGGGCCACGTACTAGTACGTTTACTGACGATTGATACTTGAGCGTGGGCCATGAACTAGTACGTCTTCTGAGGATTGATATTTGAGCTCTGGCCACGTACTGGTACGTTTTCTGACGATTGATACTTGAGGGCGGGACACGTACTAATTCGGGTTAGTGTAACAATATGGTTTGTTTGTGGGTACAAAAATAACGATATAGGCAGGAAACATCAGTCGATTGGGAACCACAAAACGGGAAAAAATTAAAACTATATACTACTTATATTTAATTTTTCATGTTTCAAATACTATTATAAATTTATCCACTAAAAAATATATTTTTTGTTTACAAAAATATTTTGGTTATTTATATATTTCTATTTATATATTTGTTTATATATTTCAATATAAAATACGAAAAGTTGGTTTCGATCTATTGAGATTTAACCGAATAACTAAATTTACTCTCAAAACGCCCGCTCCTGGTACAATTCCGCTGCGAAATGTACCCGCACACAATGTGTTAATAGTGCAAGTGACAGATCAGACCTTAAAAGCATTTAATTTCTAGGAATTTTCATTCATAATATAATGAGAGATTAGGTTCACAACTTTAAATCTAGATTTCACAACATCATAGTATTTGAGTCTACTACTGTATGAGAGTTGAAAGTAGTTTTGTTTTGAAAAACACTGAAAGCGGATGAATGAAATCGTCCGGTGAAAATATTCAGATTCAGCATAAGATTACGCAAAAATTACGACCTCGAAAGTTTCAAGATTCACTGCAAAAACCTCATATTTTGCAAGTTTAATCTCGCGTTTACGTGAGGACCTTGGGTATCGTATTTAACGAAAGCGGCAGACATGTCAAGTGCCGCAAGCTAGTTTCATGCATTAAAATGCTCTGGAGAAAATATGCAGCTGTGTATTTTTCTACAGCTGACTAAACTTTAACTGTAAACGTCAGTTTCATCAGCATTTAGTTTTCAGTAAAGAATAAATTGTCTTAGACTAGTTTATTTTTTATTTAATTTTTTAATGATGAAGTTGCGTTTTGATACTGTAAGATCATTTTTCTTTCACAGAACTATTCTTGTTATTTTTTTTCATCGCTTGAATTGAAACACTTCACCAAATAGTTTCTAAAACTTTAAACAGTTAAAAAAAATTACAAAAAAATGGGCTTTGCTTGTATATTTAAAAAAATATTAATTTGCATAAGTTTGATGGAGAAATTCATTCTAAGTTATGCATTTCATTACTATAAACTAATGTTAGATCTGTAGCTGTAGTTGAAGTACGTGTTGTTGGAATGTAAAATGAAATACAATTTTACGTTTTTTTTTTAAAACGGGGTACCCTACTGGCATTCTGCGGTGGAATTGAAGAAATTTATTATTAATATCTATTATTTATTTATAATTTATTAGGTATAGATGTATTTTTATATACTTTAATTGTTCTAAATTAGTAATATTTAAACAAAAGCAAGCATATAATTACCGATAAATGGTCTTCACAAACCAATAGAGATGATTTATATGATAATTTGGGGTTTAATTTCTCGTCCCTTTTCGTCGCATTTGTCCAGATTTTCCGTATGTTTGGATCTTTGGGAACGCTGAAAAATATCTTCTCATTGCAATTAGTTGTTGTATTTTTACAGAGTGGCACAATACAATATTTAGAATATGATTTTTTAATGTCAGACATAATAAATAAATAAATTTCTATTATATGCGATACTTTACACAGAAACAAATTTAAAAGCCACCTTTTCACATGTAAACAACATAGGCGGTCGGTGTTTTCGTGAACTGTGACGTCACAAACTCGGCGGAGGAAAAGTATCGTTTTTGAGAGAAGTTAGAGTCCGCTATAAAACCCATTAGAAATCACTAATTAGGCTCCCAAATGAAAGAAAAATAGGTACTGTCCTGCTTACTTTTTGTCTTCTATTGTTTAAAATTAAAATTAGAAAACGTGAAAATTCCTCATTAACACATTAACTAATTGTAATTATTATGTAGTTATAAATATTCAAGAGGTAACTTAGTGTGCATTTAATATCATGGATTGCATTTAGAGGTCTAATTTAACTTTAGTTAAAAAGTTTTAAATGTAAGTATCTAATTGAGAAAATAGAGAATACATTCAAATAATATGGGATTTCGCTGAACGAAAGAAAATATTACTATATACGGGTTTCACTTTAGGAAAGAACACAACAGTGTTTTGCTTATTAAAGTGATATCAAGTCGTAAATCACCATACTAATGAAAAGAAATTGCCAAGCACAAGTGGGCTAACCCAAAAGTAATAAGGCGATTTCACGCAGTAGGTCAAATTCTCAAATTATGACAATTCTGGCTTTAGTTTCAAACGGA
>CM063498.1:191826047-191863547 GCA_032207245.1 Pardosa pseudoannulata
GTCGGCTTCTTCACTCTGTATAGTTCCGCTCGAGGGTGTGTCTTTGTCCTATTACGTTGTCGTTAATGAGTTCTAACTATTTTTAATTATAACTCATTTAATTCTTAACCCCCATTTTTAAAACCTGAGATATATGTTTATATATACCCACATATATATATAATACATGTAGATACATACACACACGTATATGTACCAATCAACATTCTTGGTAGCTTTAGCAAATTCCTGGGAACTCTAGTGATTTTTTTTTTAAAGTTTGTTAATTCTGAAGATGTATATCTTGTTATTACATTTGTTTGTGCTGTATATACTCCCCTTTCTTCAGAGCACGCGCCAAATCAGGCGATCGGAAATCCCACCTTTTGATCAGTTTACAGTAGCGTGGCGTCGCAGAGTCCGGGATGTTGACAGTCGGATTGAATAGGCGTTACGTCCATGATCGGTCACGCTAATGAATCCTCGGAAATTCCGGAATCGGGACAGCTAGCTAACGAGAATTCAACTAAAAAAACTAACTGTAACTTTAGCTGGAGTTCTCAGGTAACTGGAATCGTAACTGACCAAAAAATGGTTCACGGGACCGTAACTGACCTCCAGGTATAAAAAGTCCAGGTATAAAATTTTGCGACTCGGGGTTTTTCGACATTTTTTTTACGTAGGTGCTTTGACCTCGTGGAGGCTTTCGCGTCTTTTGACCGGAGCCAGCTTTTTAGTGATTGCGTTCGGGAGACTCGTAAAGTCCGCTCATATAAGGAACGGCAGGGTCTCGGATACCGAACGGGGGATAGATTGGGTTGCATTGCACCCTGGAAGAGCCTCCCCATTTGTGAGATTATTTAATCTTTTATTTTCCCGACTGTGATCGTCGTGGCAATTCAGTGCCAGCCGAAAATCCTCTACATTTCTACTTGTTTTGGGGAGAATTAGAATCCCGTTGTATATTTAACAGTATTTACTCCAGAAAAAATAAAAGTAATTTCTAATTTTATCGTGATTGTGATCCTTCTTCGCGCTACGTCTTCACTCGAGAACATCGAGTCATCACAGTGCCAAAGTACACCCAGCAGTTCCATAGAGCACTATCATTTGAAATACTTCCACCTTCGTTTATAGTTTGTTGAGCGCAGTCTTGACGTTGATTGTATCTAAAATAATATTTAAGCGTAAAAGTTAGTCACCTTGAAATTTTGCAATTGAGACTAAATGCCGATTTGCTCGTAAATATCTTCCTTGTTTAGTTCCTTTAACTGTCATCGACGTCAGTCGCGATTACTGCACACCGGGAAAACCTTTGCAGTAATTGAAAAGAAAATGTATGTTAATGCATGTCGTTCAGGCATAAAGAAGAATATTTGAATATATTTTCTTCTCTTCCTGGGAAAATATTTTGGAAGTGTTATTAAAATATCTATGTATTGTGTTGAAACCTACAGTGATAAAGAGATATTGTGAGAAGTTAATAAGTTTTGATTTTATGTTTACCAGATTTTTAAATACAGTATTTTAAACTCATGTTCTTTTTCCTCATATATAGTCTCTTTTATCGTATGTATTTTTTTATACCTACTTGTTGGAACAAAACTCTTCTAAAAATATATATCTATAGGAAGAACAATAAAAATCTCTAGCGGAAAAAACGAAGTTCCAACACTAAGAAATGTCTAATCGGCATTACTTGCAGGTTCAGTTCATCATATCAGAAGAATGAGTACCAGAAAAATTAACTATAATATATTTGTTCTTACTTGAGTAGTTATCCTGGAATAGGAGATCCACTATAAAAACAGTCATGGGACCTATAAATGTCACCTATAAATCTATAAATTAGCGAACACTAGGCATTTTTAACTTATTCACACAGCACGATGATAATTTACGGGACTTATAACTTTGCTCCATTAAAAAAAGCACTTATTCAAAAACATCAGACCTAACTAAAATGAAAGCAATTTTAGAATATTCTCTGTATTTGTTCTTGAATACTAATGCCATTTCTTTAGCAATATCTTGAATTACTTTTCTACTTTTAACATCTAAAGAAATGCTTGGTTTATATATATATATATATATATAAAACTAATATGGGAGATCATTCAAAAGAAACACTTTATGTTGAAAACATGAATATAACAGGCAAGCACTTTTACATTAAGACATTAAAGCACACACACATACACTTAAGTGATTTCTCAGGTAAAAAGACTACGAATAATCCTAAGCACATGATCACAACAAAAATATTTAGCGTATATCTTTATACAGGAGACTGAATTTCTAATATGTTGAAAAATCATTATTAAAGCCAACACTTGAACAAAAATATTAAATAATTTTTAAAATATGTAATAAATTTTAATATTACACACACACACATTTTTATTAATTTTATATATATATATATATATATAAATATATATTATAATATATATTAAAAGCAAGAAATACCTAATATTGAATTTAGCTCCTAAAGAGAAACACTGAGTAGCTAAAAAGTTTGTTATAACAGGAGGCACCTGTAACAACCCAAAATAAATAAAAAAACACATGAACAGTAAAATTAATTTTTATAATTTTAAAAAAATTAAAAATTAACACACCACACAATAATACAAATATAATAAATAATATATATATATATATATATATATATATATATTATATATATATAAATATAAAAAATTAAAATTAATAAAAATTTAGATTAGACTCAAATGAGGAGAAAATGTTGTTAAAAATGCAGGACGAAGACCGTGGGGGAATTTTTCAACTCTCTTCTGGACTAAGAAAAGACATTTTTCTCTGACAAGAGCAGAGCAGTTAATGATACACGAAAACACTTTTCAATTACAAAGTTGACCCCACAGCGAGAGATTAGACGAATTCTTTCCCAAGAGAGAGCAGCTGAGTAAGCGTTATTAACAGTTAGAGGAGCTTAGATCATTGGTAAAGTGAACCATTTTTCTTGAGACAGCTGGAAAATGTGGCCAGTGAATAGAAAATTAGCATTTATTACAGAGTTAGCTTTGGAAGACTGGAATTTAGGTAGAATTTAAAAGAATTTAGAAGAATTTTAAAGAATTTTGAAAGAATTTAGGTAGCGAACACTTCTTTTAATTTTGAGATTCTATGACTGGGAAAATGAGAATTTTAGATATTTTAAGCTTACTAATTTTGATATATGTATATATGTATAAAATTTATTTTTCAAATTAATATTAAAAAAATGATAAAATATGTTTAGAGGCATACAGTAAACGCTAACCCAGGTTTATGACAATAATAGTTTGCAGGCGCGAAAGGGGGGGGGGGAGAAATAAATATTCAGTAAAATAACCGCTTAATGTTTGAAAATGGTGCCTGGTGTCGTCTATAAATTTATATTGTCATTTAAGATTTGTAAATAAATGTAGTGCTAATCAATTAAACCTCTTCGAAATTTTTTTCAGTGTTATTCACTAAAACTTAATCGATAAAAGAACGTGGGTTTTATGAGGTTGTGTATGTATACTTATAACTTAGCTTTTCAGCTCCTCCGTCATCTGTAACATTATTTTATTTTTTTCGTTTTTGCTTTCCTGTCACGATTAGCCTTGTACTCTTGGATGAGCAGCAGGAGTTTCAAAGTACACAGTTGTTGTTCCCACTGGCAAAGCTATTGTCGAGTTTTGTTTTCTTCATTCCATTGCTGGAAACTACTCAAAACCGTTTGGCTGTCAGTGCTTTCTCTTTTCTGCCAAACAGAAATACTTTGTAAACGCGTGTTTGAAGTTCTCAAAGAGTGTGTATCATTCTAAGTATGTTGTGAACTCTGCAGGGTAGGGTTCACTAACAGATAACTGAATGGTCTTGTTGCGAAACGATATTAATGGCACAAATTAATAAAATAAGTTTTCTGATTTTGAAATCTGGCAACGTCAGAAAAATAGAACTAGTATGTCTTTATTTTTACAGGTAAATAGAATTATAGTTGAAATAATTCGTTTTTCTTTAAGTTGTGATATGAATTGGATTTTTGAAGTTTGCATTATGGATACATTTTGTGAATAAATGCAATCCTTTTTATAAGTTATTTTATTTATCTAGTTCTAACAGGTCTATCCTATAATCTTATTGATAAAATCGCTATTTAAATATAAAAAAATGTAATATAAACCGAGATCCTTAATTTATCATGGAAAGATATAGAATGTAGAAATGAATAAATAAAGTAATGAATTGCATTACTGACAATGTTACAGATAGTGTAAAATATCAATGGCAATTTTACTTTAAAGAATAAAGTGTTTTGAATGATACATGGATTAAGCTTTATATAAATAGATATAGCATAATAAACTACATCTAACGTATACTTCACCGAAATTTAAATTAAAATTTTTGATACTCAAAAGTTGTAACAGCATTAAAGTAATAGAAAATTTTCAAATTCATATTTAACAATTATTTTCGTTGCCAAGTATAAATCAGTCAACCATAGAATTCTATATAAAATATATTTATCGACAAATAAATATATTTGATTATCGTTAATGATCTCTTTTAGTAAATTAAATTGTCTCAACTTGTTGATCTCTAATTTTTCAGTAAATTGTGGTTTATTGTTTATATACAACCGAATCATTCCATAGAACTATCATCGAAGGATCTGGGATGCAATGAGCCATTTGCCCGGAAGTAAATTCATGGAACTAATACAATGTCGGTGTTTGAAGCATAAATGAAAATACGATTACGGTGAAACAAGCTTTTTGTTTTTTTATTTGTGTCAGAGAATCTAGAACTATAAAATAAACCATTGTGTAGACCGCTTCTCAGCAGATGATTAGAATTAATTTCTAATGAAACGGTATACAGTTAGTTGTATTGTAGATGATTTCCGGTCAATTCAAACATTCTGTGATGCCGGGCCTTAAACTTTTTTAAACATTTAAATAGTCAGTAACAGTATAAAAAATAATTAATAAACTCAATTTCATATCATTCAATTAATAAATAATACATAATGGTAGTGAATAGATTAATACAAAAATTACTGACTAGTTAAAATATAAATACATTATGCTACAGTTCTGCCATTGCAGTTCGTTTACGGTTTCTTTTGCAGTAAATCTGACGAACTATGTCGATAGCCGTTAATAAGATTATAACATTTGTCATTAAGCTGCCTTATGTCATAGATATCGGATAATTTAATTTATCGCATCAATAATTAAAATGAAAACATATTTTTGCCTGTATTGAACTATTAACCATCTGATTTTAAAGCATTCGTTTAACATACAATTTAAAACCGCAGTATTTAAATTCTTATAAGTTCGTCGTCTTTGTTGCTTCATTCTAAATACAGATTTTGTCTTCAGTTTTTTTTTATTTATTTATTTTAGTTGACTCGTGTAACATTTTCTGTGTATAAAACTATTTTTTATTTATGTCCCAATTCTCTGTAGAATACTTAAGTAAACACTTTTCCCCTCTACTACTCTCAATAAATTATTCAGTTTAATGTAGGGCATATATAAAATATTTCTATCCATTTTTACACTTTTTTTTAAAACTTTTTCATCTAACGTAAAATTACTTTTTACTCTCACTTTTCGGAAAAAAATTCATTAGATTTATTTTACTTATATGAATAAGACATTTTTCGTTGTGCTTTTTCTCATTATTTTTACTTATAAATAACCAGTATATATAAAGATTATTTTACAAGAGGAAATTAACAGGAAAATTTATTATATCAGCTGGAATATTTTCTATGGTATTTTAGAATCCATTCAACATATGTATTTTTCTGCCTTTCATTCTTCCTGAACAATGGTCGAATGTTTAGGGTGCTGGTCTTCTGTACTGGAGTTCATGGGTTCGAATCCCACTGTGGCATGGATGTTGTAGCCAAATGGGATCGGTTTTAAGTTGTAGGTCCTAGTCTCATTGACTCTCGTGTTGCATAAAGCAGAGCTCCAAACCGAACTAAGTATTGCTTCTCGTAATTTTAAGATCAATTTATTTTTAATCGCTTTTATTTAATCTCACTTGTGTCATCTGAAGATTTGTAATCAATTTTTTAATACCTTTCTGACTAGCTAAAGATCTGAAATTTTGCAGATACGTTCATTTTGGTGACAATATAATATTAAATCATAAATTGGAGGAAAAAAAATCGGTTTGATAAACGGTAAAACCTGTTCAGAGTATTTAAAATCCCATTTGCATAGTGTCGCCATCTATTTCCAAGCGGGATAACTAAAAACTCAGTTGAAAATACCAAAGTTAGTTTCTACAAAGTTAAAGTAATGACTCCTGGTTCACAGAAGAAAAGAATATATATATATATATATATATATATATATATATATATATATATATATATATATATATATGCTTTTGTAGAAATTTAAAGTTTTTGTTGTATTTTTTAAAAATATTTTAATATTTTTTGTTATATTTGTGATTTTAATGACTAATTTAGTACTACTCAATTTTTCTTGTTTTATCGCTTGATAATGAACAATTTTGTATTTTAGAGCTTTACTAAATTCTAGCATTTCACTGTATACTTTTTGAAAATGTAAAGCCTACTTAAAAGAATGAGCAAAATTTCAAATGACTGATAATTATAAAGTGAAAAAATTACGGATGATAATTGATTACAAAATTTGTGACTAAAAAAGTCCAATATAAAAAAAGTATTTTTTTTTAATATGGCTTTTATTTAACAAAAAAGAAAAAAAAACGCGATAAAAATGCATTGAAAAGTAGGAAATAATTTTAAAACCTCGTATGGAAGACACATTGTGGGAAAAGCTCCTATATGAAAATTGTTATGTGCTTGATATAGAGAAATTTGTGTAAGATGTTTTTTTTTGGCGACTAAAAGTCAAAGGTTGGGTCGCAATTGATATCAGAGTAACATATTTTCAATACACATATAGTTGTATAAGGGAATATATTGATATTAAAATATTATTGTGGTATTTAATTGTTATATGCGGCCCCACTTTCACGCGCTGTTTTAAAAGTTTTAACTTTTCAGTGTATTTTTATCACCTTTTTTATTAAATAGATTGAAAAATATACCTTTTTTGTTAATTTTTTAACTTTCTTTTTACTCTTTAAATCTCCATATTCACCATTTGAAGGTGGCAACACTCGTTGCTAGTTTAAGTTTAATTAGTTTGTTTTGAACTATTTTTGCGGGAATAGTGCATAGCAGTTTAGTATCTTTATTCTTTGATCGCCATGCCGACTTCCGTTTTTATTTCATTCATAATGGAGATATTTCTCATAGATAAATTTGTTGATACAATGATTTCCTCTTCACATAAAATGCGAGATAAACAGCTGAAGTCCGCGTTTGTTTTTAAGAAGGTATGACAGTTTGCTGTCAAGTTTTGTTATGACTCTTGACAGCTTATCTGGACTTTGGTGCTTACGGTATATAATTTTAAAGTTTGTTTACATAGTTTTCTCTCTCGTATTTATATTTCGTTTCAAAGTAGAGAAAAATAATGCTCTTATTTATGCACTATACGTTTGAAACTTTTTTTTATTCTTTAAAATATTTATGTGCGTGGAGATTTATTTTTAAATTTAATTTTTTTCATATGGCAATTATTTCCCAGTAAATAATTAACTATTTCATTACAATTTTTGATATATATATATATATATATATATATATATATATATAATTGACAATATCAATATATATGTTAAAAATTGTAATTTTATATATATGCTGACTTTTTAAATTTTTCAGAGCACTAAGATACAAAATTTTCAATTCTCATGTTTTGAAAATGTTAGAAATCATAGTGAAGTCGTATCTGAAATTTTTAATAATGAGCTTATTTTTAACACTAGATTGCCCGAGATATTTTGTATACCTATATTGCCCCAAAACAGTCAAAATGACTGCATTGTGAAAAAATAACAAATATGTAAAGAAATTTGTTTAAAATTAATTTTTAATATTATAAAAGGAGGGCGGAAGTAACTACAATTATTCATAAACCTATTTATATGTTATAGAAAAAGTCACCAAATTCTAAGAAATTGTCATATTTCATAATTGTTTTTCTAATTGAAATTAAAAAATAGTCAACTTGGGCAATCTAGTGTTAATATACTTATTAATATGACAAGTTGTTTTTATGTTGCATCACATAATACCAAGTTGTTTTCTAAGTGAAATGCAAATTCTATTGTTATAAAGTATTTTTTACTTATTGTCTACTAGAAAATTTTATTTAAAATTATTTCAAACATGTGGTATTTTTATAGATTTTCCCTGTTAATGTCATATTTTTTCCATTAGTAAGAAAGTATGTATTTGTAATCTAAATCAACTTTACTGGCAAGACATATTTGCGCAGTTTTTAGATTTTATATAATTTACTTCTCGTTGTGTTGTACTTTCTCATTATGGGGGCATTGTTAAAAAGTATTGGAGAGCCTGTAAACTAATGGTTTAGGCATTAATTGTTTGGCATTTGTTAGATAAATATAATTTACCTCTCAATTTAAAGTGTAAATTTAGTTGGTTGCTCATTGTTTTTATAGTATGCATATTTTTTGAGATTGCATTTGTATCTTTAATTTAATATTTTATTTTGATATTACATGCTATTGAAGCAAGAGAGAGCTAAGGATTTATGCATAAATAATGTTTTTACTATTTCCAATGGTGAGGGTGGGGGCAATTATTATATAGCATTTGCCACTATCAAATTGCAGTGATTATTTGTTGGCCATTTTTAGTTATGGGAACATCATATAGGTAGCCAACATTATTTCATAGGACAACACAAAATGGGTCCTAATTATTTAGAGGCACTGACTAAGCAGAAGACCCCTAGGCTTGACAGGCTGCCTCCAGCTTTATTGCTTGGAGAACTTTGAGTTCTTTGAAATCGATGCTTTTGCCAAATGCTACCAAGGCTCTCTATATAAATGATTCGCCCATTGTGTTTGCCTATTAATCATATATATATTAACATATGTATATATTGAATTTTAAAATATTCCTAAGATGTATTAACTTAAGCTTCATAAATGTAACAAATATTTTAAATATGTATTATTTCTTATTAATGTTATAATTATTTAATTATAAATCTGATACTATGTTTTGTAATAATTTGTAATTTTATGCTCATGTAAATTTTATTTCTTTTTAGGTAGTGTTTAACATCATATCACCTGTATGTTGGGTTGGGATGTAGGATATGTATGGCCATTATTGGAAGGTGTAGTTGTTACTCAAGTGACCCAGGCACGTGATACATGGGACATGGGTAATCCCCATGAAGCTGCCACACAAACCAGTGCGACTGGAGCCACCTCATCACAGACCTTGCCCCCAGCAAGACAGATTAATCATTCTACAGTTGCTCCAGAAGTTGATCCACCTCCTTATGAGAGTGTTGCTGCTAGTGAATCAACTAATTTTACTGTACAGCAGCCTCCTACTAATCGTCCATCTGTGAATCATCACCGAAGTTCAACTAATGAATCATCAAATGCTAATAGACGTAGTAGGACAAATGGAACGTCAAGAAACCGTAACAGCAACTCTTCAAGTCAAAGACTAAGGCCTCCCAAATGGCCTCATAAAGCTTCCTCAGTGTTTGCTTGCTTAAATTGTGTTATTGGATTATCTAATGTGAGCAGGTTCTCCGTTCTTGTATATATTTATAAAGGTAAAAATTTGTTTATCTTGTAATTTTTGGGAATTAATGAGTTAAAATTTAAAATAGTAATTACATCTTTTGTTACAGAATGAGCAATAAAATTGCTTTTTTACTAATCAGTTTGAGATAAATTTTAAGTGTTTAAATATTTACTGTTTTATTCAAAATCTTTTTTGTAAATTAAGTTTTGTACTGTTCATCAGTGATATACATAAAGCAAGGCATAACGTTTTAGTTCTTAATACCTTATCTGTTTTAATTCTATTTGTGTTTGTATTTCTCCTTGTTTTAATTATTGTGTTGTTTAAAAGCCTGAAAGTAAATTTTTAGGAATAGTGGTATACATAATGTGCCTAAAACAGGGTGTACAAAATATATTAGATAAAATTATTTCAAAAATGGGGTGCACAAAATACCATATTGTGTCTATTTCATCAAAAATAAGTAATGGGTTAAGGTACTAGCCAGACTAAAATTTTTGCTTGACACTATTAATTCATTAGAAATATGAACAATTTAAAAAATTTGACAGATGTATTTACAAAGAAATTTTTATTACTGAAACCACTAAAGAATGTAGAGAAATAGAAAAAATCATAGCATATTTATTGCAAAAAATATATAAATAAATAATAACTCATTAAAAAGGTTACCATAAGGTTTTAATACCACTAAAAAGCTATGCCTTGTTTTTCTGGGTGTACAAAATATCATATTGGGTAAAATTATCTCAAAAATAGGATGCACAAAATACCATATTGTGTATATTTCATCAAAAATAGGTAATGGGGTAAGGTACTAGTCTGACTAAAATTTTTGCTTGGCACTATTAATTCATGAGAAATATGAACGATTTAAAAAATTTTTACAGATGTATTTACAAAGAAATTTTTATTACTGAAACTACTAAAGAATGTAGAGAAATAGAAAAAATCATAGCATATTTATTACAAAAAATATATAAGTAAATAATTGCTCATTAAAAAAGTTACCACACGGTTTCAAAAACACTAAAAAGCTATGCCCTGTTTTTCTGGTCTATCAGATGCAGCCATAGAATGAAACTGTTAGGAAGGGTTCATTAATAGATTCTGAGCAAATCATCCATTTTAGTCTTCAGAGAGTTTCTCTATGTAGTTTTGAGTCTATTATGACAGCCGAAGACTCTGTTGCATAAAGCTGTGTTCACTGGTAAAGTGATTAAAATGTTAAAATCTGGAGCAAATTGGAAAATCTTGCTGAGCATTTTTTTGTTAATTAAAGATAAAGTGTTGTTTGATTTTGAAAAGCTGCTGAATTGAGGTACTATAATCTGGGCATACATAATTGGATTTTAAACACAATATTTTAAAAAAAGAAATTACTCACCTTAAAATGGTCACAAATGGTGGCAAATGGAAATTTAGCATTCTGACTAAGAGTGTACGAATGAAAATGAGCTGCTTTTTATAATTGCTAGAATTAAAGGGAATGAAGTAAGAAATCAATGAATTTTTTTTCAGACATATAGAAGCTTGTGCTAATTTATTACTTATTCAATAGTAAATGGGGGTTAACTATAAGTAGCTGCCATTTAAGTTTGAATAAATTCTGAGATTTTTGGAAATATTTATTTATTTATTTATTTTTTTTTTATTAAATATCATTACTTAGTGCCAAACTGCCTATACTGCCTATTGTAGTATTTTGTTATTTTGTACTTTCTGGGTTTTTAATATAAATTTGCTTGAGTCTCAAGACACAAATAACTTGATTTTTCTTTTATCTTGCAAAGGTGAAATCCTGTAATAATACTCAATTCACAATATTTATTAATAATATTTAAACTGATTAATATAAATTTTTCCATGCCTCAAATTGTTTAGAACTTTATATTCCCCTTCCTCGCTTTTTCAAAGAAACAGAACATGATAGAAATGTGACTTTATTTTAGTATATAGTAAATAAATAGCAAACATTTTCCAGACTTACTGATCTAATCAAAACTTTATTTTCTTTCTTATAATTCCTGACATATAACTATCTGTATCTAGAAAATATAGTGAAAATTTCATAAGCAGTGCTGTATTTTTTTTAATAAATTGAAGTTGAAGTTTTTTTTAGGAAATACTTTTTTACTGCTAAGTTGCATTCAAAGATGTCTTACTTTTTTATTTATTTTATAGAATTTTTATAATACTTCATAAAAATTATTTTTACCTTTCATTTCAGAGCAAAATGTTTCTATTAGTATACTTAGAGGTTGAATTTAAAAAATATTTTGTTGAATTTACTGTTATGAAAAGAAAAGGGTAAATTAATGCCAAGGTAAAATTTTGTTTAGAAAAACCATTGGTGCAACCATTATGGCCACTTTCTGTGGTCTCTGTATTTGTTATCCTATGTGTGATAAAAATTTGATATTTAGTATAGTACATAAAAATGCAATAAAGAATAAGGTTTAGACAGTCTAGTTTCTATTTTGTTATTCCACATTTGAAAATATTTAAAAAAAAAATTATTTGATACTTTGAGTCATTTACCCTGAATGGTCTATGGTGTTAGTAATACTCTCTGGATATTTTCCTCAATTTTGATCCTTTTCTGGAGGCAGGATTTTTGCTCCTGATTCTGTACCACTCTCCCACATGCTGACGTCCCTCCAAAAATAAATCCGAGACCTATAAATAAGACCTGCACATTCTGTTAAGGAGATGTTTAGTGTGCCTGCCAGGCTCGAACACAAAACCCTGGTGCACAAGTTGTATGTTATGACTATTAGGCTATCTTAGGCATGTTTAACTGAATTTGATGTTAAAATTTCCAACCTCTTTGTAGTCACAGTGGTGTTTATGCTCCAGGGAAATCATGGAATTTTAAGGATTTCCCTCTAAACATTTCCAGATTTCCAGAGAAATAAAATAATGAATTATTTTCCTTTACTCCTTCCTGTTCATTTTGGAAAAGCATGCTTATCATTTTGACTCTCAAATTGTTCTGCAACTTCTGTGATGCAGTCTGCTAGATCCCAAATCTTAAAACAACCGGTTACAACTATGTAAGCTTCTTGGACAGAACTTTGCAATAGCGTACAGTAACAGTCAGGGGTCATTTAAGGTTTTGAAGGGTAGAAATGCTTAGGTATGAAGGTCATGGAGTCTGTGAGATTTGCAGTAGCTGTTAAAGCTTGCAACTGTAATAGTGGTGTTGCTTTCATTGAATGTGGTTAAAAATACCATAAGAGAGTTTGGTATGGTAATAATAAATAATGCTTGGCTTTGTTTGGTAATCTGTCTTTATTTAATTTTTCCAGAGTAAATTTGATTCTTATAAATGTATTTAACATGCTTTTATATCTTAAAAGAATTTTATTATTTTTATAGAAGTGATTTAATTTTTCCCCTCCCCACTCAGAAATGTCATTTGTTAATACTTGTTTTTACATTGCCCTTGAGAGCTGTGTAGTTCAGTCAGCAAAGATGTTGATTTCATCACTGGGGGGTTGTGAGTACCAGGTTTGAACTGGCCAAAGACTTGATGTGTTCATTAATGGTGTCTGGAACACATAAAATAGGTTGTTATCGCAATGACCTCCAAGTTCAATAAATACCTCTTCAAGTTGCAGGCTAAGCCTGGAGGCGGGGAATCTCCTGTTTGGTTCTTTCTTCTAAATTAGGAGGACCCACTATTTGTATTGCCCCATGGAGTAATATTGGTTCCCATTATGCTGCTCCCATAATAAAATGGCTAACAAATATCTGTGGCCTGGTAGTGGCATATGCTATAAAAACAGTTGTCCCTGCATTGGAAATAATAAACATACCTATTGACTTATAGGTCCATAAAAGTTTCCAGACTATTTTTTCTGCCACACAAACACCCCTGTAGTCAGGAGAGACAAGACTGACATGCTATGATACTGGGAGGCAGCCATATCAGATGTCATCAGAAGAGAAATTTAAAATTTTAAAGGGTAGCATTTTGAAGACTAGTACATCATACTGAGAAAATTAACCACACAGCTCTGAGGAGAGCTGTTTTACTTTAAAATTTTACTTACATTAATCCTCAACTTTTTGGCTATTTTTACTATAAATTATGGATTCTTATATATTTTTTTTATTTTGTTACTAAACTGAAAAATAATACATATATCTTTTTTATTGTATATTTCAGGATGTTTCATATTTCAGTTCCTCCTTTTATCTTTCATTATTGGAATTCCAATATTATATATGCAGATGGCTTTAGGTCAATACTTAGGAGCTGGTATGTTGGATATGTGGTACATATCCCCAGCTTTCAAAGGTCTGTATAAATCTTTCATGTTTCCATTTTCTACCATTTTCATTTTCTATATTTTTAAGGTCATGAATAAGTTCCCCTTAAAATAATGTATGAGGGATTTATAATCAAATTGAACCCAGTTCATTTGGAAGAGCTTTCATTGATTCCTAAAGTGTCTGAATCACAAATAATTCATGGTAATTTTAATTAGTTTTAGAAAATGTTTAATAACTAAGGTAAAACTTCTGTATGTTTATGTAAGCATAAATAACATTTAATTAACCTGGCAAACAGTTTTATTTTGTAACAGCAACAAAAAATAAATAGATAATTAAATTTAAAAATAAAATTTAAATTTAAAAAAAGATTTGGTCATGAACCCTTTGTATGTTAGATTTATTGTACACTTGTTTACTTTTTATAAATATTTGAATGATGTGATTCTTAGGATAGTATTAATTTGTCCTTTGATAGCTTTTATTCTTTAGTAAGTTCAATTTCCATATTTAATCACAATTTTACATAAATTTAAAAAAAACAAACACCCACTTTAATGTTAAATTTACCATTATATTAAATTTTCTTTTTTTGTGACCAATGTTGATACTTGATATATTTTTATAAATCATGATAATTCTATAATGCATTTTAAAGTTATGTTAATTTTATCTTATTAATAGTTTTGTTAATTTTTTTCTAGGATTGGGCTTTGCCATGTTATACTTGTACATTCTTTTAGGAGTTTATAATGCCCTCCCTCTATCATGGTTGTTCATATATTTTAAAGATTCTTTCATCACTCTCAAAGATTCCTACAAGTGGGGGAAATGTCATTACAATTTTGCCAGAAATGGTATGTATTAAATTAAAAAATTTATATTTTATATGCTTAAATAGTTAAGATTTTTCATTTACTGCTACTAGGTTAGATTTAATTAAACTGAAATAGTCATTTTCAGGAAAGATATAAGTAATATATGAAATCATCACAAGTCTATAAAATGCATTTTTAATGATTTTTTTTTATAACAGTTTAATTTTACGTAATTTTTTTTCACTTTCTCAATATCCAGGGTCAAATGTTCTTAAATATTGTCACTTTGTATGCTTGATTTTAATATTGCTTCTTGCATGTTTTGCTAAAACTTAAATGGGATTTATATTAATTTTTTGTTGCATATAATTTTTCAAGATTATTAAGTATATATATATATATATATATATATATATATATATATATATATATATATATATATATATATATATATATATATATATATATATATATATATATATATATATTTTGTTTGCACATTTTTCACAGTTTTCAGCAGTCAGTTTTCAACTATAATGTCACATTTTTTCAAAATGGTCACTTTTTTCACTTTCTGCAGTAATTTTTTTAAAATTCTGTAAAGAGGATGTAATACCCTTTGAAATTGTATATTGAAAGCCTTAAAATCTCAGTACCATTACTGCAGTATTTAAAAAATAGCACTGAGTGAATCTGTATTAAGCAAGGTACTCCTGTACTTGATTTATTTTTTTAGTCAAATTAGTTATATATTTACATTTTTTTTTTTACTCCAAAATTAAATTTTGATTTTTACAATTTTAAAAAATTGATGGCTATTCAGTAATTATAGGAAAATGGTTTAGCAGTTATTTATTTATATTTTTTACTTCAAAATTCAATTTTTATTTTAACTACTATTTCTTTTTATTTATTTATTTTCAGGCTGTGTTAGAGCTTTAAATTCCTCATCTGCTGATTTTTATGGTTGGACAGTGCCATCATACTTTCAGTAAGTTTCATTGTAGAATTTCTTTTTCTGCAGACTTTTAATTTGTTTGATATTAAATATTATTTTTTTCTTTAAATTAGTGGTCGGGTGCTTGGAAGAAAACCTGGGGAATATCAATTAGGAGAGTTGAAGTTTGAAGTAGCCTTCAATTTATGTCTAGTGTGGCTGATTATTTTTGTTTGTTTAAGTCGGGGTCCGAAAACATTTGGAAAGGTAAAAAAATTAACAATACCTTATGGAATTATGAAAAGTTATAGGTGGTGTTAGACTATTAACACTAAACATACCAATTCTTAATACATACCTATTTCTTTTATTTCTATTTTAATTCATTACTCATCACATCTTTTCATATACAATTACTGGTCATTTTGACCAGTTATGGTGTGTTTAGTGTTAATAAAAATTTTAATGAATTTTGTATTATTTGTAATGTATTTGTTTATATTGTAGTAAAATTAAAATCAGTTGTACATTTCTGTTATACACTAACTTGTCTAGTTTGGTTTTGTACTCTATTATCTACATGAGTGTTGATTAGACTCAGTGATCAATTTCTAAAATGTTAAAGGCATGCACTGTTATCTCTCATTGCAATGTTGAGCAATCGTTTGGCTTTATAACTTGTTATTTTTGACTGGATTCCACCATGTATTAAGTGGGTAGAAAATTTTACTCTGTGCTTGACTAATAGTACCTCCAGTCAACTTTCTTAAAAATAGACATCTGTAGGCTATTTTGTATGTTTTAAAGATTGTAAATTAAATTATTAATTCATTTTAAGGATTGGTATGATTTGTTTAATTTAAAGGTTCTAGTTTTTCAAATCAATCCTGTGTATATTAAACCTTATAAAATATGTATTTACAACCCCTTCTGTAACTCCTAAGTAAATTTTAATTCTCAAGCCAATCCACTCTTTAGGGCAGCCAAACGATGGCCGATTTGTTAGGGTGCTGGCCTTCGGTATCGGAGTTTGTAGGTTCGAATCCCACAGTGGCATGGATGTTCGTAGCTGTTTGGAATCGGCTTTAAGCTGTAGGTCCCAGTCTCATTAGCCCTCATGTTGCAAAACGTAGACCGTAGCACTCCAAGCCAAACCAAACTTTAGGGCAGTCTCCAGCTCTTAAGCTGCATAAGGCTCTTCAGACTTCTGCCTTACTACATGCCCTGTAGTGGCAATTAATACATTTAAATGTGTTTTTTTTTCGATAGCCTAGTTATGTTGTTGAATTGACAATTTTGCTCTTTCTTTCTGGTAACCCCCCGACTCCAAACCAAACAAAATCTAGCTAGTTGACATTTCAACCAAAAGGTTTTACTGATGTCAATTTTTAAATGTTGACAGATATGTAATAGTTTTGCCTTTATTGGTAAGATCATTGCCCTAAATTCATTGTTAATAATTTATAATTTTTTACAGGTTGTGTATGTTTTTGGCATGCTCCCAATAGCTTTGTTAATGATGGTAACAATGAGAATGGGTCAGCAATGGAGTGATGGAATACTTGAATTGTTTACAGCTCCTTGGAAGCCTGTTATTCTGGACTCATCTGTGAGTTGTAAATCTTTAATGAAATATCTGAGTTATGCTGTTTTGTAAAGCTGTATACGTATTTGATGATTTAAAAGAGTTTTTTTTTATTAAATAATACTTTCATGTATATCAATTTGCATTGCAGATTCTGTAAATATTTAAAAATTGTTATTGTTTTTAGTAATTTATGCCCTTATTCAGATTTCTTTTGTTATAACATAACTGCCAGTTCTCCAGGATTTTCAGATATGCTCCCAAACACATGAAAAATTCTTATATCTCTTCTAAATTGTCAAATAACGAAAAAAAATCCCTAATAAAATTGTTTTAAATGTCTTTTCTTTTTCTTTTTTTTAAAGAAAGAAAAATTTGGTATTTTTCCATTCTGCTGCTGCAGGTGATAAAGTTGCCAAAAATCATAATCAATGTTAAATGTAAAATCTCTGGTAATCTTTTATCATCATTTTATCATAACAAGTTGCAGCCAATTTATATCAGTCATATGTATATTTTTGTTAATATATAACACTAGTATTGGCAACAAAGGACAGTAACGATTGTTTGTTGCCAATAAAGTCTAAGTCTGCTTGGTAAAATTGGAATAGGCAAAATGGAAATATACCAAAAATTCCCATTGAATTTCTTATTTATTTATTTATTTATTTTTATAAAAAAAACCCCTACTTTGACCACACTTATAGAGTGTTTTTACTTGAACAACTTATGTACCTCCTTAGTTTATAAAAAATAATTTTTTTTTATGTTGAATCAAATTGTGATTTATGAATATACCATATGGATTGATAAGCATATTTGTTTTTCAATGCAGTTTTGTAGTAAAGGGAAAAATCCCTATTCTGCTTTAATAATTCTTTTTTTTATAATTCACATGAATTTTTTTTGTTACATTTGCATTTATTTTCACAAATGGCATGCATTTAAAAAATCTCTTTAATTTTTTTTTTTACAAATTAAAAAGTACAAATGGCATTAAAATTAAATTTGATTACTGATAAATTTTTATATTTTTGAAAATTTATAAATGTTTTGATATTAATTAAATTTAATAATATATAGATTGCAGTATATGGAAATTAATGAAATAATATATGGAAATTAATGAATTTAATATTTTTATTTTATAGGCTTGGTGGTTAGCTGCTCGAGAAGCCTTTATCACTTGGGGATTACTAGGAACTGTTGCATTACATATATGTAGCCATAATAAAGTATCTACCAATATCACAAAGTAAGAATGTGTATCATTTTCATTATATTAGTGAAAATCTTAAAATTACCGCCATTAAAATATAATATTTGCCTAATGTACAGAATTTAAGATTGGAATTGTAAACTCTGATTTAAGTTATTTGCCATTCAGTTAAAAGAAGCTTATTTTAAGAAAGGTGACAATCTTATATCTATCTTAAGTTTAAAAACTTTTAACTGGCAATCTTTCCATTTTAGACGTTTAAAACTTAAAAATTTCCAAAATTAAAAAAAAAAAAAATTGTTTGATCATATTTATTATTACTAGTTGTATAAAAGAAAATCCCAGTGATAACTTCTCAATGTAACCAAGTTTAAAAAAAAATTAATTTCCACTGATCATTTAAGCTGTGTTTATTTAAATTATAGTAGTTTTCAGTGTTTAAATAATATAGTGGAACCTCGATACAATGTTTTTTAAAGAAGATGGAAATGAAAAACAATTGATCCAAGAAATGGATATATTAAGTTCTGCAAAATTTGTAGCTCTAAATAAATAACTTGCAGCATTCTTTGTGCTTGAAATTTTATAAAATACTAGCCAGTGTGCCCGTGCTTGCAACAGTGAACTTAATGTATTACTTTTAAACAAAGATTTTTTTTTTTTTTTTTTTTTGCATAATTTTCTAACTTTCATGCATAACATCACAGTACAGTTCGAGTCATTGGCATATTTATATATTTCTATTATAAGCGTATTATAACAATATTAAGTTTTTATACTACTGTACGTTAATTAGCAACATTAATAGATCTAGACATATTAAGTGGTAGAATAGGAAGCAGAGATTTGGACAACAACAGTTCTAATTTTGGTGGTATTAATAAATGTTGTCCAAAATTAAGAAAATTTATTTGTATGAAACAGAAACACACATTCACATTGACAACCAAATGAATATAAAGATAACTATATAAAGCCGAACGCTGGCCGATTGGTTAGGGCGCTGATCGTCGGTACCGGAGTTCGTGGGTTCGAATCCCACTATGGCATGGATGTTCGTAGCCGTTCGGAATCGGCTTTAAGCAGTAGGTCCCGGTCTCATTAGCCCTCGTGTGCAAAACAGTAGACCGTAGCGCTCCAAACCAAACCTAACTATATAAAATAATAGTTTTTTTTATTTGCCCTTGAGAGTTCCTGAAATTTGTACTTTTTGTTATTAAGAACATGGTTGATAAACATTTCATTGTAACCTAAAAATGAACCAAGAGGTAAATTTAAAATTAGTTCTTATATAAAAATGCTATAATTTGCATCACATAGAAATGAAAGTGAATCCCTTTATATCTAAATTTTCAGGTCAAATTGAATGGATACTATGCAGATGATGTTTAAATAATATAAAATAACAAATGAGTAAATGAGATATTTAAAAGAATGATGTCATAGCGAAAAAAAATATCATTTTCACCTATTTATTATGTGATAATTTGAAAATTTTAATCTCCTGCTTTTAAACGATGAAAACTGAGGTTAGAACAATTGCATGGAATTAACGGAAGGATGTCACATTGCTAGAAATTATTGCTTCTTTTACTTAGCTATGATGCGATAAATTAAAAAGTAAATTTTTTGTATTTAACTGGGGAAAATAATGCTTGGAATAATAACATGAAATGCTCAAAAAAGGGGAAAGGAATGGATTTCGAATGTTAAAAATTTACAAAAACTTTCCCAGGGTTGTACCTAGTAATTTTCGAAATTTTCACGGCGATTGTATGTATGGTTTTTGAGTCTATCGAGTACAGACAGACACAAATTCATTTATATATATATATATAGATTAGTTATACTTAAAATGATATTTAATATAAGAAAGTAATAGCCATGGTAGCTTAGTGGGCAAAGGTATTAACTAATAGTTGAAAGGTTATGAGTTCAAAATATAAGCTGGCCAAAGGCTATTATGTTTACTGATGAATGGTGGCTAGGGCTTTTTAAATAGATTTGTGGTTGCAATATCCTTCAAGTTCAATCGATATCTCTGGAGGTGACATGCCAAGCCTGGATAATCTTCTGCTTGGTCCCTGCTGCCGTATTATGAGTATAGACTTTGAGCTAAAAGTTCTTTCACCTTAGTGGTTCTGTCAAAATGAAAAGCACAAGCCTTCGTCTTAAACTGAGTAGTCACCAGCTCATGAGCTTGAAGGCTTTTTAATGCCAAGTGGTGTTAAAAACAGCAGCAACCAGAACAATTTAAGTATTTTGCAATTAACACCTGCAAGTGGTTTTCCCATGGATTTTGACTGCTAAGAATGATTATTCTATTGCCTCTACTTAAGTACCAGTGCCAGGGTACATCAGTGGTTTTAATTCTGATAAAGCTTTTGTGCATTTCAGATCTATAGTTATAGCTAGTCTGATTGCTTTATTTTCTACCACTTGATGGAAGCAATGTTCTTTTTTCATCACTGGCACCACCATTTAAAAAAAAAAAACCTTGACAACCCAGAAATGATTTTAGTGTCCAGGCTACTTTGAAACATTCTTATTTACACAAAATACTTTTAAAACCCTTGTTTTCATAAAATCAACAAAATCAATACTTCTGGGTTTTCAGTGCAGCAGTATCAAACTTTTTTGACAGTAACAAACAATCTGGAATGAAAAACCTAGAAAACAAATAATTTTGGAATGATGAATATGGGAAAAATAATATCAGTTCTATGAGACCTAATGTTTCACTAATTGATTGATTTCTGATATAAATTCTCATATTATCTGATGTTAGTCTCCTTATTTATGTAAGGATAGTAAATGGATGTAAATAGGTTTGCTCCTGGTTAAGGTTTAGGGCATGCTTATCTGTAAACAAGATCATACAAATATTCTTAGACAATAGTGTTTGGCCGTATACCAACAGAGATCAAAATCATAAAACTGTGTTATAATATGACATGTTTGATTTTCAGTTGTATTTGTTATATCCTTCAAATGAATTTTGACTTATTTAATACTTTTATTTATTATTTTGACTTATTTATTATTTATAATTTAGACTTACTTATTAATGTATAAAATATTTGTTTAGATTAAAGTTAATTTTTTTTCTTTTAGGAACTTAATTGCAATAGCAGTGACTGCACTTATTGTATTGATCACTTCTGCTTTTCTTTTTGCTTGTGCCACAAATGTCTTTCAAAAAAGAAATTTATCCTTAGCATTATCGTCTTACGGTAAGTTACAAAATAGCTGATAAGAAACTATTACTTTATTGCTTTTATTTGGAGTATTTTAAATCAGTTTAAATGAAATATGTACTTTTTATTTTAATATTTGAATGTTTATTTAATCTTAATTTTTATGTTTGTTCATTTTGTGTTGAAAATTTTCCCTTCCTCTGCCACATTTTTAAGAACTTGAATAACAAAATTGTTCTTTAAAATGTCCGTACCTTGTGTAATTTATAATATGGTTTGTTTAGCATATTTTGATTCTTTCACTAAACTTTCATTAAATTTATGGACAATATATCAGCACATATTTTAATAACACTTAAACACCAATTATTTATTTACTCAGATCTGATATATCAAAGCAATTTAGTACTTTTTCACTATTTTTCTAGAGTGTAACATTTATGCTGATGTGGAATTTTTTCTTTTTGAAAATTATGGCATGTAGTTATAAAAGACCTGCGTTTCATACATTTTAGGGTAATTGATAAATAAAAGGTTAAAAAGTTGTAGGTTGAATTATATATGAAGATTAAGAGATGACTGGTAATAATTACTTTAAAAATAAAATGAATTTATTTTTCAGAGGAAGAAGCATCAGTTAAAGTGCTGAAACCTGGGTTATCTTTCCATGGCAATGTATCTGTAACAAGTCTTCTTTTGGGAGTGAGCACCATACCTCGAGATAGTTTAGTTTATCAGAGTGGATATCAAGTGCTTCGTTTAGCCACTGAGGCCTTTCCTGCAGCCTTAGCTGTTGAGGGTGTGAGAAATATTTCATCTTTTTGGTCCATTTGTTTTTACACATCTATGATCTTATTTGGATTTGGACAGCAGGTAATTTGAAATCTTATTTTTTTTTCTTTAAAGTTTTAATTTCAATTTATTTGCCTTTACTGGCTTTATTAACTATAAACAGGCAAATGAAATATGAATGATATTTTGTAATTGAGTTTATGGTGTATTGTGATAGTGTATTTATTTGTCAGTAATATATAAGAACTGCTACTGAATTATAATTATTTTTATTTTACTATAAAGAGATCTTAATATGCAGGAAAATCAATATAGCGGTCTAATGCACAATAACTACACAATACTCAAATCTTTTGTATAGTAGTATTGTAGATTGTTAAAAAAAAATATTATTCTAACATCAGCTATGAAATGCTAGTCAACCTTTAGGCAATTAAAGTTTACAAATAAAGGTTATATTTATTTCAAAATTTAAATTATTTTTTAGATTGCTACACTAAAAATTTAAGTATACCTGTCAACTTGTACAATTTAGCTATTCATTGTATGGATTTTGGTCACAATTATTTTGAGTATGGATTGTAGAATTGTACAATTACATGTGGCAACCATATGGTTTTGAGTTAATTTTGGAGAAAAGAAATCTTGCAGAGAAAATAATAAAGATTTTTTGCAATCTGCGATGTGTGAAGGTTGAATACATTTTAGCATTGAGTATTCTCCATTCATTGTGCAGTCATTAGTTCTTTCTGTACCACAGAAATATAGTCTTTTGCTGTTGTCACATGGTTTACAATCAAAATGAATGTTAAAATGCAGTAGAATTTCAGAAGTTATAATGTATAACCTAAAACAATACTACATAGCAATACAGAATGTAAGAGGATATTTAATAGTGTATTTAAGACAAGAAAGGAATTTAGAAGTTCCATTGTGGATAATAATTTATAAGATATATCAATAGCCAAAATGGTGATACATTATTGTAACCACTCTTGTCAAGTAGTTTTTAAACAAATGCAAAATAAGACATACACAAACATTTAAAACATAGATTTTAGTTTTTGTAAATTGATTGCTTTTTAAGCAATGCTCTTTTAATTCTTGTTTTATGCATTCAGATGCATAAAATCAGATCTAGAGTGTACAAGAGCAAGTGCTTTTTTTGATTTAAAAATTTCATTAGAGTTTTATTGATTATGATACAAAGTATTTTACTATTTTGTGAAAACGTAATCCCATAAGAGATAAGAGTAATGTTTCTGTAAAGTTCTTCATTAATATTTTTTTCATTTTTCTTGAGAAAAAGAGGGTAAGTATGTAATAATATAACTAATTGCATAAAAATTAAAAATTTATATTTACTTTCCATATAATTATTAAGCAGTTTTCTGTGTTAAGGGTTTTTTAAAGTATTATGTATTAAAATTATATATATATATATATATATATATATATATATATACATATATATATATATATATATATATATATATATATATATATATATATATATATATATATATATATATATAAATAAACTTGTGAATGTCTTAGCCTGGATTTTTAGTTTGAATGTTTGGTATGTGGATTGTAAAATTTTTTGGCAACTATGTATAAACAATTTTGAAAATAGCACAGTTCATCATAATAAAATAAATAATTCATTTAATTTGAATTTCACCATAGGTTTAAGAAATGCAATCTAAAAAAGTAAAAGAATTTTATTTGGCAGTGATATACTAATGGAAAAGTGCCTTTTTAATTTATTTTTCCAGATCATTTAAAGAGAACCAATGTATTAGCAGATGAAAATATGACCCATGTGACATAAATGTTAAATATTTTTTAATCAGTAACACTATTATGATGTTTCAAAAAGTAATTATTTTTAATGCCTTTATATTCCTCCAAATTATTCATGTCTTAATTCTTTACTGCTTATCTTTGCTTCAAAATGCATGGTTTTTAATGTTTGGAATTTTATTAAATTGGATAGACATGTGTCAATTACTCTATTGATATTAATATGTATATTTAACTCTCATTAATTCTGAAATACTTAAATATCTAAATATTTAATTGTGTATCATTCTTTCAATTTTTCAGATTGTTATGTGGTACTGTGTTGTTGAATCAGTTATTGCTGTAAATTACAAGGTATTTAAAGCATGGCATACTACACTGACTTTCATTACTTGCAACCTTGCCTTTCTGCTGGGTCTTCCAATTACATCCAATGTAAGTCTTTTAGAAAAAGCATTCCTATTTTACTATCAATTTTAATATTAATGTTTAAAAAATTATGCCTTTCTCTTTTGCACCCACATTATGTTTGTTTCTACTTGTAAAAAAGTGATATTTTTTTATGTTATATATCATATGCTTAAATATGTAATATATTAAAAATTTAACCTATACACATTTTAATTATTTTTTTCAGTTTTAACCCTCTGACTGCTCAATTTGTAAACCGAGATACTTTAAAAATTACATATTTTTTTTGTTGCATAGTTTAAGTATATATATAAGCATACTATCTATAATTCTATTATCTAATATAACTATAGATCTAGTCATATAATTCTATTACCTAATTTAATGTGTAATACTCTATATAATTCATTCCACTAATTAAACGGTGAAAAGATGAAATGTTCTTCTTAAAAAAGGAAGAAAAACACATGCCCGTTTAAATTGTGGGATGAGCAAATTTTGCTACATTTGAATTGCCCGTGGATGTCGCGGGATGAGCAGTCAAAGAGTTAATTTCTCATTGTCCTGAAGAGGAGAAAAAAACCCCTTCAATCAGGGTTGTTATGAGTCCTGAAAAAACTGGGAAACTGAAGAAATTTGAAAAATCATTAAAATACCTAATAGAAAATGCAGTGATTTTTCTGAATTTACTCTGCAAACTAAAAATAAAAAATCAGGTGAAAAAATGAAAAAAAATTTGCAGTTAATGCCAATTATACTAGTTATAATTTATAAGAATTATTTCAAAAATATTTTTTCTTTTCCTGTGATTAAAAATTGTAGTATTTCAGTAACTGTTTATCTTCTACAAGAAGCTAATTAAAATTTTACTTTTAAAATTTTATTACATGTGTAATTGTAGAGAATACTGAAAATGTTTGAAATTTTTTCACAAAAAAAAAGTAAATGTAATACTATTATCTTCTTAACATTCTAAAAGTGAGTGAATGCTTGTTTTATGCTAATTCTACTTAAAATGAAGCCAGAGGAAACTTGAGGAAATTTTTTTAGAAATTTGTGTAGTAATAATTTGTTGTGTCGTGTAATAATACAGTTTCTTTCGTTTTCTCATCAGTAAAATTTTTTGGGATTCACATGACTCAATTGGACCCTGAGTGATTGTGTTGCAATTTTTTGGTGACCATCTGACTCATTAATAAACCACAGGAATGATAAATTTATAAATTTGCCTGGTAAAGTACACCTCTTCTTATTCAAGAGTCATGTTTTATTAGTTAGCTGGCAACTTGAGCTACCTTTATGTGTGACAGCAGCTTTCTATTTTCTAAGTGTTAGCAAAATAAAATGAAGTATTTAAAAGGGCTGATTATGACTGTAAGTAAGATTTTGCAGAATTTAGCAAAACAAATTTGGTTTAGGTTTTAAAGTTAACTTTGATTGCTACAAACAAGTTACTGTCATACTAGTAGTATGAAAGTCTTCCAAACTTGTCATACTGACAATATACTAACATCTGTGGCTGTTTCTAGGGTATAACATTCATAGGAATGTGAACTGAGTGCTCCTGAAAGTAGCTTCCAGGGACCATTTATATTCTAAAATCACAAATTTAAAAAACTTAATCTTCTTGGCAGCATTAAAGCATTTTACGCTAATAATAACAATTGGAAATATGATTGATTTTGGATGTATTGTGTATTTTCAACAATTTCAAATTAATTTTTTATAATTAAATTTAGTATATGAGCGATTTGCATGGCATATGATTAAAAAGTGCAGCCTTAATAAGTCATATTTGTATAAAAATATGACCCCTGTGGCATGAACATTAAATATTTTTTTTAATTAGAGCTCAACCAATATGGAACCATTCCTTTGATTGTGTGAGGTCAAATGTTAATTTTGATGAGGTTATACAGATATATTTTCACAAACTAACTAGTAATCAATTATTAAAGGCAAAAATGTAGAAAAATATTTAATATTATAAACATTGATTTATGCTTTATTTTTCTCTTTGTTTGGAACAGCAAATGTAAGCAAATTTTGAAAATAGCCCCTTGGTATTTTGTGGTTCTTATGTGACCAGATGGTTACTGGAAGTAACTTTGTCAGGGCTCAAGTTTTGGTGTATTTATGCAGATCTTGTGAAAGCCACATGGAACAAATTGTTTGAAATCTAAATTAAGGATCTTATTCTTAGGAAAAAGGAATTAATTGCACTCTTGTATTGAAGCTATTTTCTGTATCACAATATAAAATTAAAGTTAGGAAAAAATTTAGTTGCATTTAAGTTAAATTTTGATTATATATATATATGAATGCATATAAGTATGTATAAAAAGAAACAATTAAAATAATAATTTTGACTTTTTTAATATGCAAGAACTTGATGAGTGATATTTATAAATGTTTGAAAATGTCATTTTTCTTGATTTAAGTCACATTTTTATTAAAAAGCAATTTTCAAAATTTTTTGTCTTAAATAAGATTAATTACTCTTTGGTGAATTAACATATAAGAATTCTAATGATATTTGTTAATTGATTTGTCATTTAATTTAAACTCTTTAGTTTAGTTTAAATAGCTAATAATTTGAATTTTAATATGACTTCTAATATATGAGAGTTTGTTCTAGAAAATACTTTTTACGTAAAATTTTATCTTTAAACATTCTGTTAGTAAAATATTTCTTTTTGATTCTTTCTTTAAAAATAATTCTTTTTTCTAGATGGGAATCTACATAGTGTATTATTTGGATTTTTGTGTTAGTTCTTTATGGTGGATTGTGCTGATGTATTTTATAATGCTGTTTGCCATTTTATTTATTAGAGGTAAATATGTTTTCCCGCTCAGAACATTTTTAATCTTAAAGTTGATAAAATAGTAAATAGGTAACATTTCATAGTATGAATAATTAGATTTATTTATACTAAGAAATGCTGTTGCTATTGCTAATAATAACAATAGTAATAACAATAATTCTCTTACACAATAAATAGTATATAAATGTAATAATGGTCTAAAATAAATAGGCACAATTTCTACTGTGAAAATTGTCTCAGACATAGTTAAAATATTTTGGTGTTTAAGTTTGTTTTATAATTTACATATTTTTAAAATTATATATTTATCGCAATTTTTTATACTGATGATAGAATCAACTTTAAACATACACATTAAAATATTTCAGTTTATTATATTTTATGAGATTTATCACAAAAAAATTAAAAGGCTCTCAGTTTATGAGAGTTTTTAGTTTGTGCCATTTCATTTTTGAAAATGACAATCTCCTTACTGTTAGAGAATTTTAAGAATTTTACCTTTAAAACAATTACTGGCAAATTAAGGTTTGGAAATTATTTAAATATAGTTAATTCTTTATGGCCTTTGTACTGACATAAATGTCAGTGTCTTCAAATTTCCCCCCTTTTCTCTGTAGATGTTTTTTGTTGAATGTAGCCCTTGGTAAAATTTCTTAGATAAGTGGAGATTGTAATTTAAACTAGAATTCAAACATTAAACAGCTAAATAAGGGCCGCTTTATTCGAACCCACAAACTTTGGTACCGAAGTTCGTGGGTTCGAATCCCACTATGGCAGGAATTTTCATAGCCGTTCAGAATCAGCTTTAAGCAGTAGGTCCCGGTCTCATTAGCCTACCTGTTGCATAAAAATAGACTTAACACTGGAGAACTAAATCAAGCATTAAATGTGCACATTTTGAAATGCTTTTTAAATAATTATGGTTTAATTAATAAAATTTTTTATCCACTTTTTCTTCATTAACTTCTTTTTAAATTATTTGCATAACTTAGGTTTATATTATATTTTATGTGTTGTAAATAGATGTTCCATTGTATCTAATTATGAATTCCTTTCTTTGTAGGAAGGCCATATGGCACAGATCAGCTAGTCAATATTATTAGTCATAATCCTGTGAGACGTTCAAAAATTCTTCCTTTTCTCACTTTTATGTGGAATATTGTTCTACCTGTGTCTTTCTTGGTAAGTATTTGCTTATTACTTTGAAAGAAGATTTTTCCAAGCCTCCCATTTAAATGGGACATGTAATTGTAACACTTAGCATGTATTTTAAGTTACTAGCCACTACACAACCAGTGTAATCCTTTTAATTTTATATTGTCTTTTGTAAAATATTTCAACTGAGAATGACATGTAAAAAATGTTAACATTACCGGTTAGCATAAACATACATTGTTTGGGGGTAAGCAGAGCTCAAAGTATAAATAACCACGGATAAATATTCTATAAAGCTACTTTGAAAATGCAATGATTAAAATAATTGAAGGCTTTACATGTAACAGAATTAAGTTATTGTTATATATTCAAGAAAGTCTAGAAATGCTACATGAAACAGTATAAATTTTTATAATTATTATTAAATTGCCCATTACTATGCATCTAAACGATCTGTAATTCACTAATGTTTATATCTGGTTGTTTCTATTGTTGCTTATCGAAGTGTTGAAATAGTATTAATTTTGCTGCCACAAACCTACATATTTTATATATACATAATATATTGTAGCATCATGCTATTGAAAAACTATTTTAATCTGTATTTGTTTGGGTATTACGGGTAGCTTTGATGTCAGTCGAACATGTTCTTTGCTATCTCGGGGTCCCCATGCCTCTATTCTCCCCTCCTTAACCTCTCCTCTAGAAAAACCAGAGAGAGGGATATGGGGGATTGCGAGTGACTTCACAAGGGCTGATCATTGTTTGGTGTGGGAGAAGACGCTGAGAGTTGCTGTACGGTGGGCGAGGATGAATGAGCCGTGTCGAGAATGTACATGATGTAAATATTTGTATATATCAGAATAAATCCTTTTTTCTTCTCAATGAGGTCTTTGAAGAACCCTGCTCTACCATAACGCTACCAAAGTTACCTATTTTAGAGCTGGGACGTTACAATATATATATATTGTAAAATATTGCATATTTTCCTGTTAAAGCTAGTCTTTTCTCATGGAATGTTAAATGTATCTGTTGCAGTTTAGGTTTGATCCCTGCAAATTAAGGGGGAAATCCTTCTTCCCCCTTTAGGGGAGGAGTGAATGTGAAAATATGCACCCAACAGAACAGAGGGTTGAGTGTTTGTTCTCAAGTTTTCATCCAAGGAGATTGTTTATTGGATGGTCCATAGACCGAGGGAGATTTCTCAGAATATGTTTGTTCTGAGTGAATGGAGTTTTGATCTTTGCTTATCTTAGCAATGCATTTTGTATCTAGTGTAAATATAATGTATGAATCTACATTTAGCTGTGAGCTTAGAATAAAAATAAAAAATGCTTAAATATGTTTTGCTCGGCTCATTCACAACATCACAATATATATATATATATATATATATATATATATATATATATATATATGACATGGTCAGTGTTAAGGCAAATTGAAAATAGTCTTTCTTGATAATAATAAGTTTATTATATCATAGTTTCATTTAAAAGCAAAACTTGCACCATTTTCATTCGTGGCAGAGCTAAGCGTGGAAAGGTGTTGACAGCTCCATGTCCATGCGCTAACTGAAGTCCTTGCTTGATTAGTCATAAATTTCCTATGAATTATCATAGTTATAAAAATTATCATTATTATAAAAGAGTTCCCTTTTTAAAATAGTTTATAACTCACATAATTTCCAACTACCCCCTTTTTAGACCACACACACACACACACACACATATATATATATATATATATATATATATATATATATATATATATATATATATATATATATGCATGTATGCTGTAAATTTTCAAACTTTGACATAATTATTTTTTATCGACTATTTCATGTATGCATTTTGCTTTGGATTTCTTATAAAAGGACAGAATATTATTTTAGGAATATTTTAATCTACTTTTTAGCTATTATACATTGTAAAGGTTTAACTGAATATTTAACGATTACTTTACTTTTAAATGTAATGCACAGTAAAAATTTTACCATTATCATATCTTTAATTTTTTATTATTAAAGTAACAAACATTTGTTTTTATATCTTATATCTTTTTATATCTTATATAAAAGAGTTTTTATGTATCTGTATATTAGCTGCAGATAGGGAATTCTCTTATTTCAGTATTCAACATAAACATTCACAGTTTAAATTTTTTAGCATTTATGTACCCCAGAAATATGGCCTGAAATTTAATCTTCCAGCATACCCACTCAGCAATTTTATATGTGCAAGCATGCTTCATATTTTTTATGACAACTGTTATTTTACTGTTTTTGATGTATTTATTCTGGAAAATTTAAAATTTACTAACAACTCTATTTTAAAATCCAGGATAGATTAGTATTCTTAAATTAAGAATAGACAAGTAAAAAAGGGAAATAGATCCATGTTGGAAAGAAAAATGTAAGCTTAGAATTACTTCTGTATAAAAATTTACTTCTATGCGAAACAAGAAAATAATTGGTCTGTTACAAAAACTAATTTTAATGTTTTTTTTTTATTTTTAAACAATAGAAATAAGAGAAAATGATATAATAGAAATTTTCTTCACTGAAATCGCTGCTGTTCTTAAATCTAAATGTTTCCATCCTTTCTTTTTCTTCATCAGATAATTCTTGAAGAATGGGGGAAAATCAGTTTTATATAATTTTTACTATGAAAACTGATACAAATATTATGGATTCGACTTTATACAAATTACATAATGAACACCAATTATCAAATTAAACACTTCAAAGCAATTCAGAAAAAAATATTTTCCAAAATTTCATCCTTGACTGCATGCATGTTGTAATTTTTCAAACAAGCCACAATGTATCACAAAGCCTGGTTAAAAATAGAAATTGTCATGTGAATTCCTGCATTCAGATTCCATAATGTGGGGAAGGGTTAATAAGAGGAATAGAAATGATCTTTTGATGTAAAGTGCATTAACAACCAAATTTGTTGTAAAATTTGTGCAGGTATGTGTGCTGGAATGTTAATGTAGAGACAAAGCACTAATTTCTAAATGAGAAACTCAACTGTCTGGTTAATTAGGCGTATACTATACAAAAGACTGACAGTCATACTTTTATTTTTTTATTTTAGGCATTGTGTTTACTTCTGTATGTATGTAAAACATTTATTATTTCTTTGTTAGTTGTTGACGATATCATTTCTGCGATCAAGTTCTATTGATCCATCATCTGCCATGGGTGAATTGATGGACAACTATCGTTATTGGCAGCAGTGGGCCAAGACCTTGAATTTATGTATCCAGATGTTTCCTCTGGTTCTTATCATTACCATATCAGCCTATCAAGCCTTTAAAGTGTTCATGTCCAAGGCAGAATTATCCTTTATGGAGGTAAATTTGAAATTCATTTTGTCTAAATTTTCTAATTGGATCTATTAGACTTAATTTTTTTTAAATTGGACATTATTATTATTATTCTACAACATATTCTGAAACCAAATTAAATTGATATCATTGATCAAACTAATGTCGATTTTATGGTTAATTTCAAAAGTTTTTTTTGCAAGATAATTTATTGATATACATATAGTTACTTTTCTAAAAATGGTTTATTTATAACTTTTTATCACCTGTTAACTAGCTTTGAGACTTAAACTAAGTGAATTGTTACAATATTTAGGTTTTTGGAAGATTTCTCATGCAATAAAGTTATACAATTAACTATATATTTTACTACCTTTTGTCCAGTATAAACAATTTGTAAGTACTATCTTATGATGAGGTGTTTAACATCCAAGGAAATCTTAAAAACTGGGAATTATCACTGACTTTGGCAATTCTGGAAATATTATAAAAATCATGTTTTTTTTTTTAAGTTTTCTGAAATTTTTTGTTTGTAAAGTAAAAAATTTTGCTTGATTAAAAAGAATAAAATAATAAAAAATATGTACATGTTTTAAAAAACATTTATTTCCTGTCTAATGTATGAAGGAAATCATTAGAAAATAGGTAACTAAAGCTGAAAAGAAGAAAAAAAATTCAAAATTGATTAAAGCGTAGTTGAATTAAAAATGTCAGTAATCAAAGGAGCTAACAAGCAAATGAATGCTGTTAGGGACAGATTGAAGCTGCAAAATAATGATGCACAGTTTCTTATATATTAGTCTGAATTATTTAAATATAAATAAATGTGAAAGAGCAGAACTGCAAGAGTTAGAGCAAGAGCAGACATGCCAACTATTCCGGATTCTCTGGAGCAGCTCTAGAGAAATGAGAAGATTCAATAACTCCGTAAACTTCTCAGATTTCTCCGGAAAATAACAAAACTTTTAAACAGCTAAAAGATTACAATTCATCAAATAAATACAAAGTTTGCAAAAAATAATGCTGAATATTACTCTTTTCATACAGTAATGATGAATGTTAAAAGTTTTCAGTACTGTGCAGAAAAACCAAACTGAATTTAGACCAAATTTGAGTAGATAAACTCTAGAATCCCTAATGTAGAAAAATGTAAATATTTTAATCAAGGCAACTGTTGCTACGAAAAAATGTTTCTCAAAAATAAGTTATTAAAGCTTAAAAAAGCTACTCGTAAATTTTAAAATGCATAAATTTTAATTTATCTTTTACATTTTACTGCTGTGTTAATATTTGAAATTTAATTTTAATTTAGAAACTATTAAGATATGTACTTATGTATAATCTGTAATTAGCATGTTAAAATTTCAAACCACGCTGTTGCTCCAGACACAAGTGCCTGAATGGTAGCATGTCTGCAAGAGCATAGTGGGTTTTTATTTATTTATTTATTTTTTTTTTATTAATGCAATTGGTTAATCCTCTGTTCTTCACACAGGTTATTCTGAACACTCCAAAGAAAAAAAGTATTATGTTTTAAATACATTAGGATTTTATTTGTTTATATTAAAATAAAGCCATTTTTAAATGTAAATTTATCTAGTTTTGTGAAAAAATTGAAAGAAATTGTGTATTAAATAGTGTGAATTTATTAGAGAGGAAATTGAAAATTACAGCATATTCTTTGATATTTATTATTAAATAAATATCAAGGAATTCTAGGTTTCCTCCTAGAAGCCTTGTCTTATGTTCAGTCTGACTTTCGACCCAGTGGGTTATCTTCACTATTCAATTTTATATTACATGTTAAGACATTGCTTGATGAAAAGGTATGGATTGTCCAAATCTTAAAAAAGTGTGTGAAGTTATTTAAAGTAGATTGCGTTATTTATTTGATACAGTTCAAAATTCAATTATCCTTTACTGTTTCAGAGATTGAAGTTGCTCTGTTGTCCTGTGCTTCCGTTGCCATCTGCTAGCTCTAGGCAGTCATTGAATTCTACTTCATCACTAAGCCAGGGTTCTACAAACAGTGCTTTTCTAGATGATCCCCCACCCAAGTATACACCACCTCCATCCTATTCAACTGCCACATCAAGAATGTTAGCCAAGCAGTTAGACAGTCAGAGGCAGCAGCTGACCAACTCTTGTACAGTTGATGTTGATGATGAAAACTCAATAGATGGTGAAAACACTCCAGATCCTCTTCCAAATTCAAGGGAGAATATTCTTCCAAACACAGCACCTTGAAAAATGGAAAAGGCTATGATGTCAGGTTTCTATTCCAGTTTGAAACACTGAATCTAACATATCAATGTTTCTTATGAATAATTCTGTAGTAGATAGTCAACAGTGAGGTGATTGTAAGCTATAACAGTTGTTTTGTAGCTATCTTATATTATCAGCAAATTGATTTCTGCTACAATTTTACATCCTACATTATCCATTTGATGTATATAATTTATTTTTTATTGATTTACAAGGGAAAGAATGTTTGTTGAGGAAAATTGTACGATATTCTCTAAATTGCAAAAAATATACATTTTTATTAATTTTTATTAATTTATAGCTTTGTACGCATGTTGAAAAATTTTAAAGTATAATTTTTTGAACTTTTAGACAAAAATAAAGATAACATACAATTATGTTCTATTGGCTAAATTAAAGATTTAAGTAAAAATGTCATACCTTAATAGCATACCTGCCAAATTTTACAGATTATCTGTAAAATTAATAATAGTGTTTGGTTTAATTTAATGGACTTGTGGATAAACTGAGAATATTTTGCTACCATAAGATGAAATTTAAAAAAAAAAATTATAAAGGACAATAAATTTTGTAATTTTGTAATTTATGAAAAAATTGAAAAATCTTTTTATTTCTAGCAGAAATTTACATAACTGAGATGTTAAAATATTCTTCTGAGGGGCATAATTATACATATGGCAAGACTCAAACCACCACTGAATATAGCATTGCCTGTATATTGTATCTTGATTGCATAATATGCCAGTAGTTAATTATGAATGATTTTAAAAATTAAAGGACCACATATGAAATAAATTAATCTTATTTATGAAAATCCAATAAGTATCATCCAAATAATAGATATACCAACTACTCCGAATTCTCCGGAGTTGCTCCGGAAAGATAAGAAAAATTGATAACTCTGGAAACTCCTCAGATTGCTCCAGAAAATAACAAAACTTTTGAATAGCTAAAAGATTACAATTCAGCAATTAAATACAAAGTTTTGCAAAAAATAATGCTGAATATTACTCTTTCCACACAGTAATGCTGCATGTGAAATAGTTTTCAGTACTGTGAGGAAAAACCAAACTGTATTTAGGTCAAATTTGAGTATACAAACTCTAGAATCCCTGATGATAGAAAAATATAAATATTTAATTAGGGTCAATTTTGCTAGAAGAAACAATGTTCTGAAAAATAAGTTGTTAAAGCTAAAAAAGCTACTCATACATTTTTAAATACAAAAATTTTAATTTGCCTTTTACAATTTACTACTTAGTAAATATTTTAAATTTAATTTTAATTTAGAAACCTATAAATATGCACTTATGTATAATCTGTCGTTAGCATGTTAAAATTTCAAACCACGCTGTTGCTCCGGACAAAAGTGTTTGAATGTTAGCATGTCTGGAATCAGTATTAATGATCAGTATTAATCAGTTTGAGATAAGTTAGTTTTGTTTTTCTAAAATAAAAATTAATTGCAATAAATTAACTGCTTAATTATAGGCAATGAATTCCTAAAGATTTGATTAATTACAATTTTCCAACAATAAGATAAAAAAGACCCAATTTTTTCTTAAATTTTTAACTATGATTACCTGCCACATAATGTCAACCAATTAACCAACTACTGTTTCCACTGAACTGATGTTTTCATAAAAGGTTTTACTGATGTTAATTTTTTAAATTTGGCAGATGTGTAAAAATAGGTATGAAAATTAGGTAAAGGTAATTATAAAGCACTTAATTAGTACATTTTATATAATAGTTGCTTTCTGTAGTATTATTCATTATACAACTGATGCAAAATTTTATTAAATTTAGAACTAAGGAATAAAGAATGATTTCTGTATATGATATTAAAATTCCTATATATTTTGTGTAGTTTATGATTAGATGTTATAGCCTAGTTATTTTTTCTCAATTCTCCTAATTTGATCTCCAGAGTTTTACCGGACCTGTTAATTACACTTCTGTAATCAATGTATCAAATTAAAATTTAGAGGGTGATTAGCCTTTTCGATAAAAAGTTATTTAAGTTGACTGGAATTATTGTGGAAAAAATGCTTAATTTATTTTATGCATTTTTCTTAAAGATTGGAATTCTAAATGAAAAATTGTGTGAACTTAAATTTATGAAGATTAACAGTTTGTGTAGGCAATGCTTTAAAAACCAGTGATGTTAAAATTTATATATAAATTAATAACAATTAAAAATTTGGGAGTTAATAGATAAAAATTAATAGTTTGAGCATATCAATCTGTTGTATTGTAAAGTGTATAAACTTTTTGTGCTATTGCAGAGGACCATATTCATTGCTACTTTGAACATTCAAATATTTATATAATTTGTGCTTCATGGAAGCATGTTTGGAGTGTGTTTATTGCATCTTTTACTGCGGGTCAGTAATTTGTACACTGCCTTTGGCTACCATTTTTGTTGTAAGCAATTTTTGTAATAAAGTGTGTGTGTGTTTGATTTTTATAACATTTACTGACAAAGATTTATGTGTAAAGTCATGGATTTCTTATTGAACATTTTTACACATCCTGTCATTTTTGCATGGTTCTGAAACTGATTTCTGTTTCATATGAGCCAGTTTTTCACTGATTGTATTGAAAATAAAAAAAATCACATCTCATAATCTGTGTCTGTTTATTTTTCTACAGAGTACAAACAACTCACAAAATTTCAGTGTATGATGGGCAGTCACCAACTCTCAGGGTTTGACCTGGCGAAACCAGATTTCTTTTGTTTACCATTTTCTTGGTTTCCTGGTGTGGTGATTCTTGTAAATAGAGGTACACAGGGTTCCCATGGTCCTTAATTGTCCTTAAGAACTCCTTAGCTTTCATTTTAAGGGCCCTTAAAACTTCTTATAATTTGTCAAAGGTCCTTACAAACTCCTTAATTTTTAAATTGGAATGCAATCAATTTCTTCCTATGAAAGATATGAAAGAAAATGTAGCTGACTTACATACATGGTTTCCGCGCACCTGGAAAGTCATGGAAAATCATGGATTTAGACAATGGATTAATTTTGTCTTGGAAAGTCTTGATTTTTCAAGTAAAATGAGTAAAAGTCATGGAAAGTCACGGATCTGCTAAACTACCAATTAAAAAAATATGCATTGAATTATTTAATTCTGCATTTACTTGTCATTTGGCTAAAGTTACTGAGTTTGGTATTTATGTATTATCCTATTGACCA
>CM063498.1:191868547-191881047 GCA_032207245.1 Pardosa pseudoannulata
ACCAAAGGGTTATGAAATCGAGGCTCAAGTCGGCCAAAGATCTACCGTGTTATTTAATGGCAACTGAAGCACGTTTGTTTCGCAATGTCCTCCAAGTTCGAACGATACCTCCAGAGGTGGTAGGCCAAGCCTGGGGGTTTCTTATGCTTGGTCCATGCTTCTCACTTACGAGGACCCAGCGGGGTCAATATTACTCGCATCTGTAGTATTCCTTATGCTACACGTACTCCACTGTGATGCTAAAGGGGCAACAGCTTTGCAGCCTCTTTTGACATAAAGATATCAATCTGTGCTGCCAGCTACATTGGGAAAAAATTATCGAGAACTTGTCGTTCTACCATGAGCTATAAATTGTTTTAAGAATTGTTTAAAAGTGAGCAGAACAGAGGGAATTCTATTTTCCCCATAGGTCAACATTCAGCGAGAGGTTTTAGTTTGAATCTCTACGGTCTACTTTTTTTTGCAACACGAGGGCTGATGAGACCGGGATTCACTGCTTAAAGCCGATTCTGAACGGCTATAAACAACCATGTCCATGAAATCTAAACTGAAGATCAGCGCCCTAACCATTCGGAGGTCGTTCGGCTTGAGTGAGAGAAAGTATGGCTGGTAGAAGACTGACTACCTAAAGTGATATATTAAATACACAGAAAAATCTGTATAGCAATTTATAATAAAAAAATTAAAAGTATAATTGTTTTTTAATATAGATAAAGTTAAAATATATTGAAAATGAAGTGGTATGGTGTAAAATATTTAACTAAAATTTTTGATCAAACATTTGAAATTTGGTGCCAAATGTATTAAAGTTGTCCGCAGAAGTTCTGTAAATGATAATTAGTCAACTATGAACGATATTTCGATTTTACGAAATTCTTCGTGGAGTTCAAAGATTCACGCTAATAAGTTGTACTCAATTATTGAAACAAATCTGTGCTGCATTCCTCTTTGATTTCTAATAATTCTAGTTTGGTTTGGTTTCGTTTGTTTTTGTGTTGTTTGGGTTATGTGCTGAACCCAGGATTATTGGCTTCTCCCTGATAATCCCAGATAACACGTTTAATAATCTTTTATAGATTTAATAGACCTTTACAATAAACATGCAGTAAATAAGTTCTTGTAAGTTGGAAAAAGGGATTAAGCAGAAAGACTCCCAGGCTTGGAGTTCACCTCCAGAGGTATCGTTTGGGAACTTGGAGGATACTCCGATCACAGGGGGCTACGATATTGCTGTTGAGGTATATCACAGAACTCCCACCTTATAATGCCTTCAGAAGTGGTCAGAGATGGGAATTTGGTACCATGAATTTCAATCGTCTGGTGATTTCTGAAGTCATTATGAGGCAGAAGTCGTCTGTGACATATCTGGACAGCAATATGGAGTATCCTTATATTTTATGTGCCACAATCGCATTAGTGAATACGGCTTGTCTGGATCGAGGGTCGAACAGACAGCTTTCTGGTTATGAGCTTGATGCTTTAGCTGGCTGAGCTACCACGGCTTAATGAATTTAGTACACCAGCTGTATTTTCACTCAATAAGGTTGTTACCATACTGCAGTCGAGATATGCCACGGCGACTTATTCGCCTTAATGACGATTTCTGGCGTCATTATGGTGCGGAATAGAGGGGAATTTATGGTGCCAAATTCCCATCTCAGGCAACTTCTGACGACATTATGACGCGGATATCGCCTGTGACATATCTCGACCACAATAGGGTAGCACCTTAAGTATTATTTCACGAATTGATGATGCATTTACGATGATATCACAAATAAATGGCTTTACTAAACAAGTACTCCAGCTTACGAAAAGATCTATTTGACTACTGTCGTGATACAGCATTGGGAGATATATTTTTCTATAATGCATGTATATTATGCATATTGTGTATCATCGCAATGCATAAAGTAAATACGTTTCGCTGTATATGATACGTATTTGCAACGTATATGATACATAATGCGCTATACAAGTTTAGTTGTTTTTAATAACTCTTGACGATAACGAGTCTGATTCATTATCAGGTTTTCATGCGATGTCGTACATTAGTGGACTACATTCGTGCGTGACCAAAGTTACTGTTGAATACAATAAATAATTATTTCATGCAAAACTGTTCCCGATGTAATCGTATCAAAAAGGATTAATATCAGTAAAGATCCTTTGGCTGAAGTGATATGAGATGAGAAAGCTCTGTTGAGTTAGTTTAAACATGTTTTTTTTCAAGTACTTGTTTTATACTTCTACTCATGCCCTTCACACCTCCATTCACTGAGATATCCAACGATTCAGTATGTAATGATCCTTAATATATGTTTACGGTTTATTAGAAAGATCTCGTAAAAGGAATCCATGTGTACGTACGTGAAAAAATTTCAATCAGGTACTAAGGTAAGATTTCCATGTATATTTCTCTCTGAATTGTGTCAATGTTTCTTAGAAAAATAATGGCCATTCTTAATAAAACTAATTAAAAAACGATAAAAATTTGGACTTATTATCAATGTAAGTCGAATCAGGAGAGATTAAAATTAAGGATGTGAAGTAGTGCTCGTATTTCTTTTAAAAAGGATCACCGTACAATCAAAAAGAACATTTTTATTCAAGTGAAAGGGCATTTTTTTCATTGATTAAAGGGATACTTTTTGTAAGCCATATTCAGGCTATTTGTAAATAAAGCATACATTATGTGTAGAAACAGATTATGCGAAATATTTTCTAGTTTTACATAAAATAACTACATTGTGGTTTAGTTTGGTTTGGAGCGCCACGGTCTACTTTTAGGAACACGAGGGCTAATGAGACCGACTGCTTAACCTCTTCGTGACCAATGTCTCGTATACGCGACGCAATGATTTCACTCTTATCAGTCCAGCGTCGCCTCCCCACAATGATCTACGGTTGATATTGAGAGACCAGCGTCGCGTATGCGTAATAGGAGATATGAACATTTTATTTTAATTGTTAAATGCTAGATTTAATTACTAGATGGCGTAAACGGCAATTGTTTTCACAACGGTTGACTTATATAGCATGTACGTGCTGATCCTCAAAGGATAAAGCCGATTCCGAGCGGCTACGAACAACCACGCCACAGTGGGATTCGAACCCATACACTCCCAACCGAAGATCAGCGCTCTAACCCTTCGGCTATCTCTCGGCAACGGTATTGTGGAAATACTGTCATTAAAACCCAATTTAGAATCTGAAAAAACGTATTTCTTTTACTAGTATGCATTCTGTTTATTTAATTACAGCACAAAAAATTATGTCCTGTAAGGATTTAGTGCTATAAAGCTTCATAAAACAAACCAACCAATAAAATTAAGAAACTAAGAAAAATTGTATCAAATAAAACGTACTATATAATTTCAGGGGTTATTTTTAAGACAAAATGTATTCAACCAAAATATCAACCACTGCTTTATGATCATGTTTTTTGATTTTCCTTTGCTACTAATGAGAAAGAAAATTTATTCTGGATACTAAAAAAGCCCAAATTGTATTATCTTCCCTACCGGAGTTCGTGGGTTCGAATACCACTATAGCATAGATGTTCTTAGCCGTTCGGAATCAGCTTTAAGCAGTAGGTCCCAGTCTCGTTAACCTTTGTTGCAAAAAGTAGACAGTAGTGCTCCAAACCAAACTAAACCAATCAGCTGGACATTAGTACAAGCGAATCACACAGAACTTCAATTTTCCAAGAATTCCCGTGTTCTCCCCCTCGCCTCCTCCCCCCAGAACACTTAAAAAATACAGGGCACAAAGTAAATGTTTTTGGAAAAGAACAGGGTGCAGAACCTTTTGTAAAACATAAAACAGAATTCTGTATTGAGGAACGAAAGTAATCCCTTATATAATAATAGCCTAAGTTGTCTGTCCATCTGTCCGTCTGTCCGCGAATTTATGAAGCGGTTGTACCTGGAATGGATACAGGCATCCATATTGGATTTTTTATGAGTTAGGGTTAGCAAAATTCAAAGCGAGTAATGTTTATCTTTTCCTAAACTATAGATCCGATTCTAAAATAAATTGGTATGAATAAGCTTCGTATCACAGCAAAAAGTACTGTCTTCTTCAAAACGTTCGAAATCTACCCCGTCCTTCTTTTTGAGCGTTTTATGCCATTATATCAAGCCCCATTTGAAGAGCAGGCGATTAAATTCATCAATTTATCACGTAATAAATAGGCAAAAATAACAATTTTTTTCCTAGCATTAAGACGTCATTCCTTTAATCATCTCATTTAATCACTTATTTTAAATTATTTAAATATCGTCTGCATTTTCTCCATACGTTTTATCAATAAACTTGGATATTACGTAAATAATTTTCTTTTACATTTGGCTTAAATAATAGATTAGGTACATATGTGATAATTTTAATCGATTATTTTTGTTGAAAGATAATTCTCAGCCAAAAAATAAACCATTTTTTTACCTACTTCATAGGGTACTTTACAATTCTGGAAAATTAAAAATTTTACTGATCCCGTCAAATGACGGGCTATATGCTAGTAGAAAAAGATAAAAATATAAATAAAACGGTTCATTTACTGTGTGAAATCGATAAGTTTTGAAACCTGTTTGTCATGTTTACATCGCATAATTCACAATATTTAATTTACCACTAATAGTAAAATATTTTCTTTTGTTAATTCTTTGCCTGTCCTGCATATCACATATGATATACACATTTAATGCTTTTTAAGCTCATATATCACATGTGATGCACAACCAGTGATGTTTTATTAACAAGCTTTTGTATATTTTATTTCGTTGTATATCACATCGTTGTATATACAAGCGTATAAAGCATCAGGTGTGTATATCATAAGTGATATACAGGACAGGCAAAAGGTTAAGAAGTTTTAATTCTAAACATATTTCTGCTTGAGGTGCGTCTGTACCTGCTATATTGGTTTCCTATAGCTCCATGTTAATCTATGGGGAAATACATTTCTATTTAGCCAGCTCGCATTTTAAGAATTGTTTTTAAAACTTATAATGCTTGGTATAACAGCAAATTTTTTTGTGTTTAACCTTTCGCTTGTCTTCTAGTTCACATATGATATAAACATCTAATTTTTTTATATATTTGTATATCACATGTGATACAAAATGTTATAAAAGCTTCTATATAAAGTATGTAAAGTATAAATTATGTACAATATGTTTACGGTTAAAATTTCTTAACCATTTTCCTGTCCAGCACATCACATATGATGTACACATCTAGCGCTCTATACGCTTGTATAAAGTGTAATACACAATGATATAAAATGTATAAAAGCTTTATATAAAATATAAAGTAGGAATTGTGTACAATATGTTTATGGTTAAAATTTCTTAAACCTTTCCCTGTTCGATATCACATATGATATATCCATCTAACGCTCTATACGCTTGTATAAAGTGTAATACACAATGATATAAAATGTATAAAATCTTTATATAAAATATAAAGTATGAAATATGTTTATGGTTAAAATTTCTTAACCCTTTTCCTGTCCGATATTACATATGATATATCCATCTAACGCTCTATACGCTTGTATAAAGTGTAATACACAATGATATAAAATGTATAAAAGATTTATATAAAATATAAAGTATAAATTATGTACAAAATGTTTATGGTTAAAATTTCTTAACCCTTTCCCTGTCCGATATCACATATGATATATCCATCTAACGCTCTATACGCTTGTATAAAGTGTAATACACAATGATATAAAATGTATAAAATCTTTATATAAAATATAAAGTATGAATTATGTACAAAATGTTTATGGTTTAAAATTTCTTAAACCTTTCCCTGTTCGATATCACATATGATATATCCATCTAACGCTCTATACGCTTGTATAAAGTGTAATACACAATGATATAAAATGTATAAAATCTTTATATAAAATATAAAGTATGAATTATGTACAAAATGTTTATGGTTAAAATTTCTTAACCCTTTCCCTGCCCGATATCACATATGATATATCCATCTAACGCTCTATGCACTTGTATAAAGTGTAATACACAATGATATAAAATGTATAAAATCTTTATATAAAATATAAAGTATGAATTATGTACAAAATGTTTATGGTTAAAATTTCTTAACCCTTTTCCTGTCCTGCACGTCACATATGATATACACATCTAACGCTCTATACGCTTGTATAAACTGTAATACACAATGATATAAAATGTATAAAAGCTTTATATAAAATATAGTTCCTTGTGTATCACATGTGTTATACAAGCGTTTAAGACATTAGAATTGTATATCAAGATAGGTGAAGGGTTAAAATTTACCTGCTTTAATTAGAATTCCCATTTTCTACAAAAATAAAAGTTAAAAAAAGATCGTTTCAATCAGAGAACCATTGCTGACCCGTCTGTAGCATATTTTGGTCTCGACTAAGCGGATCTGGCAGAAAATCCTCTTCCGACTCTTGAGATGAGAGTGGTCACGTGAGAGAGAGGCATGCTGGGAAATCATCATCCAAGATGGCGGACTGCCATATGATATTCTTTCCCGCCCGAAACCATGTGCTTGTTTTTATCGAGAAAATTTGAATTCTGACGTACCCAGAATCACACCCTTCTAAACAATTACCAAAGTGAAGTCCTGCGAACGTTCAGAGTAAGCAAGCTTCGTATATTTTGACGCAATTACGCGGTGAATTTTCTTGGAATTTTACACGGCAAAAGACCTGTGGAATATGCACTGGATAAAATATAAAGTATGAAGGGAATTTTGAAATATTTTTTTCTACCTTTTTGTTGATGAAGTATAGCGAATTTATTTATTTTACGAGCGTTTATCTTTCTATATTAGAAAACGGAACTACTTAGATCGATAAATATGGTTTAATATAAATGATGAAATGATTGTTGATTAGTATTATGATATTTTAAAAGTGGCCAATGTGCAATCCCAGAAAGCTTATTATTTAGTGTGACCTTTAATGTGTTAACAAAAATAAGCGTAATAGAAAATGAAAAAAATCAATTATAACTAAAATAAGCAAAAATTTTTGTATTTCCTTAAGTGCAAAATATTTGTCGCTTTACAGAAATATTTAAATTTTAAATACTGAAGTGAAGAGATCACTGTTTTTGAGCAAAATCGTTGAAGTACAAACGATATTTGAATTGAAATTAAATTTAACTTTTCACATAAAATTGCAATTTTTCTTCACATTTTCCCTTTCTGTTGTTATAAAAAATATGAAATATTTTATAGTAAATAAAATTTTGTTTGCAGCTATTAAAGTAACCTGTCTTGAATTTATCGTGTCTTATATATTTAATACTTAAAATATTAATTATTAAATATTTAATCAAATATTTCATCTTTTATTTAAAATTCAAAATGAAGTGAAGAGGTTACTGCTTTTGAGAAAAATCATTGAAGTACAAACGCTATTTTAATTGCAATTAAATTTAACTTTTCGCACAAAATTGCAATTTTTTTCTTATTTTACCCTTTCTGTTGTTAAAAAAAATGAAATATTTTATAGTAAATAAAATTTCGTTTGCAGCTATTAAAGTAACCTGTCTTGAATTTATCATGCCGTATATATTTAATACTTAAATATTTAAACTTTAAAATACTGAAGTGAAGAGGTCACTGTTTTAAAGAAAAATCGTTGAAGTACAAACGCTATTTGAATTGCAATTAAATTTAACTTTTCGCATAAAATTGCAATTTTTTTCTTATTTTCCCTATCTGTTGTTATAAAAAATATGAAATAATTTATAATAAATAAAATTTTGTTTGCAGCTATTAAAGTAACCCGTCTTGAATTTATAGTGCCGTATATATTTAATACTTAAATATTTAAAATTCAAAATGTTGAAGAGGTCACTGTTTTTAAGAAAAATCGTTGAAGTACAAACGCTATTTGAGTTGCAATTAAATTTAACTTTTCGCATAAAATTGCAATTTTTTTCTCATTTTCCCTCTGTTGTTATAAAAAATATGAAATATTTTATAGTAAATAAAATTTGGTTTGCAGCTATTAAAGTAACCTGTCTTGAATTTATCGTGTCATATATTTAATACTTAAATATTTAAATTTTAAATACTGAAGTGAAGAGATCACTGTTTTTGAGCAAAATCGTTGAAGTACAAACGATATTTGAATTGAAATTAAATTTAACTTTTCACATAAAATTGCAATTTTTCTTCACATTTTCCCTTTCTGTTGTTATAAAAAATATGAAATATTTTATAGTAAAATAAAATTTTGTTTGCAGCTATTAAAGTAACCTGTCTTGAATTTATCGTGTCTTATATATTTTAATATACTGAAGTGAAGAGGTCACTGTTTTTCAGCAAAATCGTTGAAATACAAACGATATTTGAATTGAAATTAAATTTAACTTTTCGCATAAAATTGCAATTTTTTTCTTATTTTCCCTATCTGTTGTTATAAAAAATATGAAATATTTTATAGTAAATAAAATTTTGTTTGCAGCTATTAAAGTAACCTGTCTTGAATTTATCGTATCTTATATATTTAATACTTAAATATTTAAACTTTAAAATACTGAAGTGAAGAGGTCACTGTTTTTAAGAAAAATCGTTGAAGTACAAACGATATTTGAATTGAAATTAAATTTAACTTTTCGCATAAGATTGCATTTTTTTCTCAGTTTTCCTTTCTGTTGTTATAAAAAATATGAAATAATTTATAATAAATAAAATTTTGTTTGTAGCTGTTAAAGTAACCTGTCTTGAATTTATCGTATCTTATATATTTAATACTTAAATATTTAAACTTTAAAATACTGAAGTGAAGAGGTCACTGTTTTTAAGAAAAATCGTTGAAGTACAAACGATATTTGAATTGAAATTAAATTTAACTTTTCACATAAAATTGCAATTTTTTTTCACATTTTCCCTTTCTGTTGTTAGAAAAAATATGAAATATTTTATAGTAAAATAAAATTTTGTTTGCAGCTATTAAAGTAACCTGTCTTGAATTTATCGTGTCATATATTTAATATTTAAATATTTAAACTTTAAAATACTGCAGTAAAGAGGTCACTGTTTTTGAGCAAAATCATTGAAGTACAAACGCTATTTTAATTGCAATTAAATTTAACTTTTCGCACAAAATTGCAATTTTTTTTCTTATTTTACCCTTTCTGTTGTTAAAAAAATATGAAATATTTTTTAGTAAATAAAATTTCGTTTGCAGCTATTAAAGTAACCTGTCTTGAATTTATCGTGCCTTATATATTTAATACTTAAATATTTAAACTTTAAAATACTGAAATGAAGAGGTCACTGTTTTTGAGCAAAATCGTGAAAGAACAAACGTTATTTCAAATGAAATTAAATTTAACTTTTCGCATAAGATTGCATTTTTTTCTCAGTTTTCCTTTCTGTTGTTATAAAAAATATGAAATAATTTATAATAAATAAAATTTTGTTTGTAGCTGTTAAAGTAACCTGTCTTGAATTTATCGTGCCGTATATATTTAATACTTAAATATTTAAAATTCAAAATGTTGAAGTGAAGAGGTCATTGTTTTTAGAAAAATTATTGAAAGGCAAATAAAATTAAATTTATCTTTTCACATAAAATTGCGTTTTTTCCCTCATTTTCTATTTCTGCTATCATCAGAAAAAAAAGATTAAATGTTTAATAATAAACGAAATTTTGTTTACAACTATTAAAGTCACCTCTCTTGAATTTATCGTGCAGTATATATTTAATACAGAAATATTTTATATTCAAAATGTTGAAGAGAAGAGGTCACTGTTTGGGCAAAATTATTGAGTACCAAACGTTCTAAAAAGTGAATTAAAATTAAATTTAACTTTTCGCACATAATTGTAACTTTTTTCTCTTTGTCTATGTCTGTCATTATTAGTAAAAAATTAAATATTTAATAATAAATGAAATTTTGTTTACAACTATTAAAGCAACCTCTCTTGAATTTATCATACAGTATATATTTAACACAGAAATATTTTATATTCAAAATGAAGTGAAAAGGTCAATGTTTGAGCAAATTTGTTGAACTGAAGAGGTCCTTTTGAAGATATTCAAAATGTTGAAGAGAAGAGGTCACTGTTTGAGCAAAATTATTGAATAATAAGCGTTATTTTATAACTAGTTAATTGAAATTAAATTTAACTTTCCGCACATAATTGCAATTTTTTTCTTTATCTATTTCTGTCATTATTAGTAAAAAATTAAATATTTAATAATAAATGAAATTTTGTTTACAGCTATTAAAGCAACATCTCTTGAATTTATCATACAGTATATATATAATGCAGAAATATTTTGTATTCAAAATATTGAAGTGAAGAGGTCAATGTTTGAGCAAAATTGTTGAATTACAAACGTTATTTTCTAAAAAGTGAATTGAAATTAAAGTTAACTTTCGCACAAAATTGCAATTTTTTTCTCTTTCTCTATTTCTGTCACTATAAAAAAATAAAATATTTAATAATAAACGAAATTTTGTTTAGAATTATTAAAGCAACCGCTCTTGAATTCATTGTGCAGTATATATTTAAAATAGAAATATTTTATTTCCAAAATGTTGAAGTGAAGAGGTCAATGTTTGAGCAAAATTATTGAGTACCAAACGTTATTTTCTAAAAAATGAATTGAAATTAAATTTAACTTTTTGCACAAAATTGCAATATTTTTCTCTTTCTGTTTCTGTGATTATATATAAAAAAAGAAATATTTAATAATAAACGAAATTTTCTTTGCAACTATTAAAGTAACCGGTTTTGAATTTATCATGCAGTATATATTTTAATACAGAAATATTTAAAATTCAAAATGTTGAAGTGAAAAGGTCATTATTTAAAGCAAAATTGTGCAGACGACATTTACCAAAACTGTAATTTTTATCGTTTCAGAAAAAAAGTTAAAACGAAATTTTATTTACAAATGTCAAAGTAACCTCTCTTGAATTTATCGTGCAGTATATATTTAATACAATGAGTATTTAAAAGTCAGTTTTGAAATATGTTTTTCAATTTTTCAGTTCAAATCAGTTTTCTAACTCAGAATATTTTAGAAAACCATAAATATTTTGTTTTTATAAACTGAAGATATTTTATTGATTTTTTAAGAAAGATTTGGGCTTTATTTAACGTAATCCAGAAATAAAGAACACATGTTAGTAGACGGTTTACAAGTTATTTAACTTAAAAAAGATTTTTTATTAGTACAACGATTTATGTTTAGATTTTTGTAACTAATTCTTGAAACGTATCTTGACAAATTTTATTTCAATTTATAAAAACTTAAAATTTTGGAAATGTGAATTCTTATTTTTCTTTTTATCGAACATGAAATGAAATCTGTGTCTTCGAAAAATATTTTTTTAAAAGAAATTTAAAAATGAGTATTTCTAAAAGAGTTTAAGGATTTAAATATTTTCTTTAACAGAAAAAGGATCTTTATTATAGTTAAACATAAGTAAAAAATTTAATTATAAGACTTGGATCACAGCTCTGCAATATATTAATTTTTTAAAATAAAATATTTTGAAGGAGATCAAATTTCTTATAAAAGCTATATAATTTGGAAAAACTCAAAATACTCTTTCTGCATTATATATTATTAAAAACTTTTTGTTTTTTAACATAATGGTTAGAATTGGAAAATGGTTTAGAATTGTTTTTATTATGAGTATTATGCTAAACATTGTAAATGTGTTTTGTATTTTGGAATTAATTTTAAATCTAGTTAAGGAGATTAAATTCCGTGTAAACAGTACATTTAATTTAAATTTTAAATTTTTCAAGGATTTTGAAAATTTTATTTTTAAAATTTTAATATTTTTGTTCCAAAAATTTGAGATCCGATAGTTTCTTTTATACAAGACTGTATGGGAATTCAGCTATCTCTAAAATTATATTTTATAAAAAATTTTTATTGACATTTAGGGTGATAAACAATAAGGTTGACGATTTCTTATATATTTATATATAAATAAAGAAATAAGCAACTTTTATTGCAAATTATATTCTCAATTTTATTCTAAATGTTGTGGAAAACTTGTATAAAAATTTATCACATACCTTAAATACAAAAAAAAAAAAAAAAAAAAAAAAAAAGCCTTGACTGTATAAATGAAATTTGAGAGAAAGCAAAACATATAGACAATATTCTTCTAAAGTTTTTATTTGCTAAGAAAAGTTTTTATTAAACTAAATCCTATACGTAAATTTCTTTTGATGTATTATACATACTAATTTCAAATGTTGCCAACATATTAAAGTTAGACCCATAATTTGAGCCAATAAACGAAATTTTCCCTGTTTTGAGAATATGTGATGTACCATAGCTTCTAATACTCAAAGAAAATTTTTCATTGTGTTTATAAACAAGCATATTAATCAGATAAATATAGTTTTGTTTACAAAATCTAATGTCAGTTTCATATGATGAAAAGACAATTAAAAAATTTTAAATAAAAAACAATTATAGATTTTTAATAATAAAA
>CM063498.1:191888547-191906047 GCA_032207245.1 Pardosa pseudoannulata
GCCGAATATTCTTGTCTACTACGTAGAATCTGGAAATATTTCGACAAATAAAAGCTAGTTTTTACATCAGTCGATGCGGAACCACAGAACGGGAAAAATTAAAACCATACACTACTATTTCTATTTGATTTTTCATATTTATGATACTATTATAAATTTATCTCCTAAAAATATATTTTTTGTTTACAAAAATCTTATGGTTGTTATTTATACATTTCTATTTATATATTTGTTTATATATTTCAATATAAAGAACGTAAAGTTGGTTAAAAAAGGAAATAATTTTCTATCTATAGAGATTTAACTGAATAACTAAATTTAGGCATAAAACGCCCTCTCAATTCGACTGAGAAATGTACCAGCACACAATGTGTTAATATAATTTCAATTTTTAATCTCTTACTATACCATGATATGGATTTTTTTCTTTCAAATATTGGTAAAAGGTATATCTGAGCTGTAATTTTTATTTGACATTTTTTTCTATGCTCAGTTTGAAGATAATTTTACGTCTACAAGCTTTTTAAGATATATGACTACACGGCGCTGTCATTGTATTTTCCTTTAAAAAGGCAGTGATAGTTCCGTTAAATATTTCCGGAATCAGATTAGTTAGCCGAAACAGGATTTTCCGTAGTTTTTTCTTTAAAATGGAAAATCATTTCATTCGTTTTGGAGGCTGTCCAAAATGTAAAGATAATATTACGGAAAAGGAAAAAGGATGAAAACGGGTAATCTTTCTAATTTTTCATATGGATATAATGTTTTAACAAACGCTTTCTTCCGGAATTTTAAAGTCTATTTGCGGTAAGGTCACTTTTTAGAAGTTTTTCTTTTAAAGGTTAAAATAAGGTCTTTCTTTTTCTCATTTTTACATTTGAAGATGAGCACATCTTTTTGTTACCGAATGCAATCGAGAATTGAAAATAACAATGTGAAAACAAGAAAAAAATCGTTTTATTGATATTTAGCATTTACATGGGATTGTTTAGCTCTAACACTTATTTAAGTATAAAAAATATTTTTTTTTTCTACTTATCACTTAGTACTTATCTCGTCCTTGTGAGCCGTATCCGACAGCGTATTTATATTCAAATTCTGATTCGCTCATTTTTCAATATATATTTTACTAAATTATAATGTAAAAAAATATAATTGTTAACTATGTTATTACTAAGCTCTGGTTGTAAAGATATCCTTGATTCGAGGCGTCACTTTATTATTTTATTCACTTTATTATTTTATTTTGATATCAAGCAATGTTCTAAAAATCCAAAATTGCAATAAAAATTTTGATTATTTTTGTATTTTTGTAATTTTCTTGACAAGACAACGTTCTAAATTGTGTTTTTTAAATTAAAAAAATTGATTTTTTTTTACCTGCCTTTTTCAAAAAAACTGTGCATTAAGGGGTTAATAATTCCTTAAAGAACGAATAACTCTTAAAAAATAGACTTATTATGAGAACATAGTACCTTTCAACCTAAAAGGTCTTCATAATAATAGTCTATATTTGATTTCTTATAAAGAAAAATTTTCTGCTCTGTTGAGAATAAATTTTCTAAATAATTTATGAGGATATAACATTATCAATTTTTTTTGTTTTGTCAAAAAAAAAATACATTTTTTAAGAAGTGTAAAATACAAACACTAACTGAAACAAACAGAAATCCACTTACATACAAAATAAATTTTGAAATTTGTAAATTAGAAGCTAATTTTCTATATCAATTGGAAGCTAATTATCGTTTTCAACAATCGAATGGGGATAGCGGTGCTCTTCGATACTAGAATTCCTGGGTTCGAGTTCCATTTTCAAGTCCCTATGTTTCGTAGCCCTGATGTGGGACACAAAAGTTGTATATGCTTTTGTAAAGTTAGACCTTTAATAATGATAAAATATCCATGTTACATGATAGGCTCGTAAATGTGTTAAATCTGCATTCTAAATAAGAAGGCTTAACAGCTTCTATACTGTGACCTATAACGTACGATGTAAAATTTGTGTATGTTTTTGTAATCAGAATTTCTAGTATCCGTTTCCGAAAAGCTTCTCATTTGTGAAAAAAACAGTAAGTCCTTTTGTATAAGTATGAATGTAAATTGGTGAATTTACTTTAAAAAATTTATTTTAGAAAAGCTCAACACTGTATCAGGGGTAACCAAAGTTTGAATGTCTTGAAAATATTAACTTTTTATAACTAATCGTTTCTGAGTTATGCAAGATACATACGTACGTACAGAGGCCAAGAATAAATTAGTCCTAACCAGTTAAGTAACGGTCAAAATGGATATTTAAAGTTGTGTAATAAAAGTTTCTTAGTATGTACATACAGGTTTAACGCTTAAAATGATCAAAATTAAATCAGTCATGATCGAAATAAATACTTTCGTTGGCATTTGACCACTGAAACCTATCTTGATTACAATACTTCATTTTGCTTTCTACAATGATGTAAAAAACAAGAAACAAAAATTTTTTTTTTAACCGACGGCTATGTCGAAAAATGGCCAAATGGATAGAGCGTTGCTCTTCATTCTCGCTCTTTCAGTACCAGAGTTCGTGGGTTCGATTTTCACTAGTTATAGAAGTTCGTTTGAGATCAGAATAAGTTGACATACAGGTGTTCACGATAAACAAGGAAATTTTCATCTCGCTTCAAGTGATCAACGAAAAAAAAATTCTAAATTTATTTTACGTTATTAACAATGCTTTTACTTAGCTGAATAAACAATGTCTGTATTGAAGCAGGGACACCCGGTAGAAATATATAAATGAATAGCTTAGTGAGACATAAATATTAGATAAAGACAATGTAATCAGTCTAGCAAACATTGTCAGTCTCCTGAAAATCCTTCACCAGGACCAATCAATCGTAGGAAGGATTTCAACGCATTTAGTGCAGTGGGCATTACAAAGCGTTGTAGGAAATTATTGACTTAGAATTGCGAAACTTTGTACCTGTATATATTGAAGTAAAAGAAAATCAGTTTCATTTCACCTTTCCTCTATCTTGTGCACCATATCTGATACAGGTTTACAAGCTTGTATATTACATGCAATTTCATAATAAAATGTATTTCAGTTTGGTTTGGTTTGGAGCGCTACGGTCTACTGTTTTGTACACGAGGGCTAATGAGACCGGGACCTACTGCTTAAAGCCGATTCCGAACGGCTACGAACATCCATGCCATAGTGGGATTCGAACTCACGAATTCCGGTACCGACGATCAGCGCTCTAACCAATCGGCCAGCGTTCGGCAAAATGTATTTCAGAGACAAACTTTTATATATTTTATATCATTATACAGGGTGTCCCAAAACGACCGCATAAACTCTGCACAGCTAGATTCCTCATTGGGAGTACATAAAAACTGCTCAAAGAAGCGTTCCTGTACCCTCCATAGTTTAAGAGAAAAATACGAAAAACGAAGTATGACGTCACTTCCGGTGCCAGGAAAAACACTTTATTGAACATATTAACAGCAGTATATGCACGTGCATACTCCCTAACAGTTCTTAAGGCATTTCCATTACATCGGCCGTACATGTCGCAGTAGTCACGAATGAAATACATGGCCACCATACGAAGACTACCGGTAGCTGCAAGATGCAGCCTTTTAAATACCAGTTCAACGGCGGCTTAACGTCATTCATGGTGCACGTGAATGCATGACACGATATGCGCGGCGAACGTTTTAAACATTATTGTGTGGAAAGATGTGCAAATACTGTTGTTGATATGTCAATAAAGTGCTTTTTTCTTGCACCGGCAGTGACGTCATACTTTGTTTTTCGTATTTTTCTCGTAAACTAGGGATCGTACAGGAACGCTTCTTTGTGCAGTTTTTATGTACTTGCCAACGAGGAATCTAGCTGAGCAGAGTTTATGAGGTCGTTTTGGGACACCCTGTATACCCTATGTGATATACAAGCGTCTACGGTATTATATGTATATATCATATGTGATGTGTAGGACAAGTAAAGGGTTAACACAATTTGAAATTTAGATAATTTTTTAAAATATCAGGTTTTTTGAAATATTTTGTTAATTCTGAAAATATTCCGTGCCATTAATTTTGATATTAGTCTGTTATATTTGCTATATTTTTACTGAAAAAAAATATTTTGAATATTTTTCGAAGTTATTTTGTCGATAGATTAAATAATGTTTTATAAGAAATGTTTTTAGACTTGTAACTTCGAATTTTCACGAAATATTCACGATTTACTATCATTATTTATCATTTCGGATTTAACTTTAATTGAATTTAATAATCGATATATATCACTCGAAATTTAAAACGATTAACCACATTTGTTTCAATGAGTATTATAAGTGTTATATAAACATTTTGCAGGAATTTAGGAAATATTAAGCATCGAAGGGAACTTTAAAAAATTACAAAAGTTCATCAAGAATGAATATTTCAAAAATATACCAGATTTAAAAAAAATTCTAATGTGAATAATTTGTCTATATCTCATTTTATATGTGTAATGAGTATCATAAATACAAGATTAAAAAAATGTTTTATAGCACCAGTTAAGTGGATACAGTACATTAAAAAATGTTCTTATAAATTTATGATATGAAACTTGCACACATAGAAATTGAAGTATAAATAAATTAATCACGTTAAATATTTTCTTAGAATCAAAGAAATAGTTTTTGTTATTAATTTTTCTTGAAACTGTATTTTATTTTTAGAATAATTTTTCTTAAATTACTGAAAATGTATCCTAAACATTTCAAAAATTTATTGAAGCAATTACAGGTACCTGTTTTAAGTTTCATCTTTATGTAGATGATTAAAACTCAATTGTATCTCTAGAAAGCCTGGAATTTCATGAAATTTCTACGCACATATAAAAGTTTTTCTTATTATTTAACTATTTAATTCATCAACAAAATAATACCCCAAAATGTAAAAAAAAATAAGTTTCAAAGTAAAATAAGTAAAAATAAGTTTTTTTGTCGAATATATTGTAAAGTAAAATAAGTAAAAATAAGTTTTTGGCAAAGATATTGTAAAGATAATGTATCCTAAACATTTCAAAAATTTATTAAAACAATTACAGGTATCTGTTTTAAGTTTCATCTTTATTTAGATGGTTAAAACTCAATTTTATCTGTAGAAAGCCTAGAATTTCATGAAAATTCTAAGCCCATGCATAAAAATTTTTCCTATTATTTAACTATTTAATTCATCAACAAAATAATACCCCAAAATGTAAAAAAATAAGTTCCAAAGTAAAATAAGTAAATAAGTAAAATAAGTAAAAATAAGTTTTTTTCGAAGATATTGTAAAGATAATGTATCCTAAACATTTATTGAAGCAATTACAGGTATCTATTTTAAGTTCCATCTTTATTTAGATAATTAAAACTCAATTTTATCTCTAGAAAGCCTGGAATTTCAGGAAAATTCTACGCCTACACATAAAAATATTCCCTATTATTTAACTATTTAATTCACCAACAAAATAATACTCCAAAATGTAAAAAATAAGTTTTAAAATAGTAATAAAAGGAAAGTATAAAAAAAATTGAAAATTAACGTGCCAGCATCATTAAAAAATAACCAAAATATTTCCAAAGTTTTTTCAATGCAGCTGGAAACACACATTTTTATGCCTGAATATTAACACGGCTGCCAAGCTGTTACTCATTTAGCATCATCCGAAAAGCACGTGTAGCTTAAGCAATGCTACAGACTCGAGTAACATTGCTCGTGCTAGGATCCTACCAATTTAAAAACAAGGACCAAGCACAAAAACCCCTAGGCTTGGAGCCGAACGATGATCGATTGGTTAGGGTGCTGGTCTTCGGTACCGGAGTTCGCGTGTTCGAATCCCACAGTGGCATGGGTTTTCGTAGCCGTTCGGAATCAGCTTTAAACTGTAGGTCCCTGTCTCATTAGCCCTCGTGTTGCAAAAAAGTAGATTGTAGCACTCCAAACTAAACCAAACCCTAGGCTTGGTCTGCCACCTCCAGAAGTATCGTTTGAACTTTCAAAACATTACCATCCCGATAATATTTTATGTGTCTCATCCGCCATTTATGAACACGACAGATCTTTGGTCTGCTCGATCCTCGAACTGACAACTCTCAAGTTATGAGACGAATGCATTTCCGACTGAGATACCACTGCTCGCAAGCTTTCCATAGTTTGCATGTTCAACCCTTTAGTGGAGAGTGGTTCCGCAACGAAACCTCCTGTTAAACATTTTTTTTCTCTCTTTGGTTTTAGAAATATGAATGTTTTATTATGTTTTTTGACATTTAAAACTTACAATAAATAATAGTGCTGGATTTAATTTTTTTTTTAAATATATGTATTTAAACTTGCTGTACCTGGAAAGTTAGTAATTTGATTTTTTTTTACTTATGACCCCAAACAAAAATATCTATTCCAACAACACTTATAAATTGTTAAACTATTTATTTATTTTATTTCTTAAGAACACTTACTTAGTATTCTTCCAATGAAATTAAATTTTTAAAAAGTATAATGTTCACGCTGTACAAGGGAATGGGTTTGTCAGTTAACCCCTCCCCCCTCAATCCTCCTACGGTATCCACTAATGGAAAAACCTCTAAGGATTGTAAAGAAAATTTTAATACTTTTTGCATTTATAAGGTTCATAGGTAATATTTATAAGCTAATTTCATAAAATCCGAAAGAATTTATGTAGGTGACCTTTAAAGGGTTAAAATAGCATCTATTTTTAACAATATTTTAAAATACGTTTTATTTAGTTTTACATGAATGTACATACATAGAAAATCTCAAATGTTTATCTACCAGAAAAAATTTCAAAAATCATTTTGTATAACGTCCACTATTATTTCAGAGTGTGGAAATGGCTAAGTATCAAATTCAAATATTTGTGGATCTTTACTTGGCCGGAAAAAAATGAGATAAAATTAAATCGAAGTGCCAATGTTAGGAAAGAAGAAAAAGCTATCCAAACATTAAACAGAATACGCGTTTTTTTGAAAGCTAGTTTATTTTGTGAATTTTAAATGCTGTTGTCTGAGCAGCGAAAAATTTTTAGTAGTGATACAAAATGGGTTTTTAAATTTTTATAGTCATTCTATTACGGTGGTTTGGTAACGGTCATATTGGATTCCCTTACTCCGTTTTAATCTATGTACGAAAATTGTTCTACCGAGATGTTTGCATTTAAAATAATAAACAAGTTTTAGCGGAAAAGTTGAAAGGTTTTGCTTAACCCTTTTTTAAATTTTAAGTAGCTAAATTGTTATTATTTTTGTTTAGATGGGACATTGGTTTGAAGTGCTACAGTCTACTTTCTATGGTACACGAGATTTAAGGTGACCGGGACCTACTGCTTAAAGCTGATTCCGGATGGCTATGAAAATTTATGGCCGAAGCAAGATTTAAAACTACCAGAGACGTACATGACAAAAATCCACAAATAATTTAAAATTTAATATATTTGTCTCGCTCTATTTAAAAATTTAGTGTATATACATGTAATAAGACAGACTTCACGAAGGTGGTTGCAGTCATGGCCCATAAAAATGACAGCTTTTAGCTAAAGACCATTATTAAGATAACATTGGAGGACGGATTCCCACTTCATCATAAGGACAGGACAAACGGAGGGGTCAGCTAGCATGAAGTTATATGTAAAAGACCCTGAACACCTGGGTCAACATCTCAGTCAAAAAATCTGTGGGAAAATCTGCCTCCGACAGCGTGCATCTCCTTTTTGTTTAGAATTTTCCTAAATTGTCCCCTAAGGCAATGTAGAGTTATAATTGGTCAGGCCCCTTCTCTGAGAGCGTCAACTGTAGCCCCAGTGGTCAATTCAGGTTAGGGGTTTAAAAGGGGAATGCAAAAGAACGCGGGAATTTTTAGCCCTTGACTTAAGTTTTGAAAACACCTGAGAATTTTCCTTATATACATCCACATATCCGCACATTCAATTGGCAAAAGAAGGATTGAAAATGATATCTTTTTTTGGAAGTGCTACGTGTATCCTTTTCGGAGCGCTACTAAATTTCACATTTGCATTGCACTTAAAAACAGAGAAACTCTATAAACTTTGGAAATGCTATTTTTTTAGGGTTCCGGTTAGGTTTGGTTTGATTTAGTGCTATACAATAAATCTAATTTTCCTACACAAGGCCTAATGAGATAATGAACCTTTTGCTTAAAATTTCTGTTTAAAGTTAGTTCTAGGCAAGAGTCAGTGAGAATAAGAGTCAAGTGTATGTATTACTTTACTAGATATAGCGTTGCCTATAAGGATATCACGGGAAGTGGATCTTTATTATAGTCAATGAAAGGGAGGGTGATTATTTTTAAAGTGTTGTAAAGGTAGAAAATTTACATTTGTATTAATTTAAAACCAAAGAAACTCCATGAAGTTTAGCTTATGGATTCGCTCGAATTAATATATGACTACTACACGAAATATCTTGTTATGAAAAGGCAATGGTTTCTCTATAGCTACATTGTATATACAAAGGTACAAAGCCGCGGTAGCTTAGATGGTAAAGGCAGCGATTTCGTAATTGAAAGGTTACGGATTAGTGACTCGAGCTAGCTTAGGATCCGGCGTGTTCGCAAAGGGTGACTGGGGCAAGTAAAATATATTCGTGGTCACAATAATCATGTTCTCAAACGATACCTGAGGGGTGAAGGCCAGGCCTGGATGCTTTCTACTTGGTTCCTGCTTCTAAATTATTTGTGCCCTCCTGAGCTAAAATGTTATTTCAGTCTAGAGGTGCTCTTCATAAAAAAACAAAAGACGCATTCTTTGCCTGAATCCGAGTAATCTAGGGCTTACTTCGTTGACTTGTTCAAGAGGTATAAGTAACAACACAAATATATAATCAATACATTTTTATGATGTAGATTGTATGATTCAGAAATCTCAGGCAATTCTCTTGTAACAAGCACATTTACGCCATTCATCCATGCATATATTGCAAAAACTTTCAAGTGTACTCGAACTGAAAGTTATACTTCTTAGATTGTAAAAACATAAAAGTATTACAGATTGTAAGAGAATTCTTACGCTGACCCAGGCTAGTGAGCCCATACAGCAGCAGACGAACTGAAAAATCAGTCACCACGACAGCTATAAAGCTGCAGCTGACTTACTCGAGGTTCGTCATGGTTTGAAGCTTACTTTGGTCAATTCCAGTAAGGAACAAGCACTACAGACGCAAGTTCTGGTCTACCAGAGCAGACACTATAGAAAGATCACTCGGGTGAACGCCGGGCTCTTGACAACCGGGGTATACCTAAAGGATTTATACCCCTGAGGTTGTCTCTCATTTAGCACTACCCAGAGAACACGTACGGCTTGAGCTCGTAGCCGCGGACGTGAGAGACGCTGCCCCCTATTACAGATTATAAAGGTAAATAACTCACATTCGTATTACACTAAAAAGAAGAAAACCCCCATAAATTTTCTAACCATATGGATCCGCTTGGAATTAAACCCATTACTATATGAAATGGCATCTCATATGAAAAGGACAATAGTTTACTATAGATGTAATGTATGTACAAATGTGTAATCGATATATTAATTTGATGCATGCAAATACTCGGGAAACTCAGGAATTCTCTTGTAGCAAGCACATTTACGCTATTCATCCATGTGTATTATGCAGAAACTTTCAAGCGAGCGCAAACTGAAGGTCATATTTCTTGGATTGAAAAAAAATATTCAGATTCTAAAGAAATATACCCCATTATAAAGAGTTGAGAATACATACGTCGTTGAGTTCTTTCAACCTGCCTACTATGATGATGAAATGAGTTAAAAAATTCTCACCAAATGTGTATCTGGTTTTCAAGTGTAGCTATGAACTTTAACAGGACCCACAACAAGCTTTTATATTACATACGCAACTGAGTGTTTTACTCCTTGCTTACAGCAACAGCTCATTAACTAGCATAATTAAAGCTGTTAAACCCGGACCTTAAAGACAGTTTATCTTATGGTTGTTAAAAGAACACCGCAGAGTCATTAGCGAAATTACGCGACTTCCGAGCGTGATAATGTCTTCTGGAAACTGAGCTTCGAATGATGAGAGAGGAAAAAATAGATGCCATTTTACTGCTTCAACGAGGTTCGTCGCACTCTATTTTTCTTTTCAGTAGTTCGGACTAATTTAACGTAAGACTTATGGCTTGCCATTTCCGTTTTTCCGTTCCCTAATGCATAGTAAATTACCCCAAATTAATAATGGCAATAACGTCAATCAGGAAGAGTGGGATATTTTGCTTGGTAGAAAAGCGGACACAGAAGAATGTCTCAGAATTTCACCTGAAGAGTCAACACTTGAACTATTTGGTAAGTGGATACGAGGTAAAGGAAAATAGAAATGCTGTGATAAGTTAATTTCATTGGTGGAAATATGCGAGGACAAGATCCATTCAAATATCAAATATCAAATATTTTATCTGTATTTACGTGTAGTCTCTGGTCAGTGATGCAGCCAGAATGTTTTTGGAGAGGGTGCAAAGTGTTAGTCCAAAGTACAGGGAACTTTCAATCTCATAAAAAAATTTCATTACACACATACACATACAAAGTTTCAATATACATACACAAGTCTTATTCATACATAAGTATTGAAGGCATATTTTAATTAAACTGGCTAGGCTCTTAAAAAATCACAAACTATTTTCTTGAGTTATAGAGGATTACCTTAAGACTGTAGAAATACCATAAAATGGCGAATACATACGGTTTCTACTTCAAAAATGTTGTATAATTTTAAGCAATTCTCTTATATAAATGGTATTTAGCTTAGGTAAAAACCGATACCGAGTTTTGTTTCCTTATAAATTTTAAAGATAAAATGAAAAAATTAAAGCAATTGGTTAGTACACTGTGCATTAGGAACATTTTTAAGAAGTACTGTTGGACTGCTCAATTTTTATAAAATAGTCTCGTATTTTATTTAAATTTCTTCTTATATTTTTGTGTTTTATATGTTTAAATGTAACAACATTATATTTTCTCTTTATAAAATATCGTTAAACATTGAAAATTTTAAAAATTGAAATTTATTTACTCTTAATGTGATAGTTAAATATTCATAGTTTTAATAAATAAACAACTTTAAGAAATTTAATAAATAATGCATCTGCTGGTTTATTTAGAAAAGAATTGAGAGTTTCAACAAATCCAAAAGAATTTTCTAGTAATAATTTGCCTTAAAAGTCTAATAGGGAGAGGAATTTCGAGACTATAAAAATTCCTTTGACAGCATTTTGTATCGTTTACATTATCACAACAATTTGTCGGTTTAAATAAATCCCAGTGTGTAAGTCAGTAAGTTGTCATTTTGCAGATTTATAAATCAAAAGTTTCGACTTCTATTCATGGTGATGACAGTTGAAGGTTTATTGTGCTCCCCTGGTGAGTGAATATGTCAAACTTGAAAGAATGAATATCTTCTCAACTTACGAGTTGTTGCAGAGAGGCAATTTTCCTTGAGAATTATCCGTCTCGAGAATTGAATATATCTTAAATAGTAGAATGCATTAAAAATGATAATTGCTTGCTAAGAAGCAAATTAGATATAAAATGGTATGTTTAGTTATTTATTTGAGACGCGAACAATGTATATTATACCTCTATTATTACTATGTAAGTTTAAATTACTGATGGGTAATACTCCTATCATAGGTAGAGGAATTCAAATAGATTGCGATATTCCTATTTAAAAATACATAAAATAACATCTTGTCGGCTCTAAAGACAGGTACTTTAAAAGGCATACAATTTTTTTTTTATCGTTGACCAATCTATTTTAAAATTTAGTATGTTATTAACGACATATTTATGTGAAAGCAATTGCAATATTTAGGTAAAATCTTTATATAAATAATTTATTCTAAACCTCTAATATTATTATGTAAGTTTAAATTACTGATGGGTAATACTCATATCAGAGGGAGAAGAATTCAAATTCAAATAAATTGGGCTATTCATATTTAAGAATACATAAAATAACATCTTGTCAGCTCTAAACACAGACACTTTAAAGGGCTTATAATTTTTTTTTTATCGTTGACCTATCTATTTTAAAATTTAGTATGTTACTATCAACATATTTATGTGAAAGTATTTGGAATTTTTAGGTAAAATATTAATATTTTTATTTAAAAGTTATTCATTATTGTTACAAAATGAGCGTTACTGAAAATATTTTACATGCATCCCTTTTACGTATAACAAAGTAATTTTAATTCGTAGGGCATTTTTTAGACTTAAAGGCTCATACGACTGTTAAATCGACAAAAAATTCGATTTTACGTGCATCCCTTTCACGTATAACAGAGTAATTTTTATTCGTAGGGCGCCGAACGATGGCCGAATGGTTAGGGTGCTGACCTTCGGTACCTGTGTTCGTGGGTTCGTATCCCACTGTGGCATGGATGTTCGTAGCCGTTCGGAGTCAGTAAGCAGTAGGCCCTGGTCTCATTAGCTCTCGTGTTGCAAAAAGAGTAGACCGTAGCACTCCAAACCAAACCAAACTTATTTGTAGGGCATCTTTTAGACTCAAAGGCTCATACGACTGTTAAATCGACAAAAAATTCGATTTCGCAGGAAAATATATGTGAAAAGGAATTTAGTTTTGAACATTTTAAAATAATTCGAGTAAAAAATTCCAATATTTAGAGGAGTTATGAATAAAAAAGCGTCAGCTGTTTGCTGTAAACAAATTTAAATATTAATTAGAATATTTTAACTTGATTTTTCTCAAATTGTATTTCTTTTATATGTAACGCGCATGTTATCTAAAAAAAATTTCAATATTTTTCATGATAATTATACAGGGTGTATACAATATAATCTTTATCTGATTGAACCTAAATTTTTTCTATATTTCCTAAAATAAGTTTTTATTGCACCGATAAATTTTTAACTTTTTTCAAATAGTTTTAAAAAATATATTTGTATCTTAAATATATAGAAATTCAGGTTAAACGTTATTTTGATATATTGTAGTATGTTTTAAAACAATAAATTTGTTAATTATAATTTTAGTAATAATGCGCGTTAGCCTTCATATCATTTTTGTCACAACAAAGTATCTATTATTTAAAACTTTCTAAAGAAAATATTTTTTTACTAGCATATAGCCCGTCATATGACGGGATCAGTAAAATTTTTAATTTTCCAGAATTGTAAAGAACCCTATGAGGCAGGTAAAAAAATGGTTTGTTTTTTGACTGAGAATTATCTTGCAACAAAAATTAATCGATGATTAAAATTAAAATTATCACATGTGTACCTAATCTATTATTTAGGCCAAATATAAAAAAATATTTACGTAATATCTAAGTTCAGTGATAAAACGTATGAAAATCATGCAGACGATATTTAAATAATTTAAAATAAGAAATCATTAAATGAGAAGGTTAAAGGAATGACGTCATAATGCTAAAGAAAAATGTTATTTTTACCTATTATGTGATAAACTGATAAATTTAACCACCTGTGCTTAACCGGGGAAATTAGGGCTTGATATAAGGGCATTAAACGCTCTGAAAAGGGAGAAGGGGTGGATTTCGAATGTTTTAAAGACGACATTATTTTTCGCTGTGATATGAAGCATATTTATACCAATTTATTTTAGAATCGGATCGATAGTTTAGGAGAAGATAAACTTTCCTCGCTTTGAATTTTGCTAACTGTAACTCATCAAGAGTCTAATATGGATGCTTCATTCCAGGTCCAACCGCTTCATAAATTCGAGGACAGACGGAGAAATAACTTAGGTTTTTATTATATAGGGGATGTTTAAAAAAATGAATATGTGTACAAAGATAATAATTTCTTCTAGTTATGTTAAAAAATTATGTTTGTAAAACTGGTAGTTTTCAAATAATGAGAAGTCGAAACTGATAATTATTTTATATTTATTTCCAATTTTAAGATTAGTGTGGCCCCATAAGAATAAAACTTATACAATACCGCAAGCACTCGATGGAAATATAGTTAGAAAAAAATGCAATAATAGTTAAAATATGTATATAGTTAAAATATGTATATGTAAATAGTTAATACATGTATTTTTGCGGTACAAAATATTTATATATTTATTTTAATTTAAAAAGGATAGACTTTTGCTCTTTGAAATACATACATTTTTAGCTAACGTTTATTTTATGTTTGACTCAATAATTTTTGGATGCATTTAAATAATATATGATGGTTTGAAATGCACCTAGAAGCTTTCGCATACTTTTGTAGGATTTTTGCAGGAGAAATCTTTTTTTTCAGGACTAAATTAAGAGAGGTCAAAATGCTATTTTCCTACTATCAAGTTTTTTTATTTTTTATTTTTTTAAACAAAGCTACTTTCTCCAACTACATCTACGTTACAAACAATTTTAGCAATTTAAATTATGTCTAAAATAAATTGTTAAAAGAACAAATTTTTAAAAATGAATCTATAAATTGCAACTAGATATGAAAAAAAATATCGAATTATTACCCAGTATACTGCGTATGAGGTGAATTTTTAAATATATAGAACCCTATCCGGATATTTATAAATCATGTTTTGAAGGAGATAGTACAAAAATTCAGGAGTTTGGAGATACGAAAAATTCTAAAAAAAAGTTCTACAAGATATTCGACAAAAAAATTCTTTAATGTGGGATTTATGGAGGAGTTTTGAATAAGTCCTACGCTGAAAGTAGTAATAGTTAAAATATCCCTTTTTAATTTGAAAAAAAAGATAGACTTTTGTTGTTCGAAATACATTAGTTTTAACCCTTAATTTGGCTAAGTCTATCCGCTACACCGGACATGCATATTTATAACATAACTATATAACATAATTGTCACTGTTCGCCACAGCGGACATTAATTATCTCAAAAATGGAAAATGATATATTTTTTGTTTATTTTACAGAGATCCTAATGTCTATACAGACATGGGAAAATAACAGAAATTAAAAAATATTTGAAAAAACATCTTGTCAAATTAAGGGTTAAATCTCTAAATTGCAACTATATCTGAAAAAAATATCGAATTATTATTCAGTATCCTGTTTATCTGGTCAATTTTTAAATATTTAGAACCTTACCCGGATATTTATAAATCCTGTTTTGTAGGAGATAGTACAAAAATTCAGGAGTTTGGAGATACGAAAAATTCTAAAAAAAAGTTCTACAAGATATTCGACAAAAAAATTCTTTAATGTGGGATTTATGGAGGAGTTTTGAATAAGTCCTACGCTGAAAGTAGTAATAGTTAAAATATCCCTTTTTAATTTGAAAAAAAAGATAGACTTTTGTTGTTCGAAATACCTTAGTTTTAACTCTTAATTTGGCTAAGTCTGGCCGCTACACCGGACATGTATATTTATAACATAACTATATAACATAATTGTCACTGTTCGCCACAGCGGACATTAATTATCTCAAAAATGGAAAATGATATATTTTTTGTTTATTTTACAGAGATCCTAATGTCTATACAGACATGGAAAAATAACAGAAATTAAAAAATATTTGAAAAAACATCTTGTCAAATTAAGGGTTAAATCTATAAATTGCAACTATGAATGAAGAAAATACCGAATTATTATTCAGTATCCTGTTTATCTGGTCAATTTTTAAATATTTAGAACCTTACCCGGATATTTATAAATCCTGTTTTGTAGGAGATAGCACCGAAATTCAGGAGTTTGAGGATACGAAAAATTCTAAAAAAAAATTCTAAAACATATTTGACAAAAAATTTCTTTGATATAGGATTTATAGAGGAGTTTTGAATAAGTCGTACGCTGAAAGTATTAATAGTTAAAATATCCATTTTCCTCCAAAAATATGTATAAATACTTATTTTAATTTGAAAAAAAGATAGACTTTTGTGGTTCAAAATACATTAGTTTTAACTATCTTTTATTTTATGCTTTACATAATAAGTTAACGGTACGCTTCAAAAGTATATGACGATTAGAAAATCACCGGGAGTATTTCAGACGTTTATAAAATACGAAAACTATTAACTAAAAAACTGTTTAAAATTCTTATCTAGTTATAACAGAATTGTCTGTTGTAGTAATAATTATATTATTTCCAATGTGGGGGGATAACACCCTTTTAGATTCTTAATAGATATTAAAACACCATCTTAGATTCTTATTCTTAATTATATTTTGTAATTCAGTAAGATTAAAATATAAAAATTTCAAGCAAGTATCGCCAAGATGAGCGTCTACTGTAACCAAAATTTAATATTTACCTGAGATATTTTATGGAAGAAGTAATATTTGAAACGTATTCCTAAGAAGGTAACTAAAATAAGTTTCCCATCCACTAATCCTTTTGCATTTTCTGGGATTATTAGGTTTTAAGATAACTATGTTTTGAAATGAATCATTTTCAAGCAATATGTTGAGTGCTTTAATTAACAACTTATTTTAAATGCAAATATACTTTCTAAATACTACTTAAAAGATTATAATACGTTAATTTTATGTGGGGTATAACAATTCATATTTTATTATATGGTTAGTTGGTTGGAAGCACTACTGTCTACTCTTTTGCAACACAAGGGCTAATGAGACCGGGACATACTGCTTAAAGCCGATTCCGAATGGCTACAAACATTCATGCCACAGTGGGACTCGAACCCATGATCTCCGGTTTCGAAGGTCAATGCCCTATTGGCCATCGTTCGGCTATTTTAGTATATGACAGATAATAGTATCCGGATCTAACGTTTAAAGACAACTTCGAGTAGCTAATAATATCCATACAAGCAGGAGGTTCGAAACCAGTGGTTCTGGCCTTGAAAACTCGTACCCTGATTGTAAATCATTCTCTAGTTTAATAAATTTAGGGAACAAGGGACCACAGAAATGACAGGCTTCGACCAAAAAGTTTGAAATGATTTTTTGTCTTGAAAAAGTCAAGTTAGATATCATTATCATTTATTAAGAAAATACATTTTTTGATAACATGATTACTACTAAAACCTGTTTTTTGTCAAATACCCTTATTTTAAACTCAAAAAACATGTTTGATTTTTCATTATTTTTATTGAATTAGTAATTTTAAATATCTCTTGTGCTTTATTTTTATGTATTTTGTATTCAAAATCATGGAGATTGTTTATTGATCTGTTTACAGTAAATCTGGGTATGCTTTTGAAAATCCCAAAGCATTTTCTCGAGTTACATAGGATCTAATACCACGAAAGGTCAAAAATCAGTTACTAAGACATTGTATAACTTGAAATAATTGTGTAGAATAATTCATATTTAATGTAAGGGAAAATCGATATCCATAGTTTATATAATTATTTTGCATGTATCATATATAAATGAGATTTTATTCATTATAAAATTTTTCCATTTTTTTTTTCAGACTGCAGAAAGTGAACTGGCGAAGCTAACATCAAATGTAGAAAATTCTTCAACTTTCAACTTCTTTCGTAAATACGACAAAAGTGATATGGTGTTCCAGTAG
>CM063498.1:191911047-191913547 GCA_032207245.1 Pardosa pseudoannulata
ACATCCAGGTCGTGTTTTATTAATGTATTTAAGTACTCATTTTGCTTTTGAAAATCGATGAAACAATATAAAAATAGAGAATTATATTTTAAGAAAGAGGAAAGAGAAGCTATTGTTGCCTTTTCAGCATAAATATTATTATAAAGGAAAAATTGTTGTTCTTGCACACACATCTTGGCCGTGTTTTATTTATCTTATATGCTGTTAAATGGGTCTTTCGATATGAAAGATTCACGATGCAGTAAATGAATACATGTCAAACATTTAAAAACTCTAACTAAAACTCTAAAATTCAAAATGCTATAGTTTGAAAAGTCTGATTCATTTTCAATATTTTTCTTCATAATCCTTGATATCTTATAAGAAAAAATCGGATGAAACAATATAAAAATAGAAATTTATTTTCGGAAAGATGAAATTTTCATAAAAAATTGAAAATTGTTTTCTTGAATGACTTCCGTGTTTTATTTATCTTATATGCTGCTAAATGGGTCTTCCGATATGAAAGATTCACGAAGTAATAAATGAATGCATATAAAGTATTGAAAAAGTCTATCTAATACTCTAAAATTCAAAATGCTATATTTTTGAAAAGTTATCTTTTAGTTTAACAATAAAAAATGATTCATTTTCAATATTTTTCTTCGTGATCCTTGATATCGTATAAGAAAAAAAAAGAAATTTGACTGAAATTTATTTTAATCGGATGCCATGAAATTTTCATAAAAATTGAAAATTGTTTCTGTAATGACTTCCGTTATTATGAGAACTTTTTTTTCACCTGGTTCACCCAAAGTGGAAATTCATACTATTTTCTTTCTAAAAGGTTATTAAATTTTACGAGCGCTTTGTGTAATTATGTTAAATTTTTACAAATGAGTTAACTAAAATCTCTGCACTTAGAAAAATTCTTGTTATTCTAGAACCCCATCTTTTCTAAAGAAAGAGTGAACAAAAGTTATTGTCTCTTCTTAAACCTTGTTATAAAGAGTAAGAAGCGTCTAGGTCGTGTTTTGTTAATGCATTTAATTATTCAATTCTTTTATTTTTTAACTGGTTGAAAAAATATAAAAAAATGAAGATTTATATTTCCTAAAGAAAGAGGGAAGAGAACTAATTGCTGTATTTTCAACAGTGTTACAGAGAAAAAATCGTTCTTATAGACACGTCTTGGCCATGTTTTGTTTATGTTATACGCTGTTAAATGGGTCTTTAGATATGAAAAATTTACTGGGTAAATGAGTACACATCAAGTATTAAAAATCCTTATCTAAACCTCTAAAAACCAGAATGAAATATTTTTGAAACGCTACTTTATTCGTGACACAGTAAAAGACACAGTTATGACATAATCTTGACACAGATCTTTATTTTACGCTCTCCATGATTCTTGAAACAGTGAAAGAAAACAGAAATTCAGCTGACATATTTTTTGATAGGATACTATGCGATTTAATAAAACTTGAAAATGGTTTCGGAAGGTATTTTCTTTATTGTGGGAAAGGTGTAATCACCTGAAATATACAAGCAGTGGAAATACATACTAGTATTAATCATGTTAAATGTGCTTTATATATAATTATGCTAAATTGTTATTAACGAATTTATTAAAATGTCTGCACTTAGTGAAATTCATGTCATTCTTGAGCCCTTTCTCTTTCAAAAGAAAGAGTGGTAAAAATAATTGACTTTTCTGCATAAACCTTGTTATAACAGGGAAAAACGTTTTACAGGCATGTATAGATTATGTTTTGTTAAAATAATATTTGTTATTTAAAATATCATTCTTAGAGACACGTCTTGTTTGTGGGGTAGACTTAAGAATTGGGTTCCCCCGCCAACTTGTTGATAATGGTTTAAGTATGGTCGCTTAACATTTTCTCCTGATCTCACAGTGTCCAAACAATCTGCACCTATTTTGTAATTTATGATATTTGCATCCAACTCTCCTTGTGTAACTCTTTTCTTATGTAATAAAAGTGCTGAATGCTTAAAAAATTAGACATAACAAACCATTAATGGTTAAAACTGTTCAGGGATTAATTGCCCATACATATAAGTGTCTAGTTTTCAAGTCGTTTTTTTTAATTAAGTAAGAGTACATAATTCTATTATGATGTCACACTGTGCATTAATTAAAGTCGTCAGAAAAAGCAAGATATACAATGTTTGGATGGACTACCTTTGTGTTTTAGTGAATATCGCCAATATTTTTACCAAATTTGCCAAAGGGAAAACAATTCTTAAGTAGATCCTGTTTGTATTTTGTTCTGTTACATGCACTTAAATAGATCTTTAGACATGAAAGATTCACGAAGTAAATAAATGCATGTGAAGTATTAAAAATCTTTATCTATATTTTTAAAATTCAAAATGCAATTTTTTCTCAACGACACAGTAAGAAAAAAATAAATTTAACTGAAATATATTTTGTTTAGATATTATGGAATTGCATAAATATTGAAAATTGTTCATGTAGGGATTTTTGGGGTCTACTTAA
>CM063498.1:191918547-191921047 GCA_032207245.1 Pardosa pseudoannulata
TTTTTTCTGTCTTTATGGAATTGTAAGTTTGGGAACTTAAAATTAGTAGTAATAATTAATTAAAAACGGAAGATTCATTTGGCAGAAATTTCTACTATATACACAGAAGAAACATTACATCATGACTACCCTCCATTTATAACAATGGATTCACCGAAGAACGAAACCATTGAGTGTGCGTGGCTGATGTTGGAGTATATAAAGTGGCTATGAATTATCTTTACAAACACAGCGCGATTAGCGATTAATGGGAAAAGCAGTTGATTTATCAGACTTCGATAAAGGACAAATCGTTATTGCTCTGTGTATGGGATTATCAATATCAGAAACTGCTCGTTTAGAAGGCTATTCATGTGCAGTTCTTTTGAGCACATATCGAAAATGGTGTATGGATGGTACACGACAAGTCGTCGGTCAGCTCTGTATCATCCACGGTTCATTGATTCCAGAGTTAAGTGGAGATTGCTACGTATTGTTCACCATAAAGATCTAGAACAGCCGAAATTATCACCAACTATAACTGCAGCGACCAAGACAGTGTTTTTCAACAAATTGTGCAGCGTAAATTGCTGCGTATGGTCTTATGCAGCCGGAGTCCGAATCATGCCATTGCACTGACGACATGTTATCACCAGCTGCGTCTTTAATGGGCTAAGAAACATCGGAATTGAACATTAGAAGAATAGAAGAAAGTTACATGTTTGACGAATCATGTGTTTTGGACCATTACATCAACGGGCTTGTTCGAATATGCCAATTTCTAAAGGAAACCCTGGCTCCCGGAAACACAGTTGGATGGAGACAACCTCATGACGGGGGTATTATGGTGTGGGCAATGTTTACATGGAACACATTAGGACCCATAGTCCTCATCGAATAATCTCTGACGTCTGTGTGTTGCGTAAACTCCGTTGCAAACGAGCTTCCCCCCTTTACAAGAACAGTATTTCCTGTGGAGGATGGTGTTTACAACAGGATATTGCACCATGTCATAAGGTCCGAATTGTCAGGGAATGGTTTGAGGAACATTCCGGTGACTTTCAAGTCATGTCGTGGCTTCTAAACGTCCTTGACATTAATCCAAAAGAGCATTTGGAGTCCCACCTGAGAAACCAAATTCATGCTGCCACGCTACCCTCTCTCAATGTGCAGGAATTCCAGGACCAGTTGGTGATCACTTGGTACCAGTTACATTAGTCTACCCATCAATACCTTGGGTAGTTAATGCCACGACCTGTGCAGACGATTTTAAAGGTTAGCTTTCTACTTGTTATCAATAGGAGGACCATAAACCAATGGATGTTCAGTGTATGTATGTATCTATATATCTGCATATATATGTATATATATATATATATGTATATATATATATATATTTATGTATAACATATATTTGTGTACAACCCTCCATATATATATATATATATATATATATATATATATATATATATATATATATATATATATATATATATATATATATATATATATAACGGCCGGGACTAGTAGCAGTGCAGTACGTGCATGTTAGATAGCTTTCAAATTTCTAGGTTGGCCGATAAAGTATTTACTAGGTATACACGCTGATAAGGGACTTCTAAATGCTATTTAGCAATTAGGTACTGGGGTGGCAAAATACCACCTTGTACTCTGGTGGCTAAAAGCCTAGAACAAGTACACAAAAACATGCATAATATGTGTGTGTGAAAAAGAGAGGGTTATTGAGTGGGCGTCAAAACCCAGGCCCTTCCATTCTCTGCCAGCTCCCGCGCGCTTCTGAAATCTATTTTTGGGAACACTCCTCTCCCCGGCCACGAGTCTCGAAAATTTAGTGCACCGGGTGGAAAGCGCATTTTCCCAGCGTCTGCGGAGAACACACCCTGCTAATGGGGGATAAAGATTGAGATTGCGTTTAAAGGGAGACTTTTATATAGACATCCATTTATGCAGAACATTAAACGGGGTGTCGAAGGAGAAATTTCCCTTGACTAAGTGACTAAAAGAAAGGAAGAAATTCGTTTCAATTGTTTTGGGAACATTATTCAATTCATGTAAAATATTCCTTATTAGAGCCTATTTGTGATTCAATATGAAATAATGCCCCACGAAGTATGCTCTTTACACCTCTGACTGGTTTATTCCCTTTCAATCTGATGGTACTATAAAAGCGAATGCACAAAGTTTTGGTGGTAGAGCTTTAAAGATTAATTTTCTCAATAAACTCTACATTTTTATTTTCTATATTTGCTGTTTTCTTTCAAGGCTTAAAGATTCTTGTTTATGGATAGTGGAAATGATTTTTTAAATATACATAAATTGTAGTGGGTAAAATTAACGCATTCACACACACACACACACACACACATATATATATATATATGCATATACATATATATATATATATCTATATGTATATATATATATATATCTATATATCTATATATATATATCTATATCTATATATATATCTATCTATCTATATATCTATATATATATATAT
>CM063498.1:191941047-191948547 GCA_032207245.1 Pardosa pseudoannulata
TTTTTAACCAACTTTTCGTATTTTATATTGAAATATATAAACAAATATATAAATAGAAATATATAAATAACAACCATAAGATTTTGTAAACAAAAAATATATTTTTTAGTGGATAAATTTATAATAGTATCGTAAATATGAAAAATCAAATAGAAATAGTAGTATTTAGTTTTAATTTTTTCCCGTTCTGTGGTTTCGCATCGACTAATGTAAAAACTAGTTTTTATTTACTAGTTTGTCTAAATTTTTCCAGAATCTATGTAGTAGACAAGAACATTCGGCTTTGTTTTCCTGTATATACCATTATTTTCGTATCCTTAACGAAACCATGTTGTTACACTAACCCGTAGCGTGACCCGCGCTCAAGTACCGTCGTCTGAAAGCGTACTAGTACGTGTCCCGCATACAATGTGTTAATGATATAATTTCAAGTACGCATAATTTACTTAATTTTACCAAACATTTTGCTGATATATTGCGTACGGTGTTTATACATGACTTAACAATATTAATGTCGAAAAAAATCAAAGAAAGTTTCCCCCTTTTACAATGGTTTTAATTTATTAAAAAATTTTAAGTTGAAAATTAATAATTTAGTGAAATAAAGATTTATATGTAAGCAAATATAAATATTTTTTATCATTTTCCGTTCATATTATAGGCAGCTCATTCTCTTTCAGGACGGGTATATCATAAACGCAACTCCTTCTAAATTGACTGGACCAGTCGTTTGATACTGAAAAATCACAATATAAAGTGAACTTTTATTAAATCTTAACAGTCTGCTAAAGGTAATCGGGAAATATCAATTCTCAAGGCCGGTCTCAGCAAAGTCGTTTAAAAGCTAACCACGATTAAACTCGGGAACGATTAAAAACGGAGAATTGCGTCCCACCATTGGTTAGCGCCATGGGTTAATCGCGGTTAGCCATTAAACGACTTTGATGACGCTGGTCCTAAAACACTCAATAATTAATCGACGATTAACTTTAATCACTACAGAGTAAGAAAATACATATATGTCGAAAGAATGATGTTTGTTTAAACAAGTATGTTGTGTTTTAGGTTACCTTGTTTACATAAATGTACACAAATAGTGAGTGGCATAACACGATTGGTAAATTTAAATTTAATTTGGTAGACATTTTTGCCAAGGATGGTTCTACTTATATAATATTCTTAAGGCCTTATTAGATTTTAACATATGTGTTAGTTTATGAATATTTTTACGAGTGTATAACGTGTAGATTTTTTGTGTTACATCGCAAAATAGTTTGTATTATTAAAGGTCGGTTTCACCAAGGTCGCTTAACGGCTAACCGCGAATAATCCATGGAGTGAATCTATGGTGGGACGCGATTTTCCGTTTAAACACGAGTGGATCGGGACAGCCAATAATTTGCTTGGCTCACTGGCGCCATCTATTCACTAATATATTAACTAAAACTACTCAATAATTGGACAGTTATTTTATTTATTTTATTTAAATTTTTGACAATATTTTCAGTCATTTTTCTCCTTTTTATTTGAATTTTATTTAATTTTTTACTTCTATTTTTTGTTAGTTTTTGTCGTTTTAAGTTTATGAAATTAGTTTCTGCTAAGAAATGAGCTTGAGAAGTGCTAGTATTTCTAATATTTTATTGTAATAAATTTATTAATTTTAATATTTATTATTATTATTATAATTTAATATTTTATTTTATTTCTAATATTCTTTTACATTTTTGACAATTTTTAAAATTGATTTTTATTTTTAACTGTCAATTTTTTAATCTTTTTTTATTATTTTAAAATCAATTTTTGCTATTATAAACTTTAAACCTCAAGCTGTCTATAATGAGCAGTCAACAGCCTGATTTTTAAAGATAAAAACATTGTTCTGAAAAAAATGTTACAATAATATAATAATTTAGAAACTTACATTTTTCTATCAAAGAATATTCGTTAGTTTAAATTTTATTATTCCGCTAAAAAGTATACAGCAATATTGAATAATTATTTCACTTAATAAAGAGTAAAAGAGAATTTTTCTTGAATATTCTTTGATAGAAAAATATAAGCTTCTAAAGTACTATATTGAAGTATATTTGAATGAGTCATTTTCTCGTGCTTAAATCAGACTATTTACTGTCCATTACAATAAACTGAGAAGCACGCAATTTTCTTCCGGAAGTGTAAGCACCCAAACTTGGCTGTCCCGATCCACTCGTGTTTAAACAGAGATTAATCGCGGTTAACCGTTAAATAACTTTGGCGAGACCATCCCTAAATGTAATAATGCAAAACTTTCAATCGATATATTTCAGTTAAGGTTGGCTTATGACAAGGCTTTTAATCGATTGAAAATATTTATCTGTTATACAATAAATGCACGTATTCTCGGACTGAATCTGCTGCTTTTTCATCACTTACATGTTGACGTGTAATAAGGCTTTTATATTTCTTGTAGCTGAACGAGTTGCCAGTCTCGTTTCCACAACGCAATAATTTCTTTCACTAAATCTGAAGATGAAAAAAAGTATTGAGACTGTTGATAAAAAATTACGCTCATAACAGTTATACAATGAAATGGGTTTTTGTAATAATTAAACTGAAAGGATCCTTCGCAAGGAAAAAAATTTTTAATTTAAAGAGCATAAATGACAAATTTATTACTCTTTGACAACAGAGCATTTAATTTATTTTTTTATAAAAGATGTAGCCTAAAATGATTTAGATTACACTTAATTAATTCTCTTTATATTTCTTAATTAAATGAACCAAAACGATTAAAGAAAAATAATTTCAATTTTAATTAAAGCAGTTATTATTACGCCTTTGACTAATTATAAAAAATAAGCAGTTTCTCTCGATGTTTAGTGAAATTCAGTACATCAATTATGTAAGAATTGGTAGAGATGGTTTTACTAAAATCAAAGGCAATTTTTAATTATAGAATTTTTGTTATAGTAACATCAGAGACGGTAGTAAATAGGAACTGATATTTTAAATAGGAAAGTATTCTACTCTTAAACTTAAACCTCAAACTCAGATTATCTATTTGCAAAAAATATTTGGATCAAAAATTTTCACTACTTAATTATTAAAAATACTTGGTTACTTCATTTCAAAGGTCATACGGTCATAGGAAAGTATCTACATGAAAACTGTTCATTACTGAATAATTATTGTTAATAGATATCCAAAATTTAGGAAAATTATAAAATTTAGTCTAATTAATTTTAACTGATTAAAGGGCTTAGACTTAAATGACCCACACCCACATCCAACTGAAGAAGTTTATGGATGCAAAAGCCTAAGTGGGTGGGGAGAACCTTTCGACATTATTCATTTTAATGTTATACACTGAATTATTGACTTAAAAAAACACTTTTTTTTTATCACTATCACTATTTTTACCAAGTATTTTCCCTCATTTTAAAATTTTAAAATTTATTTTGTATATAAGAGTAGTTTGAATTTAATATATTATAAATTTCCTTTAACTTTTTAATATGATTACGATTATTATCTATTTTTTAAAAATATTCGATCTGTGTTTCGTTTTCGTATTTTTTAATAAACATCGGAACGAGATTACATCTTACTTGCATGTAATGCTGAGGGTTGCCTATCATTCCACATTTACAGTTTGGTGAATCTAGTTTTCTAATTCTATACAAGTAGGTTGGGAAACTTCCATGACCGGTTATGAAATAATTTAATATGTTATTTTCGAATTTTAACTTTTGTTCTACTTTAGACATTATAGTATAGGTTGCTCTTCCTTTTTCACTATTGTCCCAATAATCTTGCCAATCTTTATTTATGTTTTCTTTCATATATTTTTTAAGTATTGATACCGGGAGCCGTATTGGCTTGTAATTTATTGATTTCGTGGTTTTCTTTGCTAAAATATCTGCATATTCATTACCGGTATTCCCCGTATGACCTTTGATCCAAATTATATTAATTATTGGGTTATTTATGTTTTTACATTCTTTATGTATCTCGGTAATTAATTTGGATTTCGATACTAATTGTTTTAGGCTCTTGATTACTGAAAGACTGTCAGTATATAAATATATATTGTCTTCACTCAATTGTTTTATCTTTTTGAGGGAATCAAGTATTGCAGACCCCTCAGACTGAAATGAAGTATTATGACAGTGCAATTTTGTTTTACAGGTATATGCTATCTTATTTCTTTTTATTATTACATAACCATAACCTGTTTCTGTTTCCATTTTACTTCCATCTGTATAAGTTTTCAATCCTTCATTTATTATATTATCTTGGATCTCATCGTAATGGGCATGGTAATCTTGGATCTCATCGTCGTGATTAAAGGGCTTATCACACTTCAAATGTACGTGTTGAAAAAGCCGCAGATTCAGTATCTCCTAAGTCGTTTAGCCGAACGATCCAATGGTAGAGCGCTGCTTTCAGGAGTTCGAGGGTTCGAATCCGCTGCATGATGGATGTTTAGCCGTTCGGATCGGCTTTAAACTGTAGGTTTATTAGCCCTCTTAAAACAGTATAGCGCTCCAAACCAACAAAACCAAAAAAAAACCTAAGTCGTTTAAACAGATAACGATCGCAACCAATGATGTGATGCAATTATCCGTTTGAACATATTTGATTAAATAAACATCATTCTTTCGACATATATATGCATTTTTTATCTACGTGATTAAAAATCGCCGATTAAAATTGATGTTTTAGGGCCAGTCAGTCGCACCAAAGTCGTTTAATGGATAACCGCGATTAGCCCATGGCCCAACCAATGGTAGGACGCAATTCTCCGTTTAAACAGTTTAATCGCAGTTAGTCGTTATTGTTTTAGGCTCTTGATTACTGAAAGACTGTCAGTATATAAATATATATTGTCTTCACTCAATTGTTTTATCTTTCTGAGGGAATCAAGTATTGCAGATCCCTCAGCCTAAAATACAGTGTTATGACAGAGCAATTTTGTTTTACAGGTATATACTATCTTATTTCTTTTTATTATTAGATAACCATAACCTATTCCTGTTTCCATTTTACTTCCATTTGTAAAAATTTTCAATCCTTCATTTATTATATTATCTTGGATCTCATCGTAATGGGCATGGTAATCTTGGATCTCATCGTTATGTTAAGGCTCTTGTCTGCACCAACGAGGTCCACCTTAAAACAAAGGTTTAAGATGTTTTTTTCGGGTGTACAATACAGCAGCTCTTTTAATATACAATGCATTATAGTAAATACAGTAAAATATCTGATATCCATAAAAATACAAAAACAGACTTACACTGTAAAAAAAAGTAGAAATCATAAAAATTATATAAATTATTGATAATAATTACAAGATAATGCATTAAATCGTACATGATTAAAGGGCTTATCACACTTCAAATGTACGTGTTGAAAAAGCCGCAGATTCAAGTCGGGTCTCACCTAAGTCGTTTAGCAGCTAATCCCGATGGCGCCAACCAATGGTGGGATTCAATTATCCGTTTAAACATATTTGATTAAATAAACATCATTCTTTCGACATATATATGCATTTTTTACTCTATGGTGATTAAAGTTAATCGTCGATTAAATATTGTGTGTTTTAGGGCCAATCTCACCAAAGTCGTTTAATGGCTAACCGCGATTAACCCATGGCAACAACCAATGGTAGGACGCAATTCTCCGTTTAAACAGAGATTAATCGCAGTTAGCCGTTAAACGATTTTGGTGAGACTGACACTCAGTTTAGGGGGCTTTCTCTGGAAATTCCGAGTCAGTTCACTTTGATGTCAGCTTGCGGCCATTAACGGAGCAAACGATCAAGATGACGTCAAAGTGACGTCACAACGAACGTGCGAATCGACTCGCAACGTCCAGAGTATGCCCCTAGGATTCTTGTTTTTCGTCGAAGAATGCTTCTTAGATTTCTCGTGTGATAAGAAAAGTTTTCATCCGAGTTTATCACAAATGAACCTAATAAAAATTAAACCGGTTGAAAATATTAAGGGCCAGTCTCACCAAAGTCATTTAACGGCTAACTGCGATTAATCTCTGTTTAAACGAGGAATAGCGTACCATCATTGGTTGGCTCCATGGGTTAATCACGGTTAGCCGTTAAACGACTTTGTGAGATCGGCCCTTAGCTGTAACACAAGAAATCTGCTCATTTTTCACCAATAAAAGGGCTGCTATTCACAGGAACTCTAAACGATCGGGATAGTCGATTTTTTGACTGGCTTCGTCATTATGATGAAAATCCCATCCACACTAGCAAAAGGTCCCAACTTCGACATAACCCAACGTGCCGAAAATACACTTCTAGTGACGTCATTGTATAATCTTGTGGTATAGATGATTGCCGCGAGTAGCAGCTAAGGAATCATAAACTAACATTTACATGTTGACGTGTGATAAGGCCTTAAAACTCGAGTTATGTCTGCGGAATATATATTAATGAATAAATACTTCTAATCTGAATTATTATGGATTGTAAATGAAACAAATGTAAAATTTAAGCAACTTAGAATAGGTTAGCCTGTCTTATTAGTTATCAAGCATTATTTTAATCACTGCAAAATGTCATTTATAAATACAGAAACTGCGTGATAAGAGATTTATTTGATATCACATCTTATGGACAGTACTATAAAGTGAAGCTTTATTATAGATAAAGCTATTTTATCTATTATAATTTCAATTGACTTATCTGCTAAAAAAGTAAAGATACTTTTCCATTATCCCGGCGCAGGCGATAAATTCGCCAATAATGATGCCACAAACGCCAAACGGAATATCGCCGCTGGTAACCTTTTGCCGCCATATTTTCAAAGCAAGTTGCAGTCTTTTTTTATATAATTGGTCACGTCTTTTTCTTATTACGAAAAATTAACGTATAAAGTAATGAAAATGTGGGGTTTGCTCAAAACAGAGGAAGAAGCGGTCAGATTCTTTCAAGAGAAATGAGTTTTGGATGAAATCGCAACTTGTGATAAGAATCATGAAATGAAATTGTATTTCGGAGATGAAATTCACTGAATCTGCAACCTTTCATTTTGTCGCTGTAAAAGAAGTATCCATAAAGGCACATGATTTCAGGCATTGAAATTGAGCTTTTTGAAGAGTTATTTTTTATTTAACTAATTTTTTAATCATTTATTAACTTTTTTTTATGTGTATGCTGTGTGTTGTGGCCAATAAAGTTTGCTTGGTGTAATTTGTTCCGGCGACTGTGTGCTGTCGCCTAAAAGTCTGCTTGGCGAGATTTGAGACGGTATAATGGAAAAAGTACCAAAGTAAATTTATATGCAAACACATAGGCTGCTACCATATTACAGTCGACATATGTCACTGGTGACTTCCGCGACATAATGACGTCAGAAATCACCAGAGATGGGAATTTGGTACTAAAATTTTCCTCTCTGACATCATTATGACGTAGAAGTCACCAGTGACATATGTCGACTGTAATATGGTAGCAGCCATATTCATGAAATATCGATTGAAGAAACAGAATTAACA
>CM063498.1:191953547-191978547 GCA_032207245.1 Pardosa pseudoannulata
GAAATATCGTAATTAAATTTGGAATTTCTTTCTGATTAAAAAATGGCGGGATAATAAGATTTATTCTCACTGAAATAAATGTATTTCTTATTTACCTGGAATCATGACAGATATTAATGATAAATATGAAAATCTTACATTAGTAGAAAGTGTTGTCAGTAAAAAATGCCTCCATCTAAAAGCACACTAATATTATTAAGATGAATGAAATTAAAAAATTTCTCGTTTCATTTAACCTACATTTGATATTAATTTGATAGATAATCAAGAAAGAGGACACTTGTAGTGAATCTTCAAAATCTAGTAATAAAGAAAAGTTGAACAATTTTTTCATTGTCTTTTTCGTTATTAGATATGCATTAGATTAGCGTAAAGATTCACAATTGTAAGCTATACTGTAGTGATAAATTGTAATGCTTATTCCATATATTTTTATCTGACAAAATTTATAGATTCAGTGATATGATAGTTTAAACTTTCTTGCATTGTCTCTTTTGTTATCAGACCCGGATTAGGTGAGCGTAAAGATTCGCAATTTGCAAGACATACCAGTATGGTAAATTGAATTGTTTAAGCCACATCTTTTATGCATGGTTAAATCAGAATATTTAATCATATAATTGTTTTAAACCCGTTTGCTGTCTTGAGCGTAATTAGACCTGCATTGGTCCTCCATATATATGTATATATATGCAATACATCAAAATTATTTAACTTTAATATTCATTAAAAACCACCTCTTTCCCATTCTAATTCCTTAAAATCTTTTTCCCAGCCTCTAAATGTCTTAATCAATGGAACGTTCTCAACTTAAAATTCTTTCGATACATTTCCCAAAGCTTTCTATCCTATAGATGCAAATTTTCTGTCTATTAAACACGTTTCCCAGCTGTGCTCCGCGTTTTTATCATGATCTTGCACTTAAATTCGCTGAGTAAGTGGAAAAATTCTTTCTGACTTCGCACATGGCTGCACATCTCTTCTAGAAGAGTGATTTTTGTGTCATTTTCTTATCTGTCGTTGACTAGTAAAGATGTCCGTTTTAGCAGCTCTGAAATAAAGTTTTAATTAAACTTGTGTCGTTTTCTTCAATGTGGCCAGACTGCATCGTTCGTTATTACTGCTAGCAGATTAGCTTTCTCCTTGCCCAGTAGCCCGGGGAAGTAAAAATAATAGGGGCTATCATCTTTCTGACTTCGCACATGGCTGCACATCTCTTCTAGAAGAGTGATTTTTGTGTCATTTTCTTATCTGTCGTTGACTAGTAAAGATGACCGTTTTAGCAGCTCTGAAATAAAGTTTTAATTAAACTTGCGCCATTTTCTTCAATGTGGCCAGACTGCATCGTTCGTTATTACTGCTAGCTAGATTAGCTTTTTCCCTGCCCAGTTGCCCTGGAAAGTAAAAATAATAGGGACTATCCTGTGTCCAGCAGTTTTACAATTACTGAATTACATATATATGTGTACATATATGTATATATATGCGTGTGAAATGTATAAATGTATATATATGTATATATATTTATATATGTATATATGTGCATATATTTATATGTGTACATGTGTGTATATGTATATATATGTATATATGTATATATGTCTTATATGGATATTAGATATTGTCTATATATCCCATATGTGTTTGTAGATATGCTATGATGGGTGTGTATATATGCAGTACAGTTTATGTATATGTGTTATATTTATGATAGATTTATGTGTGTAATATGTGTGTGCATATATATATGTGTGTATATATATATATGTGTGTGTATATATATATGTGTGTATATATATATATGTGTATATATATATATATGTATGTGTATATATGCATATATATGTGTGTATATATTGTTACGAACTTCCAAAACTAAAACTGCTGGGTTCAGGGATTGAATGGACTTTAAACAAGCAAGCAAGACTGCAGCACAAAGACAAATACTTTATTGGAAGAAATACAACGTTAAAATCTCCGCGGAACAATTTTGAGCCCAATGCCGTCGGCTCACGCAAGACTTTCCGCGTCAAGCACAACACACCGTGCGTACTTCTCTTAGACCGAGATATTCTCTTAACGACTCTCCTCTGCATGGGACTCCGTCTGCCTTATATAGGCTCACAGAAACTGCCAGAACACTCCAGAAGCCGGAACCGGAAGTGGCCACGTGACGCTACACTTGGCGATATTTGGCGACACTTGGCGACGAACTTGGCGACAAAAATAGGTTGCCAAATCCATCGCCAACGAGCCTATATCTCGCCAATTTGGCGAGATACCCATAGAGTCTCATGCTAAACTCAAGCAATTTTCGCAAATTCGTAACATTGCTCCCTCCTCAAAGACTGCACGTCTCGGGCAGTGCACTTGAGCAGAAAGCAACTTACGATACTCACAAATACAATACTTACAAAACATAAATGGAATAATAAATTTAAATTACAATAAATCAATAACAGAATAAATAACGGAAAGAAAACAACTATTTACAGAACTATTTACAAAAAAAAAAATAAATAAAAGTTGAAGGTCACGAAACCATAGTGCCAATTATTAATTAAACTAAGTAATGTTACCATAGTATGGTGCTAGACGATCATAATGAACAATCCTAGGCTTAGCATTCGTTGATTTACGGATTCGAACCACGACGTCGTTCAGTCTTTTTAAAACTGTATAAGGTCCTTCCCACGAAGTTTGAAGCTTTGGAGAAAGTCCTTTACGTCTGTGTGGGTTCCAAAACCAAACCTTGTCACCTTCGTTGAATTCATGTCTTGTAGCTCTTGCGTCGTATCTGGTCTTCATTTTGTCTGTCGCGATGTTGATCCGACCTCGGGCAAACTGATGAACGTCTTCTAACCGCGCCTGCAGATTTTCAACATAAGCTTCAGGCGAAGAAGGCGCATCCGGTGGACGTCCGAATACAAGATCACAGGGGAGACGGAGCTCACGACCGAAGAGCATCTGTGAGGGTGTAAAGCCGGTGGTTTCATGGACGGCACTCCTGTAGGCCAGCAAAAATAACGGTAGTTTCTGATCCCAGTCTTGTTGATTCTTCGAAACGAGGTGAGAAAGACTATTTAGGATTGTTCGATTGAATCTCTCCACCATGCCATCCGATTGCGGATGTAGAGGGGTTGTTCGTGTTTTATCGATTCCCAGGATTTTACAAAGTTCTTGGCAGACAGCAGAAATGAAATTCCTCCCTTGATCTGAATGAAGTTGAAGGGGCGACCCGAACCTAGAAATCCAATTTGCCACTAAAACTTCTGCAACAGTTGTCGCTTCCTGATCGGGAATCGGGTATGCCTCAGGCCACTTCGTGAAATAATCCATGACAGACAAAATGTATCGGTTATTGTCCGCTGTCCGTGGAAGAGGTCCCAAGATGTCGAATGCTATTCTTTCGAATGGTGCTCCTACATTATACAGATGTAACTTTCCTCGACTGCGTCTAGTGGGTCCTTTACGCGTTCCACAGGCATCATAGGATTTGCACCATTTTTCGACATCAGTTCTTATGTTGTTCCAATAAAACCTCTCTCGAACTCTCTGGATGGTTTTCATAACTCCGAAATGTCCACTTGTTGAACTATTGTGTAACTCCTTTAGCACGTCTGGTATTCGCGATCGTGGGAGTACTAGCTGCGACCTCGATGTTTTGCCGTCGTCGGATTCCCATTTTCTATACAGGACGCCGTTTCGAAATTGAAGAGAATCCCAGAGAGCCCAATAACGTTTGACACCAGGACTTAAACTAGAGATATCTTGCCAATTGGGTCTTGTACTAGACAACTCCATGAATTCAATAATGGGTTTTATTTCAGGGTCCTTCATTTGTGCTTCACGAATTTCTTCATCACTCCAAGAGTCTAATCGTGATGTAGATGACGCTGTGAGGTGGCGCACAACCGGCTCTATTGTCCCATATTTTATCTCAGCTGCAGAACAAAAGCGACAATTACCTGTACAAGGTCTCCTGGACAAGGCGTCTGCATTTCCATGTGAGGATCCTCTGCGATGTTGGATATCGAAGTCGTACTCTTGCAGCTTCTGTATCCACCTAGCTATCTGTCCCTCTGGGTTCTTGAAATTCAAAAGCCATGTGAGAGATGCATGGTCTGTTCGCAGCAGGAATTTTCGTCCGTAAACATAACTGTGAAAATTCTCTATAGCTTTAACAATGGCGAGCAATTCTTTTCTGGTGACACAGTAATTTCGCTCGGTCTTCGACAGGCACTTACTCCAATAAGCGATTACACGTTCATGACCATCGATTTCTTGAGATAGCACTGCTCCCAGACTGGTATGGCTGGCATCTGTATCTAAGATAAACTGTTTGTCAGGATACGGATAAGACAATATAGGTGCGGATGTTAAAGCCTCTTTTAAGCTGTCAAATGCTACCTGGCATTCCTCAGACCATTTAAATGGTTGTTTGTTCTCGGTCAACCTATGAAGTGGTCTTGCGATTAACAAAAAGCCTTTTACAAACCTTCTATAATAAGTGCAGAGACCTAAGAAGCTTCTCAACTCGTGCACATTCTGAGGTTGCCTCCATTCTTTAACTGCTGCCACTTTTCGGGGGTCAGTTCTTACTCCCTCAGCGGAAATTATATGACCAAGGTAGCTTACTTCGCTGCGAAACAAATAACATTTGGCTGGATTTAACTTCAAATTGGCTTCTTTCAATTTTTCTAGCACCCTTCTCAGGTTTTTAAGATGTTCTTCAAAACTTCGCCCCACGATTATTATGTCATCTAAGTAAACTAGACAGGCTTCGGGAGAAAGTCCTCTCAACACCGTCTCCATTAGGCGCTCGAAAGTAGCAGGTGCGTTGCACAGGCCAAAAGGCATAACTTTAAATTGCCAAAGTCCTTGGCCACCAGTCGTGAATGCTGTCTTTTCACGATCTACGGGATCCATCTCTACTTGCCAATAGCCACTCTTTAAATCAAGTGTAGAGAACCACACATTTCCCGATAATATGTCCAAGGTGTCTTCGATTCGGGGAAGAGGGTAACTGTCTTTCTTGGTGATGTTATTTAGGCGACGGTAGTCCACGCAGAATCTTGTTGAACCGTCCTTTTTCTTGACCAAGACGATAGGAGAGGCCCAAGGACTGGTAGAAGGTTCGATGACGCCCTTCTCCTGCATATCATTTAAAAGATCTTTCACTTCTTCTACTTTGGAGAATGGTAATCTTCGAGGATGTTGTTTAATAGGAGCATGATTTCCTGTGTCGATTCGGTGTTTTGTTAACTTTGTTCTTCCCAAATCGTCGGATGACTTCGAAAATAGTTCACTAAATTCACCAAACATTTTCTCTACAGCGCTTTTCTGTTTCTTAATTCTGTTTTTGTTAGCAAGTCCTTCGTTAAATCTTCAGAGGACACGTTTGATGTTTGGAAAGAACTTCGCTCCACACAAGTCACTGGGGTACATGTGGCTAACACCTCACCTTTCTTAATAATCTTCGGTTTATCACTTATGTTGGCAATTCTCACCGGTATGGCTTCTTTTGAGAAATCTATGAGTGTTGAAGCTACTAAAACCCCTTTTGGAAAATTCCCGAAGTTAGGAAATTCGAGGAGTCCAAGTCGAAAATTCTTCTCTTCGTCAGAATAGCCCTCCAATATTAATTCTTTCCTGGCTGGTATGATGAAATCCAATGGAGCAATTATTCGATAGCAGGATTTGATTTCACTCACTTCTTTCCGGAACAGTGTTACATCTTCTGACGTAGAGTGTAGAGAATTATCTTTAAAGTCTAATATAAAATTGTATTTCTTTAGAAAGTCCAGTCCGAGGATAAAACTGTCCGTAATTTTTGCCACATACACAGTATGAAGGTACGAGTTGTTTCCAAATGTTATTTTAATATTCATCTTGCCAATAATCGGAATTTTGTCACCGGTAACAGTCTGGAGAGTAACGCATGGCGGCGTCCAGATAATCTTCTCATTAAGTTGTTGAGCAACATCTTCATTCATGATGGTAACATTGGCCCCTGTGTCGATGATCATCCGGCAGGATAAATTATTTACATAGGCTTCAATAAAGAATCCATTTCCGTCACCACTTTCTGAAGAAATTTGGAAAACCTCAAAATGGGGCTCTCTATTAACTGGCAATCTCCGCCCCACGAGACAGCCATGTTCTAGTTTTCCTGTTTCTTGGTTCTAGTTACATTATCAGCTCGTTGATCTTGGCGATCTTGGCAGCTTCTTTGTATGTGTCCTTCGGCTCCGCATCTCCAGCACATTACATTCTTCTTTTGTGTGTTTCGATTGGATTTAGCATTCAGGGATAACACAATATCACGCAATTCCTTCAGAATTTCCGCCATATCAACATCGCTTACTGCTGCTCCTCTCACCTGATGTCTGTCCCTTCTCGAAGCTTGTTGGGCAGCTTCGTATTTCAAACCGTACACTAGGGCCGATTTCAAATCTTTTAACTCCGCTAGTCTGAGGGCTTTCTGAATTTCGGGATCTTTCACACCATCAATAAAATATTGCAGGGCCAAGGTATCCCGTATGTCAGCTGGGTAGTCGTTAAATGCAAGATGGGAGAGCCGTTCTACATCTGTCGCCAAATCTTGGAGAGTCTCATTTTGTCTTTGTTGGCGGGATTTTAATTGCAGACGATTAAAGTCCTTTAAACATTCTTCGCCGAAACGTAGCTCTAAGGCCTCTGTAAGTGTTTCAAAATTTACTTGCTGTTCTTCCGGGATTGTTCTTAAGACATCTGCAGCCTCCACTCGTAATGATGCAGCCAATTGGCGAGTTTTGGTAACCGGATCCCAGCCATTTCCATCGGCCACAATTGCGAACTGGGTTTTATATACCTGCCAAGATGTTTTCCCATCATATGTGGAGAGCTTGATATTCGGCTTGGCGAGAATGGGTTGATCTTGGCTGATTTCTGTTCCACGAATATTTTCTACTGCAAATTTGGATTTTTCCGAAGATAACCCAACATTCATTGCTTCTTTTAATTTATCAATTTCTCGCTCCATTTTCTTTTCAATTTCGCCAAATCTACCTTCATTCTTCTCGATTACTGTTTCCATTTCGCCAAGTCTTTCCTCATTTTTTTCCACTTTTTCTGAAATAATGTCTACTTTAGTGTTTAACACGCTTACGATGTTAACCTTTATTTCTTCTAATCTTCCTTCTTGAATTCTCTGACCTGCCTTTATTTCTTCCTGTCCATTTTTTATGCTTTGCATAAGTTCAAAAAATTGTTTCATCTCCATCTCAGCCATCGCTCTTGTCTTCACCATTCAATCCCACACTCTGACACCAAATTGTTACGAACTTCCAAAACTAAAACTGCTGGGTTCAGGGATTGAATGGACTTTAAACAAGCAAGCAAGACTGCAGCACAAAGACAAATACTTTATTGGAAGAAATACAACGTTAAAATCTCCGCGGAACAATTTTGAGCCCAATGCCGTCGGCTCACGCAAGACTTTCCGCGTCAAGCACAACACACCGTGCGTACTTCTCTTAGACCGAGATATTCTCTTAACGACTCTCCTCTGCATGGGACTCCGTCTGCCTTATATAGGCTCACAGAAACTGCCAGAACACTCCAGAAGCCGGAACCGGAAGTGGCCACGTGACGCTACACTTGGCGATATTTGGCGACACTTGGCGACGAACTTGGCGATGAACTTGGCGACAAAAATAGGTTGCCAAATCCATCGCCAACGAGCCTATATCTCGCCAATTTGGCGAGATACCCATAGAGTCCCATGCTAAACTCAAGCAATTTTCGCAAATTCGTAACAATATGAATATATATATGTGTTTATATATGAATATATATATGTGTGTATATATGAATATATGTGTGTATATATGAATATATATATGTGTGTATATATGAATATATGTGTGTATATGAATATATATATATATATATGTGTGTGTGAATATATGGTTGGTTGGTTGATTGAAGCTTAATGGCGCTAATTCCTCTAGGGACAAACTGCGCCAAACAAGAATGTGAATATATGAATATATATGTGTGTGAATATATGAATATATATATATATGTGTGAATATATGAATATATATATATGTGTGAATATATGAATATATATATATGTGTGAATATATGAATATATATATATGTGAATATATGAATATATATATGTGTGTATATATGAATGTATATGTGTATATATATGTGTATATATATGTGTATATATATGTGTATATATATGTGTATATATAAATGTATATATATGTGTGAATATATGCATATATATGTGTGTATATATGCATATATATGTGTGTATATTCATATATATGTGTGTGTATATTCATATATATGTGTGTATATGTGCATATATATGTGTGTATATATGCATATATATGTGTGTATATATGCATATATATTTGTATATATGCATATATATATGTGTATATATGCATATATATATGTGTGTATATATGCATATATATGTGTGTGAATATATGAATATATATATGTGTGAATATATGAATGTATGTGTGTATATATATGTGTATATATATGTGTATATATATGTGTATATATGAATGTATATATGTGTGAATATATGAATATATATAAGAGTGTATATATGCATATATATGTGTGTATATATGAATATATATGTGTGTGTATATGCATATATATGTATGTGTGTATATGCATATATGTGTGTGTCTATATATGCATATATATGTGTGATGCATATATATATGTATGTCTATATATACATATATATATATGTGTGTCTATATATGCATATATATATATATATGTGTCTATATATGCATATATATATGTGTGTGTATATATATGCATATGTGTGCTTATATATGCATATATATGTGTGCGTATATATGCATATATATATATATATATATATATATATATATATATATATATATATATATATGTGTGTGTGTGTACGTATATATGCATATGTGTGCGTATAAATGTATATATATATATATATATATATATATATATATGCGTATATATACATATATATGTGTGTATATATGCATAAATATGTATGTATATATGCATATATATATGTGTGTGTGTATATATGCGTATATATATATGCATATGTATATATATATATATATATATGTATATATATATATATATATATATATATATATATATATATATATATACATATGTATATATATACATATGTGTGTACATATGTATATATACATATGTGTGTGTACATATGTATATATATGTGTGCGTGTATACATATATGTGTGTGTGTATATATATATATATATATATATATATATATATATATATATATATATATATATATATATATATATATATATATATATATATATATATTCCGTTCAATATCGATAGCAAGTAGTATAATTCCGGGCATTCGAGTTTTAATAAAAGCATATTTTGACTTTCTGGGATATATTCCGTGGAATATCCCTTGTTCTCTCGTAGAGTTCTTGGAATATCCCTTGTTCTCTCAATGGAAGAGAATTCTTTCAAGCCCTATCTCATCCACCTCAAGAAAATAGCCCTTTGCATGGGAAGATTGACATCTGTTTAACATTTCTCGTTGAAAATCGTCGAGACCTTAACGGGGGCTGTTTAAAGTTTATTTTAGAAATCCTCTCCCATTTTCTATTTGCAGGAAGATTCTGTTTGAAGAATACCTTAAAATCTATTAAACGTCTCTGATGGGGGAATTTATTCTTGTGTAAGTAGGAAACATATTTAAATTAGTGCTGTGAAGAGAGATGAAACTAAAATTTGATTTTTATTATATTTTTGTCTTATTAAGTAGATATATCTTTTGCGATAAAATATCTGTATTATGTTAGCTTACTTTTTCAAAATAAAATAAAAGGTTATGTTTACAATAATTTCCTAAATCTTAAATAATGATATAACTTTATAAAATTTATATAGTTTTGTTATACTCAGTAATATATACGAAAAAGTATATATAGGAGTGGAAAATTTGAAATTCTTTTAACCACTAACTCTTGAAATTTGTAATTTGGCACTAAATCTTTGCGTTCTACAGAATCTAATTATCTGTTTTGCTTTCTGAATCTCAGTTTTATTAATACAAACTATATATTTTTATTTTATAGCACAAAACGGGATACATTTGAAAATTTTTTCAATTTTTAAAATTTTAAAACGTCAGATACATTTTTAAAATTTATGGTGTACAGTATAATGATATTTAGCTTGAATATAATATAAATATTTAAATGATCACAATGTAGGTTTCAAACGCTATCTTGCGGTCCAGTGGATTTTTTCCTATCGTATATTTTTTGTTATTTAAAAATATATGTTACTTTCTACTAAATATATATTCACAAGACTAGATTATTTTTTAAAGTGAGACCTTTGTAAAAGATGATGTAAAAATTCATTATAAAAGGAGCAGAACGTTTTATTTTATGATAAATCGATCAAAGCTGATATAATGAAGATTTTAAGACCGGTATATATATAATATAAATACATGCATGACTATATTCTGTAGTGACAAGTATATGTTCATTATATAATGCAATAAATTCTACATTATTACTTTATTAGTTTATAATAATTTGGATATAATACTAAAATATAAAAATAAAATACATAACATATATATTTATATATTAGGTTAGGGGAAAAGAAATCCCTTATTTTTGCTTGAATTTAATGACTTTATTTAACATGTTTCGGATTGTCCGATTTGGGTCAAATATGCGCGGTTTTGTTATATAATTTGATGCCATTTTAAAGGTAGCTTCATAATGTCTCTCTCATAGAAGTCTTGGTTCTTATTGGCGAAAAACTAGTAAATGATTTTCACAATCTTCTCTTGATCCCAATTTCTTATCAATTAAAAAGTTTTGTTTATTTCAGTTAGGAGAACGTCATGTGTTTCACAGTCAAAGGCAGAACATAGAAATCCGTTCTGTTACAGAGTTGGGACCCCAGAACGAGACGGAGATAATTTATTTTCGGAAAATCTAGCTTAGTCGGCATTATTAACAGGAAAAGGCAGATTAGATTATTGAAAAATGAACCAGGGACAGCTGAAAAATATGGAGAGTGGGCAGAAAATTAGTAGATAGAGTTTTGGGAAATGGGCTGGAAGAATAAAATTCTTCCACTAATTAGGACACTAATTTAATTACTATATTGTGTGGTTGGGAAAATAGATTTGAAAGAATAAGAATAGAAAGGGGAGAATTTTTAACACGTTGACTGCCAGACGCATTTTAGATGGTTTGCCCAAGGCGCAGACGTGAACTTTTCATTAACACTAGATTGCCCGAGATTTCTTGTATATCTATATTGCCCAAAAATAGTCAAAATGACTGCATTGTGAAAAAATAACAAATATGTAAATAAATTTGTTTAAAATTAATTTTTAATATTATATAATAAAGGAGGGCGGAAGTAACTACAATTATTCATAAACCCATTTATATGTTATAGAAAAAGTCACCAAATTCTAAGAAATTGTGTCATTATATTTCATAATTGGTTTTCTAATTGAAATTAAAAAACAGTCAAAATGACTGCCTTGGGCAATCTAGTGTTAAGCGATGCATATGCTGAAATATTATTTGCAGCAGATAAAATGAGTTATAAAATCATGCTTGAAGTAGTTTTCATGGTGGGGATAACCGGTGACTCCTACGTCGCAGTAGTCAATTATTACGATTGTCCTTTTTTTCAAACAATCGTGCTTCGATTGCTAAGTGATTGATCTCATTATTTACCATTCAAAGCATTTAGGATGAACTAGAGCAAAGAATTTGACTAAAAAAGTTGTGACATATTGTTTCGATTGCGTTGATTTACCCTTTTTTGCAAGGAATGTTTCAGTCTGACTTATAGCAATATTCACTAATAAAATGTATATATTTCAAGTACTAATAAAATTATTTTTGTATGTTTTATGTTGCATTTCTGTCTTGAAACCATTATAATAACAGTGGTATTATTGGAAAATTTATCAGTATCCATATTTACTATTATGTACTTTTATTATTTGCTGCGTCGCCAGTCACCGGTGACCGTCATGGCAGTCAATGTGTTAAGGGATATTAAAGTGATATAATTTTGATATATTGCATATATGTACATAAACTATTGTCAGAAGCACAGTAAAAATTATATATTAATGTTCAGTTTTTAACACATTGTATGCAGGATACGTACTAGTACGTTTTCTGACGATTGATACTTGATCGCGGGTCACGTACTAGTACGGGTTAGTGTAACAACATGGTTTGTTTGTGGGTACAAAAATAATGGTATATACAGGAGAAAGAAGCCGAATGTTCTTGTCTACTACATAGATTCCAAAAAAATTTAGACAAATAAAAACTAGTTTTTTCATTAGTCGATGCGGAACCACAGAACGGGAAGGTTATTAAAAAAATAAATTTAGATTTAAAATTAACTTTTTATTTATCCTTGCGAAAATATTATAATCTGTATATTTACATATTATATATAAATATATTTGTATTTATATATATATATATATATATATATACATATATATATATACACACACACATATATATACATAAATGCATGTGGATATGTATCATGTATGTATGTAAATATATATATGTAAATATGTATGCAAATATATATGTATATTTTTACATAAATATATATGTATATAAGTATGTATATGTATGTATGTATATATATATATATATATATATATATATATATATATATATATATATATGTATGTATGTATGTATGTATGTATGTATGTATATATGTATGTATATATATATGTATGTATGTATGTATGTATATATGTTTATTTGCCTATTTATACATGTTTTATATATTTCAATATAAAATGCGAAAAGTTGGTTAAAAAAGGAAATAATTTTCGATCTATTGAGATTTAACTGAATAACTAAATTTAAGCGCAAAACGCTCGCTCCCTGTACAATTATGCTACGAAATGTACCCGCACACAATGTGTTAAGGAGCAAAAAATGCAATTGGGAAAATAATTTTTAAAATTTTTAAAACTAGGATATACGGCAAAAGATTTTTAATGTAATGAAATATTCATTCTATAGAAATTTGTGTCGATTCTTTCTAGCTTGACTTTTCTGCATTAAAAAAATGAATATTTTTAGTAGATCCCTGTAATTTTTTAAGGTCCCTTGCTTATTGTAGGGGCAGTACCACACCCAATGGACGCTGAAGACTTTTTGAAGAGGTAGTATTGGGTTGGGATAAAAGGCAAATGGGGGGGGGTTAAGGCAAGCGCGGGATAAAGCAGGTAGACATCTATAAAAACACATGACATTTAGCGGACATTGCAACTAAGAAAGTATTTTAAGTGTCCCTTTCGTCATTAATGAACACGGTTGATTTTTAACTCGCTCGAGCCAGCTAAGGTGAATGAGGATTGACTCCATTTAACTTTATAAACATTTATTCATGCACATTTAAAGAAATAGAAGTACGCGCGAGAGCGTCGCGTCCTCGTCCGACCAGTCCAACACTTTGTCTCTGGTAAGCGTTGTGCGCGAGTTAGGGTTGAGTTGTAGAGTTGCGTGGGAGTCGGCAGCTCACCATGGAGTCGCAAAGTCTGGACACCACACAGGTATCCCCCGATTACAGATCGCTGAATTTGCCGACTAAGATCACAACAGAAGTGCATACTACATATTACTATATTACAATTTAACAAATATATAAAATAAGATCATCAGTCGAAGTATAATCCTTATAAATATTATAATTCCGTTGCGAAATGTAACCGCACACAATGTGTCGATAACCTGAATATAATACTGAAATGTAAAAAAGAAATACTTGACCCTTTGAAAAGTGTGGAGATTTCCAACATCTTTAAAGTGTAACCTTGTGACTATGTAATTAAAAACAATGACTTTAGCTTTTTCAAGATCTAAACCTAATTTTGTTCAGTTCCTGTAATTTTGTTCAAACCCTTTTCATTAATTTTCAAATTCACCAGACTATTCTCACGCAGATATTTCTGAAAGACAATTAAAAAAATCACCGGAATGCTAAATAGAAGGTCACCGAAGAGGGAAATAGAATCAGAGGACAAGAATCTCATTTCTTTTAAAGTCTTCACTGAATTTTGCGATAAAAATGCAAGAGTATTTCCCTTTAATTAATTGGATATGTCTTGGAAGTAAGAGTTATTCTGAATGTTCAAGAGTAGTGGCAAAAGTGTTCTCCTTTTGAAATTCAAACCGGTTGCAGGGAAGTATAAATTATAGAGGCGAGAGATCAAGTTTTTGAAAGAGAAAATCAACGTGCTCGAAATGGTGTTAGGTTCTGTATTTATTTTTTAAACTTTTATTCTAGCTTAAAGTTAAGATACTTGAAAAGTCTGAATAGTAAATCTGAAGAGGAGACGTCTTGTTTTGCTAATTACATTTCCCTCAAATATTTTTTAATTGTGTTACTGTGTTGTTTTTAATTATTTTACTCCCTTTTGTGTTACAGAACATGCATGTAAGTTTATGACAACTATGACGTTACTTTTGGAGTGAATAAGTTTTAAATTCACAATTTCAGAATGATGGCGGAATGGGTAGAGCTTTCTTATTCGGTACCAGTGTTCGCGGTTCGAACCCCATTACTGCCATGGGTGTTTATAACTGTTCGGATTAGGTTTTAAGCAGTACGCCGCACGTTTCATTAGTACTAAAAAAATCGTAGCACTCCAGACTCAAACCAACCTTTAGTTTATGGTTGATATAGTGTATCCTGATTTTAAGGTTTTAATACTTATGTAATTTATAAGAAAATGTATATATATATATATATATATATATATATATATATATTAAGAATGCTGTAAACATGTAATTTTTATGGTATCTCGCCAATTTGGCGATATATTGGCTTCTTGGCGAAGTTTTGGTAGACTCATTTTTGGCGCCAAATATGAGTCTCCCAAAACTTTGCCACGGAGCAAATATCTCGCCAATTTGGCAAGATACCTTACAAATGTCATGTTTACAGCATTATTAACAATATATACATCCATATACATCATATATCTTTATATATAAAATTCTCTGCTGTCGAAACGATTTGGGACTACGCAGTTCTTTATTGCGGAGACTATGTAATGTGAGAGGGTATGAGCAATATTGAACACATCATAAAAAGTTTGTAACAAAATTATATAAGAAGTTATTATTTTGTTCCTAAAATATTTTTCGCTTAATAATCTGCTTAAGGAATTGGATTACACTAGTATTTACACAGGATACAAATATAGGCTTGGATTTACTTTTCTACTATTTTCTTTTCTTCTATCCATTGCTGTAACGATTGTTTCATTAGAAAAATAGCAATAAATGTATTATACAAAACTAAAGTTATAAATTTTATTCACTAGAAGAGCTGCGGGTATTAAAAAATACTTTATATAAATCATTGCTTCTCAACCTTTTCTATACCACCGTCCCCTTTACAAGGAAAATTATTCGAACACCCCCTTTTCCATACTTATAGCCTAGTTAATTATACCATATATAAAAGTATTTTTGTGTGTTATCTATATTTTGACTGCCTATCTATTAAGAATCACAAAGTAAAATTTAATTAAAAGGACATCGAATATAGAAAAAATTGTTTATTAAAAACATTTAAAATCATGAAAAAAATAATTATTTTTGGTAAAAGGTGAGATAATACCACTGTAATTAAGTCTGGTTGATGGTTGCCAAGATGAGTGAGGCAGGTAAAGTTTTAATAATTTTTTTCTGCTCCAATTTCGTCCATACTTCTTCATACTTCTAGTCTAATTTACGCTAACCTACTCTATATCGTAGCAGTAAGGTATTGGGTGTTTACATATGCGAGTTAAGAAACAAAGATGTTAGCTAAAATTTGTCTAATATATGAGATGCTTTTCCAATTCCTAGGTACCTTGAACAAATAAATAAAAAATGCATTTTGCTAATTCAGATTTTTTTCCAACAAATTTTTATGTACTACTATGATATCGACAATAAATTCTCTGGGTAACGCAGATATTCCATCTAAGCGTATCGCTTCTATCTAATTACCATGAACTTTCGTGTAATTAATTTATGATATAACCGTATACTCTAGCTACTTATTGCCCCGGGTCCTCCATCCGTAACCTTATCTGAAAATTAAGCGAATAATTATTAGTTTAATTATCCACAAATTTGCGACTAACTATTAAACAGGAAAATTCGTTTAACGGTTTCGCTATCTAGAATCGAAGTATTAAGGTTAAAATGCAGAAAAAGACGTTCTTATGTTCATAGTATGTGTTTCATCAGTATATAAAAAGGCTGAATCGATTTTTGTTCACCATTTATTTCGTTATTAATATCTTAGAATCTATGGGTATCTAGGATATTTAGATTTATCTTATATTTTCATGTTCCTAAAATCATCACATTTGGGACACGTTCTACCGCTAAAGTTCAAGGAAAAGTCAAACTTCTCTAGTTTCCAAACCAGTGACCGCGGGGAAATTTTTCGAGTTGTAAGCTAATGTCATTATGGATTTGAACCTGTTATATGGAATGTCATTTATTCAGAAATTATATATATATATATATATATATATATATATATATAATTACACGTGCATATATATATATATATATATATATATATATATATATCTACATACACATATTATATATACATACATATATACATATATGCATACACATACACATACACATACTCATATACAAATACTCATACACATACTCATACATATACTTATACACATACTTATACACATACTTATACACATACTTATACACATACTTATACATATATATACATATATATACACATATATATACATATACATATATATATATACACATATATATATACATATATATACATACATAAGCATATATATACATATATACACATATATTTATATATATACATATATATTTATATACATATATATATATGCACATATACATGCATTTATACACATATATAATATATATATACACACACAGACACACACACACACACACACACATATATATATGTATATATATACATATATATATATATATATATACACATACATATATATATATATATGAAATGGGTATATCAATACTGGATATTGTGCAGTTGTGATTTCTGAACTGAAAAGATCAAAATTTAAAAATAAAAATGCTATATTTATTTAGACAATGGATTTTTGGTTTGCGGTCTAAAGTAAGTGTTGTTAGGATGTTTCCAAAACAAGAACAATGAAATTGGATGAAACTTCATTGTGCCAGAGGTCGTACATCAAGACAATGTCATCTAGGGCTTCAAGGGTCTTGCGGGGAATCTGTATTGCTTGCAGAACTGTAGCAAGATGTGTAAAAGCCTTGAATGAAGAACGCCAAAATGTGGCAGACATGCACCCACGAGGTCGTCCTAGTTTCAGCTATTCAGAAGGGCATGCTGTTGTCTCACTAATGGACAGTGGTGAATGCCAAACGATTCTTGAGCTGGTCCGAAAGACAGGATTTGTGCATAAGACTGTGATGAACATTCTGAAGGAAAGCCTGGGCATGAGAAAAATTCTGCACTTTCTGCAGAACCACCCTTTCATTCTGCATGACAGTGCTTGGACACAAGCTGTGACTGATTTCTTTGATCTATGCAGTTTTGCAGTGATTTACCATCTAACATACTCTCCTTGTGACTTAATTCATATGATGAAGAAACCACTTCGTGGCATTCGCTTCAGAACTGTTCCAGAGATTCTTGTGGCAATAGACCTGTCCATTCGAACTATCAACAGAACAGGCACTGCTACAGGTGTTCTGCAACTTCCACATCGTTGGAAACTGATTATATACTGTGCTGACGACTATATAGAAGGATTGTAAAGCATGGTGACATGAATCCCTTTTGTATTCCATGTAAATAAATAAATGCCACTATTTAAGTTCCAACCCTTGTACACTGTCTACCAATAAGTATTTGGACACCTATGATAGAAAAGAAAAACTAACTTTATTCAAAATCAATAGTTGGTAGAGCCTCCATGAGAGGCAATTACAGCATGAACCCTCCGGGGCATACTTTCCACAAGTCTTTGTATTGCAGCTAGTGGTATTGTCTTCCACTCGGTTTGGAGTAGACATACAAGTTCCTTCACCGATTTTGGACGGGTAGTGCACCCCTTAATTCAGCGTTCCAACTCGTCTCAGAGGTTCTCGGTAGGGTTCAGTTTCGTTGGTCTGCGGACTCGGAGCAAATTCCGACAATCACCGCTCACCTTCCACTTCTTAATGACATAGTCCACTGTCGATTTTGGGTACTTCAGATCGCTAGATATGTCCCTTAAGGATCGGCCACATTTGTGATACCCGATAATTATACCTTTCTCGAAATCAGAGAGCTCCGAACTGCGCGGCATCTTGCATGCGACAAATGCCGATGGTGTTTCCTACACGATGTATACCGGCGGAGACGGTGACGTACTTTAAGACCGCAGATATCGTCATTTGCATAGGTGTCCAAATACTTATTGGTAGACAGTGTATAATTATTTTTCCTATTTCGTTTGGGGGGGAGGGGGTTCCCCCAACTCTGCAAGTCCCCGAAATGTAAAGTCCCCATTGTAAAGTGTGTTTAAATATTTGTTTACATTTGTAAAGTTAGAGAACGAATAGGAAAGTTTTGTAGAAATTTAAACAAATGTCTAAACTTCAAAGTAACTATAATTTGTTGGTATTTCAATGTATAAAATGTGATATTTCAAAGACATTTCTAATGTTTATTTATAAAAGTATTTTAGATAAAATGAAAAACAAATCTTTTATGAATGTAGCATAATTCAATTTATATGCTTTTCAAATTGTTATAAATTATCTGCTTTTGAACTTTAAAAGAGGGAGACTATTCAATTGCTATAATGTCTTTTATTTACCGATCTTTGATTCCATTTTGTTAACATTCATACAAAGTTTTAATGCGTAAATAATATCTTTCTCATACAGAAATTCTGTTATGAAAGTAATTTGTAAGAATTTCTATGATAATGACGCATTCGTAACTATGGCAACCATACAATGGAATCACTTTGTTCCGTTATCCTAGATGCTATTTTTTAGATAAGTAAAATTTGAGGACAACAATCGTACCTTAAGAATATTTTCTGTTTGTATTTGGGAATTCAGTTTCAGGAGTTATGAAATCAAACTCGCATGTTATGAAATAAAAATACATTTAAAGATGGTTAATTATCGTTTGCATACGAAATTAGAATAATCTAGAAGTGGAGATAAAAAGACATAATTTAAAAAGAACAGCAAAAAAAGGTTGATAAAATAAATGAAGATAATTAAAACGGAAAAACACAGAATAAGACATTGTAAAAAATAGAAGTTCTAATGTTATAAAATTACATAAGTAATTTAATAAATAATTAACTACGATATAATTAAAAATAAACAGACAGTACGAAAGAAAAGTACGAAATGGGAATGAAACAAATAATTAAGCCGAACGATGGCCGAATGGTCAGGGTGCTGGCCTTAGGAACCGGAGTTCGTGGGTTCGAATCCCACTATGACATGGATGTTCGTAGCCGTTCGGAATCGGCTTTAAGCAGTAGATCCCGGTCTCATTAGCCAAAAGTAGTTGCAAAAAGTAGACCGTAGTGCTCCACAACCAAACCAAACAAATAATTAAAGCGTATGAAATGTATTTAAACAGTTGTACACATACGAAAAATACAATGACGAAAAAATATTTAAAAATATATTAGTTCCAGATTTACTTGTAAAATATTTTTTTTGTGTATTTTCACTACAGAGGTGAGGTCTGGAGACATGGCGGGCCAATCCTTCCGGCAAATATCCTCACTCTCGAGAAATTAATCGATCAGAAAAATTCAATGTGGCCTCGCGTTATCGTCCTGTAAGATGAACTAGAGGTTCACTGCACCCCGGAAAAGGCGAGCATAAGGCTGCAAGACCTCATCCTTATACCTCACACTAGAGCCTCACCGAACGATGGGCGATTGTTTAGGGTGCTGACCTTCGGTACCGGAGTTCGAATCCCGTAGTGGCATGGACGTTTGGAATCGGCTTTAAGCTGTAGGTACCGGTTTCATTAGCCCTCGTGTTGCAAAAAGTAGACCGTAGCACTCCAAACCAATCCCACTAGAGTTTGTGTCCAAGGCGTGGAGAGGTGTGTAGCCATCCAACAAGCCAGACCATGATGCAAGCCCAGACCATTACACCGTTCCGCCATAATTGTCTATTTCGCTGACGTTGGAGGGTAGGTAGAGAGTCATTGACTCTGTCCATATAAAAGTACGGCGAATATTGGTGTTTAGGCTAAAACGGAACTCGTCGGTGAACAGAACGGTTGCCCATTGCTCCATAGTCAAATCATTATGCTGTCTGCATCATACTAATCAGACTCTCCTGTTCGTAGACATGAGAGGAAAGCAAACAGCCGGTCTTCTGACAAATAACTCTCTCTCATTCAGTCTTTTGGAAACATTCATCCTTGTTTCATGGGTTCCTGTGGCTGTATACAGGTTCCGAGAGAGCTAAGCTGTAGGCCCTCTCTTACGCCTCGCTAAAATGGGCAAATGGCGATCTTCTCTGGCCGTCAGGGCTATTGGACGCCTTGCCCAGGCTTTCTCTCGATGAATCCAGTATCCTCGAACTCTTTCCATAAGTTACATATGACGATGGGCGTTAAATCCTTTGCATATCTGGACTTACGATTGGTCTGCCTCTAGCCTCCTCATAATTCGCCACCTCATTCCATCAGCTAAACAATGGTGGTTACTCATTTTTACTGTTCCCATGTGAATTGAACCGATTGCTGCAAGATAACACCAAGAAATTCGCTCGGGTGTGCTAGCGAATGGAAATTGTCTTACGCGCTACAAAATTATAAAGCCCGTTTTTCTACTGGTTCTGCCTACACTCACGTATTTGTATTTCTTATTTGCCGTACAAGATTTGCATTTTTATCTAGAAGCAGTGGTTTTTCCTTCAGTTCATTTCATGCAATTCGATGAAATATGCAATTCTCTTAATTTATTTCACCAGTGTATTTTATTTATTTTTAAAACATTTAAACAAAACATTAAAAAAAATAAAGAAAACATTTGATCGTTACGGGTCTTTCTTTCTCAAAACGTTTTAATATTACAATATTTTAGCTTTATAATATAAAAATTTTGGACTACTAAGAAAGCAATTGAGTACAATCTAAGATATAAAGCAATATATTCCTGACGTATATTAATTTTAATAATCTTTGTTAAGATATTTTTGGTAGATAAACATATAAAAACAGCTAAAACTTTTAAAAAATTTAAATATTTAAACCCATAGTCCGTTATACTCTTAGGGCCACATATATATATCAAAAATTTTATTAATGATAACTCACAACTTTGAAAGTTACTATCTTAGCTGCAACTAGTTAAATAAAAAAAATCCCATTTATTCTAAAGTACATTTAAAGCTTTCGAACATCCTCCAGTCTATTAGATAATGGCAAAGCACTCTAATAACTATTATGGTAATAAACAAATAAGAAAAACATAAATTCTTTTGGATAGATAAAAGCATAATCTTTCAAATAAACTAACAAATTATTTTTTAGATTTTTCTTTCAAAATAGGGTACATAAATGTATAGGGATACTCTTAGTTTAATGCCCTTTATTAGCTAACATATTTTTTTTCAAAGTATATTTTAACGAACTCTTTAAACCAGAGACGATGTAGTATTGTGGATCATTTCCTATACTTCAAATTGCTCCTTGCATACAGTATGACGTAGATCTAACTATTGAGGATGATCGAATGCGTAGGACGCTGTTGTACTGCAGTTTGTAGTTTCGAATCCCACTGCTGGAATTTATGTTCTTATACGTTCGGAATCAGCTTTAATGGGGTAGATATAACTATTGAGGGTGGTAGACCGATTATCAAACTGGTAGCAGGCTGTTCTTTGCTACTGAAGTTTGTAGGTTTTAATCGAACTGCTGGCATGTATGTTCTTCGAACTCTTTAAACCCGAGAAGATGTAGTATTGTGGATCATTTCCTATACTTCGAATTGCTTCTTGCATACAGCATGAAGTAGATCTAACTATTAAGGGTAGTCAAACGTTGATCGAATGAGTAGGACACTGTTCTTTGGTACTGGAGTTTGTAGGTTCGACTCCCACCGTTGGCATACTTGTTCTTATAATTTCGAAAACCGTTTTAATGGGGTAGATGTAACTATTGAGGGTGGTCGAACGATGGTCGAATGAATAGGACACTGTTCTTTGGTACTGGAGTTTGTAGCTTCAAATCCCACTGCTGGCATATATGTTCTTATACGATCGGATAAGCTTTAAGTAGTAGGCCTCAGTCTCATTAGTCCTCGTGTAGCAGAGTAGTAGGCTGTGGTGCTCCAAATTAATAAATAATAAACTATTGAAGGTGTGAGGGGGCAGGAGAAAAGTTATTTTTCTGAGTGTCTTGTACTGTTACCCAATTCCAACATTCTAATTACTACTTTTAGATTCACATTAACTTCAAGTAAAGAATAAAAATGAAGTAATACGAAACTAAATAATAAGCAAGAGAAGAGGCAAATTTAACACAAATATCTATTTAACAAATAAAATATTTTAAATATAAAAATTAGAGTGGCATTAGTCACAACAAATTTTGACTTCGTATAAAAAGAAATGGCATAGGTAATTGTGATACCGGTGGATCCTCTTTTCAATAGGAGTTTCTAAATACTATAGTACTCAAAAATACTCGTGAAAAATCTTTATGTAGATAAGTGTAACTTCCTGAAACTTTCTGAAGCTAGTTTAGACAGTTTGGCTAGAAACTCTAGTGAGCACAAAAATGATTCGAGCAAAGAAATAAACAACTAAAAGGGGAAAGAAACACATAAAAATAAAAAAGAAGTCAGTAAAAAAGGATAGAAGACAAAAAATAATTAAGTAGACAATGACATCCGAACGAAAATACGTGAAAAATGAGATAAAATAAAATATAAAAATTGAAATTAAAAATAATAAAAAGCGTTAAATTAAAAATAAAACAGCATAAACAATATATTCCTGAGGTATATTAATTTTAATAATCTTTGTTAATAAGATATTTTTGGTAGATAAACATATAAAAATAACTAACTTTTATATACTATTTACTATAAACTATTTTTCTACAAAAAGGATAATAAAATAGTTATCTACTATTTATAGACGTTTCGGAACAACTATGAATTTTCGATACACAGCGTTTAAAAAATTACGACAGTTTAAGCGTCGTGTGACATAAGAGACGTACGATGAATCTCAGAACACGATGTTGATCGAAAATATGGGCAAAAATGTTGACCTAAAATCAAACGTTTACTCAGTGCTTAGTCAAACGGTACATTTTTATGATATATGGATGGTCTTCAAACGTTATTCTATGGTACAAATTGCGTGATATTGGGTTTGGTTTGGATCGCTACAGTCTGCTTGTTTGCTACACGACGCTAATGAGACCGGGATCTAGAAATTAAAGGCGATTCCAGATGGGTATGAATATCCTTACTGTGGTGGAATTTAAACCAATGAATTCCGATGTCAAAGAATAGCCCCCAACATTTTCAGCCCTATTTCGACCCATAGCTTTTTGGACAAATTACGTGAAAATGTAGATTAATTTGTAGGCAATAAACTAATAAAGCAATAATTGTAGACAATAAATTTGCAGCTAATTATTTGCAATAAACTACTTATGTGGAATTTGAACCCATGAATTCCGATATCAAAGAGTAGCCCCATACAAATTCAGCCTTATTTCGACCCATAGTTTTTTTGACAAATTATGTTAAAACGTAGATTAATTTGCAGACAAACTAATAAATCAATAATTGTAGGCAATAAATTTACAGGTAATTATTTGCAATAATCTACTTATGTGCATTTTTAACTTTGAAATAATTCTTAAAAGGAACCTCTCGTAATATTTCGAATTAAACTATTTAACTAAGTCCCAGAAAAGCTCAATTTTCATCAAAGCAATAGCCGAACGATGGCCGATTGGTTAGGGTGCTGACTTTTGGTACCGGAGTTCGTAGGTTCGAATCCCACTGTGGCATGGATGTTCGTAGCCTTTCGGAATCGGCTTTAAGCTGTAGGTCCCGGTCTCATTAACCCTCGTATTGCAAAAAATAGTCCGTAGCACTCCAAACCAAACCAAGCCGAGTCATCAAAGTAATGTTTACCTATGTGCATTTAAAAAAAATTATTAGCATTACTAGATTTTCGGAATAGTTCTGTTTAAAACAGAAAACAAAATCAGGGAGCAATATCAAAAGAAAATACTAGTAATTAGTTTCAAATTACAGAATAGAAATATCTCTCGAACGCTAATTAAATTACACTATTTTTAAGAAATAAATTTCATTCGAACATGGAAATAAATGTTGGCAAAATTAAAAAAAAATTCTTTTATGAACATACTATACATAATGTCTTCCCACTAAAAAGAATTCCGAATTCCTAAACCACCCTTTCGAAACGATGCACTCAAGCCCCGTTTCCATGGCAATGGAATACGTCATAATTAATTAACTTTCCCCGACCCCCCTCAACAGGTTATCTCAATACCGGATGGGCATTAGAATTCAGTCCATGGCCCCCGCTCTCTTCAGGAGCATTTAGATATCAGATTAAGAAAAATGATTTTGCTCAATCCCCGGAGACTCTCAGAGATCTGTGATTTATGATGACCGGAGATAAAAAGGCAAATGGTAAAAGCACGAGAGCCTACGCGAAGTCGCCAATTATGTACCGGCATTAATTACATTATTAACAGCTTAACTCGTTAATTTGTTGGAATGATATTAAAAGATATGAAAAATTAAGAGTTTAGAAATTTTTTAGTATTACAAAATGCTGTGAAATTTTTATCG
>CM063498.1:191983547-191988547 GCA_032207245.1 Pardosa pseudoannulata
AATATGTAAAGAAATTTGTTTAAAATTAATTTTTAATGTTATATAATAAAGGAGGGCGGAAGTAACTACAATTATTCATAAACCCTTTAAAAATTCTATGCTTATTCCTTCAAAATTTCTCCCCTGCCACACAGGACCTTAACACTAGATTGCCCGAGATTTCGTGTATACCTATATTGCCCCAAAACAGTCAAAATGACTGCATTGTGAAAAAATAACAAATATGTAAAGAAATTTGTTTAAAATTAATTTTTAATGTTATATAATAAAGGAGGGCGGAAGTAACTACAATTATTCATAAACCCATTTATATGTTATTGAAAAAGTCACCAAATTCTAAGAAATTGTGTCATTATATTTCATAATTGTTTTTTTAATTGAAATTAAAAAACAGTCAAAATGACTGCCTTGGGCAATCTAGTGTTAATTAAAAATGTGTCTGCGAATTAAAATTCTTTCAATCCATTTCGCAAAGATTTCTCTGCAATAGATGTAAATGTTCTGTTCACTCATTGCATTTTACAGCTGTTGTTGGCAAATGGTTCAGTTTTTCCCCCTGATGTAAGTTACTTTTATTGTTGAATTATCTGACTAAGTTGGCGATTTCTTGAAAACATTCTATACGTCGCTCGTTGTGAGGGTCTAATTTTGTAATCCAAAAAATTTATTTTTTTATTTGTAATAACATGTTTTCATGGTCATTCTCTCGTCTGCCTTTGATTGTTAAATATTTCAGTTTTAGCAGCTTTTTAATAAAATTTAAGTTCGCCATTGAATTGTGTGTTCTATTTCTTAAATGGCACGACTGCAACCTGCCATCTTCAATAGTGTAACTTCTCCTTGCCCAGCAAGCAATGGGAAGTAAATACAATAGGGGCTAGAATTTTAACCTATTGTTTAAATTCAACTGGTTTACATATATACAAAATAATAGAAGTTCTGTTATTAAAAAATGCTGAAATTTGCCGGTTAGAAACTAATTTTCTTATATTCAGTAAAAGTCAATGGTTAGTGTAATGGAACCACAATCTTAAAAATACGAGCAATATTATTTTATAGAATGATAAATGTTAATTTTTAAAAATATTTAATCTCTTAAGCTGGAATTCTTTTTCACTTTCAAATGTTAAATACCGCTAAAATTTTGATTTAACTGTTAAAATAGGTATTTAACAGAAAATGAATATAAGAAATTACTTTCTAATATGCATATTTTTTTATGCATATTAGTTGTTATTTTGCGTGTAAGAGATTTTTGCTAATTTTTTTACTTGGTATTTATTTTTTTGTTATTAGCCCTCTCGCTGCGTATTTATTTTATCAAAATAGGTTCAAAAATTGCGTATTTTTTAATTACATATTTCAAATCTATATACATTTTAGAGTTAAAATTTACAAAATTTTTTGTAAAAGTGTTTTTTTTAAATATAGAATTAGGTCCTAAAAATGGTGTTCGGAGAAACGAAATTGAAGAATAATGATATAAAAGCTAAATTTTGAAAATTAATATTATATATATATATTATATTATATATTATATATTATATATATATATATATATATATATATATATATAATTTTTCTTTTTTAACTAAAACTTTAAAGTCATATTCCTCGTCTCTACAAGACAATTAAATAATAATAGTAAATATGCATGAACTGGTGTTCTCATGCAGAAAATTGCATATGTGGAACTCTTAGTCTGCTAGAACTATTGAGGTATCTTTTAACACCTTATTCGTTATAAGTTTTACAGAAAATATATAACAAATAAGGTGTTTTATCTGCAAAAAAAATCTGTAGTCAGGAATAATAATTGATCAGAATTTTTTTATCACTGAAACACTAATGCATATATGAGGTTTAAATTGAAATAGTACCTTAACAGGTATAAATTCTTAATTTATAACAAGTTTTATTAGATTCATTATAGAATAGAAATTTGTACTCTGTTTAGAATAAATTTGTATAAGTTATATTGAAAATTAAATTAAATTATTATTGCTCTCTCCATAGTATATGTCTTCAAATAACAAAAATTATACACTAAATGAAAAAAAAAATGAAATTCACTTAACCGGTACATAACTGTTAAAATATATTTCTTAGAAACATAATTTAAAAAATTGAATCGCATATTAATATCTTCGGTATTCTGCAAACCTAAAAATTCTGACGTTTTAAAGTTTAATGATGATTTTATTAAATGTGTGGAAAATTAAACTTATTTTTTATCGAACTATAAATATTTCTCTCGTATTAATATAAGTGAAGCACAAAGAATATAAAATTAATTAGCCTCTATTTGACATTAAAAATTAGAAGTACCAAGTAATTTTGTGGTATGTGAATTATTTTTTCTTTGCTTTGTTCATATATGTTGTGTATTCTAAAAAGATACTGTTTGAAATATCAAAGATAAAAAATTACAGTGTTAAACCTTTGTTTTAAATAACTTAGAAAATTTTTATTTGCCATAAAAAAAAGGATAACGTAAGAAAAAATGAGCTTTTAGAAGGAATAATAACGATCTAAAGATTTTTTAAAAACTAATTTTTTTAAAAAATGTTAATATTTATTTATTAACTGAAAATTATTTTTCATTTAATTAGTTGAAACATGAAATGAATATACAAAAAATTTTATGATAACAAATAGAGGTAATTATCATAGCATAAATTAGGTCTTTTATAATAAAAGTCAAGAGAATTAACGTATTGTAAACGGAAAATTATTTGGCTTGTAATAAATCCCTGTCCTCCAGCTTACAAATAACTAGTTTAACCACCAAACCACCTAAGAATTTATAAAGAGATGACAGTTTCTTTTCAATGGCAGCTGCCGAATGATAGCCGAATGGTAGAGACTGATCTTCGGTACTGGAGTTCGAATCCCTACGATGGCAAGGAAGTTTGTAGCCGCTCGGAATCGGGTTTAAGCAGTAGGTCCTGTTCTTATAATCCCTCTTATAGCAAAACGGTAGACCGTAGTGCCCCAAACGAAACCAAATTAAACCATTGGCAGTTGGCAATGCAAATATCGTAGACTCCGCTTAATGGAATCGCTGTTAATGTTATCAATCACTTATTGTTATCGAAATCACTTAGTCCCAATTTTCTCTATTCATTTGTATGTTGCCGAACGGTGGCCGAATGGTTAGGGTGTTGGCCTTCTTAACCGGAGTTCGTAGGTTCGAATCCCATAATGACATGGATTTTCGTAGCCGTTCCGAATCTGCTTTAAGCAGTAGGTTCCGGTCTCATTAATCCTCGTGTTGCAAAAAGTAGACCGTAGCTCTCCAAACCCAACCAAATACAACCAATCATTTCTATGTTAAAATTAAAGCTTTATGGGATCATTACATTGGTTAATGTTATCAGTTTTCGAACCTCATTTTAAATGACAAAGGAATATTCACAATGTATTCAGGAGGAACCCATTCTTTTCCTTCCCTTCGTACGTGTTTTAATTTTCGAGAATTTTCCCTCTTCCTAGGGAAAAGGAGAAAAAACAAAGAAGAACAAAGAAATCATATTTATCGTTATCAGAAAAACGCACATTCTGCTGGTGGTCAATAGTAGTCAGATAAGCATTAGGCAACAAATTCTATTCAGAATTGAGAAGGAGTGGATTCACATTTTATGCCTTGCTCGCTTATGTGCAGTTATTCGAAATGGAAGCCAGAAAGTGAAACGATTTAACATTAAAACTAAATATCTAATTTTAAATCATTATGACAGGTTACCAAATATGAGTCAGCGCAGTTAAACATTTCTCAGTTTCTGAATTGCATTGAAAGTGTTAAAACGTGGAGTACAACACCGCTCCGACGATTTTAAAAAATATTATGATTATGAACTATTTATCAATGAGCTTCTTAGAAAGAATTGTAGACAGTCAACAATTGATTAATTATTTATATTATGTAAAAAAATCTGATGTCTGAAAGGACAATATACAGTACATAAATATAAGGTGAGTTTTTTCATTTTATTTTGAAATGTAGTACGTGTAAATTAAAGAGGGGGGGGGGGTAAATGTATCTAATTTTTACATCGTTTATTGTTATCTATCGATTCTTGTTATCAAAATCATGGTGTCCCAAACTGATCACATTAAGCGGAGCTCACTGTATATCTTAATATTACACACGGCTTCAAAGATGTTATTCATTAAACACTATCCGGGATGCACGTGTAGTTTAAGTAATGTACAAATCCCTCGTACTTTCCCTCGAGTAACGAGTAACGTTCCCTCGATAGGTCTTCAATAATTTAGAAGCTGGGACCAAAGAGATGGCTTACCACTTTCAGAGGTACATCTCACCGTTTGAACATTGAGACCACAACACTATTTTACGTGCTCCAGCTGGTAAAGGACGAAAATAATGACTCCATTAGGAATAGTTGAAATTTTTAATAAATCGTTAGTAGTTGTATTCTAAATGTGCCCTTAATCACTCTCCCGAGAAAGTTTCTTTATTTTGTTACCACGTTTGCTAATATTCATTAAGCCCACTATATATAATATTTACTATATGTTTTAAGTGACATTTATTTTAAAATTTAGTTTTTCTATGGTATAGAATTCTTTTATCTTGCCACTTTTTCAGACTTATATTTAGAAAATATCTATTACACGTGTGTCAAAGTTTCGCTATCTTTACTGTATATTATTATTGATGCTTCTCTTAGTTTTCTCTAGGTCGGGTTTGGTTTCGAGTGTTACGGTCTACTATTCTGAGACACGAGGGCTTCATTCTCTTAAAAGGGAGATTGTTCCTTCATTTTGTCACCACATTTGCTAATATTCATTTAACGGAATATCTGCAAAACGATCTGCAAAACGATACTGTAGAAATAATAGATATGATAATGTGTTAAAATCAGTAATATAAATAATAGTATTGACTTAGATTTACATGAAAGGGATTATATTGACTACATGGGAAACCTTTATAGTAGAGGGATTTACTAATGACGAATGAATACAGGTTTTGA
>CM063498.1:191991047-192008547 GCA_032207245.1 Pardosa pseudoannulata
GTAGAATCATGCAAATTGAGTTCCTTTTTTTTAAATATCATAATGTGTGATCAAGAATTTACAAAATGGTATGGATTTAAAATGAAAAAATATTAATGCAAGATTGGAAATTTTTATTTTAAGAACTTTTTTTCTCTATGTTGATATGTTATAAGGATGAAAAAGGCATTTAATACTTATCTATTCCCGAATTTAGAGTATAATTCAAACCGAAGTATTTTGAAAACTGTCTTATTAATTAACATTTTTCTGACTTTAATATGTGTACTATCATTTTAATTTTTTCTTATATTTTCTCTCTTTATTCATTAAAGTTTTATTTCTCTCATTTATTCTGCATAATATTGTTGTGAAATGAAAGATTATATTCAAATAAGTAGTCGCACTCCTACTTGGCGATTTGGCGGGATTCAAGAAATAGCTTTCTTAGACTCACGAGGATTACTTTTTGTCACGTGCTTGTAATTTGATTGGCTGGGATCAGGATCTGGATAAAACTATAAAAACTCAATGTAACTTGTATTTTTATTATTATTGTCGCGCGGGTGTTATGGAGCGCCAGTATCGTCATATGCTTTTCCCTCAAACATCAAAATTCTCGAGGTAGCTCAAAATAAAATTCTACGAAGTATTATCAAGGCACCTCGCTACCTTCGTAATGACATAATCCGGCGAGATCTTAACTTACCAACCATTAAAGAGCATTTTCTTAAACTCTCACAAAGATTTTTTAATACTTTAAATAATATTCCTAATGAAATTATTGCTGAGCTGCCGGACTATGATTTCGCAGATCTGGTGTTCAGAAGCAGACCTAGGACTTCTTTACTCATTTAAATTCTTTCTTTCTTCAAATACTTTTTCATTTTTCTTTTATTTTATGATTATTTTTAGGCGCTTGTAGGCTTTAAACATATTAATATCTAAGCTAAATACTTTTGTCTACCAATCACTACAGTTCTCTATGTTTTGGACTAGTCCCGCTGCATAACAGTGTTACTTTTATAAGCCACTCTTTCTTACTGTAAAATTTTCTTATGCCAAATTTATAATTTTGTTTCTGTACGATTCTCTTATTATTATTATTATTGTTTTTTTTTATTAATCATATTTTTATTTTTTTTTTTATCATAATTTTTTAATATTATTCTTTAACTTCTTTTTTAATTTATTTTATATTATGTTTTTTTTTTTTTTACTATGTATTATATTTATGTATTACTGTAACTGGCATCTTGATATACACAAAATATTCATTATGAACCGCTCCCTTGTTAAATATCTTACCTTGCTTACTGGAGATATGCCCAACCGGGTGAGATGCTCCGAAGATTACCCTTTATACGGAAAGATGATTTTTATTATTATTTGTGTGTCTTGAATAAGTCTTTAGTCGATCTTGAGGGCTTTCATTTTTGGTATTATTGACAATTTAATGTTTAAAAGTGGGTGATGTAGTTTTTATATTATGTTTAATATTATAATAATTGTAAGAAATTTTTGCGCATTTTACTCTGGAAAATTAGTTGTTAAAATAAAAATTAATGTTATGTGCATAAGTAGATATAGATGTTGTATTGGGATATGGGGGGGGTGAGACTGCCCTGGGGAAGAGAAAAGGAGAAAAATAAAAATTAAAATAATTAAATAAATAAATAATAATTAAAAAAATAAAATAATAATAAAAAATAAATAAAATAAATAATTTAAAAAAATTAAAATAAAATAAATAAATAATAATTAAAAAAATTAAAATAACATTAATAAGTAAATAAAATAAAATAAATAAAATTAATAGAAAATAAACTGATTTTGCTTTAGAAGTTAATAGCAGGGGAAACGCCGATTCGGTATGGAATCTTCTGAGATACGTTCTATTCATGTGCTGCATTGAGTGTACAACTCTATAGTAAGAAATGTATATAAATAATAATAAATAAGAATTAATAATAGCTAAAGTAAGTAGCAGGTAGGGTGCCATATGGATTTCCAAATAATACTAATGCCCTGGGAATAATTCTAGTAACTGCGGGGTTGGTTAACTTAGACTTATCAGCAAAATTACATCAATACCGTAAACGTGGCTCAATACATAACATGCTAAATCAAATATACATAAACAATACTCTCGAATAAACACTTGACAACTTAGAACTTATGATACTTGGAAATATGCAAAACTGTTATAAACATAATTAATAACACTAGATAAATAATATAGATTACAAAGTACACCTCGGGTGGTGTTAAATGAATAACAGCTTTACAGCCGTGTTTGGAATAAAGATATACAAATTTTCAGCTGTATTGGGTACTCCAAACGATGACCGAATGGTTAGGCTGCTGATTTACGGTACCAATGTTAGTGGGTTTTAATCCCATTGGGGCATGGGTTTCGTAGCCGTTCGGAATCAAGTTTAAGCAGTAGCATCCAAGGAGCCCTGGGCATAGAAGCTAATCAAAAACCTGGTACTGATAAGGAATTCCAGGAGTCTAGTTGATTGGCTTACAGCAAATCAAGGCGTCATTGTGCGACCGTGAAGATCTTAGCCTAAAACCACACCGCAAAGTACCCCTTCACTAATGGCCATTCGAAATACCATGTGCTGTTATTGTTTCCCTCACCAACACCTACTCTCATGTCAGAAAGTTCCATGTAGTACACAGGGCCGACCGGACTTTTAACCTGGGCAGGACTCTTGCGGAGTATCCCCCGCACTTCTGGAAACTGCATTGGTTGTACTTATTTGTCTAGTTTCTTTACATTTTTTTGTTATTTTAAATTATATGGTTGGAATGCTGACTTAATCCCTGCGTAACGCATTGCTGCCGGACTGTCACACCGAACCACCCTACACTAGACTTTCAGTGGGTGGCTGGTTATAGGTACATGGCATTAAGCAGAAGGTTCCAGTTTCATTAGCCCACGTGTTTTAAAAAAGTAAACGTCACCGCTGCTAGGCACACTAGCTGTATTGGGAAGAAATATCTCTACGTTTAATGGAAGAACATTAAGTATTCTTATTATGAGACAATAATTCAATATTAAAAATAAAATACTAAAACCCGAGATGCAACATTAATTATATCAATTTGTAATCGTTACATTCATTTCTAACCTCTTTGTACATTTCTCCAACCGCCAATTTCTCTTCCGCTTTTGGTGACATTTTAAAAACTATTCCTGGAAGTTGGACTCATCCAATAGCGGCGCATCAGTTCGCAATAAAAACAACCAATAAAAACGGCTGATACTCTAAACGCACCATTGTGGTGTATGTCGTCCGACGTAATCAAATAATTTCGCCGTGTTTCTCCAGTAATGAGATACATCATCCGGGATTATTTCTGGCACGATACATCGGCCTCATTTCGGGGTGCAGTTTATTTTAATTAGTCCGATCATTAAAACCTGTATTTCCAATACGGTCTCCCCATCGTTAATTGTTTGGCAGAACAGAAAGATAAAAGAAAACATTCTGATATTGACCTTTATTAATGAAGCTGCTTTCGAACTGAAAAACAGGGTAGAGAAAAAGTTTCACTTACCGTCGTGACTTTTTGAGGACAGTGTAAACTTAGAATAATGAGCTCCAAGAAAAATATTTATAGTGCGTGGAGACAAATTAATTCTGGAGTTTAGTGCAAATTAAGGGGATAGTGGATGTTTTAAAGCATTTTTATGAACTAACTAAGAGTACTTTATTAGCATAGTTATAAAACATCTTTTTACATTGAAGAATAAATAAATAATTTGCATTAGTTTTTAGAAGACATTTAAATTTAAAAATGAAGCTTACTTAATATTTAAAATTTATTTAATATTGTCTTCATGTTACTTAGAACACATAACCTTTAAACATTCGAATAATGTATAAAGTTGATTTTGACCTCTTATGAAGTACAAGGCGCATCCAGAAAGTAAGTCTCCTTATAAATTCCTATTTAAAGTAAACGTAATTAGCAGTGTCAATTGCGAGTGCGTAACAGATCTATGACGTAATAATCATATGCCAGCTGGGCAAGTCCAGATTCGTGCCAGTAACGGGGTAGCAGTGGTCCGAAATAGAAACTCTAATTTCATCTCCCGCCGCTTGCAATGTTCGGTCTGTGATCTGAAATGCACAAAGAAATTGCGCCAGTTTAAATTCATCGTCAGCTCTGTCAAGTCTATGAGCCGAGACTGACACCCGAACATAAAATTCACCTCTTAGGAGAAGAATTGACATTTCTGCTACGGTATCACGATAACGGCGACGAGTTCCTCGAGAGGATCGTCACGGGCTACGAGACTTGGATTTCGCACTTTACCCCGGAAACCAAGGAGCAGTCAATGCATTGGCATCATAGTGGATCGTTGGTTAGGACCAAATTCAAACGGACACTGCAGGCACGGAAAGGGATGTGCACGGTGTTCGGGGACAGGAAGGCGGTTCCATTCACAGGCGGCACAGTTCTACGACAGAGGGATACAATAATTGATCCCACAATACCACAAGTGTCTCAATTCTGGTGGTGGCTATGTTGAAAAATAGCTGAAACATTGCTGTACTTGTTACCAATAAATATGTCCTTGAAAGTTTGAGTTCTTTTTTTCTTTTAAGTAGGGAAACTTACTTTCTGGATTATCATCTATTACCGGTGTGATATGCTTGAATGTGGTGCAGCATACAATATACTATTCAAACTTTGTATAGTATCCCCTATATAATAACAGACTGAGTTATCTGTCCGTCTGTCCTCGAATTTATGGAGCGGTTGGATCTGGAATGGATAGGGGCATCCATATTGGATTCTTGATGAGTTAGGGTTACCAAAATTCAAAGCAAGTATTTAAAAAATCCACCTATTTTCGAGCGTATAATGCCATTATTTCAAGCCCTCTTTTTCCCGGTTAAGAGCAGGCGATTAAACTTTTCAATTTATCACATAATGAATAGGTAAAAATATAGCATTTTTATCCAGCATTATGACTTCATTTCTTTAACCATATAAGTTAATCATTTCTTATTTTAAATTGTTTAAATATCGTCTGCATTATTTTCATACGTTTTATCACTGAACATAGATATTACGTAAATAATTTCCTTTTATATTTGGTTTAAATAATAGATTGCGTACATATGTGATAATTTTAAATGTAATCATCTATTATTTTTTATTGCAATGAAAATTTTATCACCGTTATTAGCAACAAATTATTTTCATAAATTCATTTAAGTTATATATCTTTGGAAAATTTAGAAGTTTGTTCATGTGTGTTTGTTTTTTATACATACAAGGCTTGTAAATGAATTAGTGGTTCTAAACTGCCCACTATGTTTAAGCAATAATTCTAGAAAACAAATCCATTTTTTTACGCTTGGTATTCCTTCTATTAAAAAAATTTTTTGTCCCGTCATAGAGAGCTATATGCTAGTTACAAACTGTTTTGTTAAAAAATAATATAAAAAAATAATACTGTTGCTAAACATGCTATCAAGTGTGTTAATATTGATAGCAATGAATTGAGTCGGCCTCAGTCATCATTGCATCGATCTCGACAAAATTGTTAGTTCTCTGGAGTTGACCAAAGAATCTGTCATGAATGGTGGGTAAGGAAGAAATAAGTGAGTGGCACATTGTTGTATTTTTTTAAACAAATTTCTCTGCGGTGAAACAAAGCATTTTTTACCTGTACATGGGTGCTACAACTGAAAATTGTTTTACTAATCCCATTTTATTATCGCAGGCACATGAGCCCTGGATTTCATTCGGAAAAACATAATTTTTAGAAAAAAATTATATAGCAATGTATAATACCATTATATTTTTTGACGTACACATATTAATAGTGCTAATATATGATAGCAATGAATTAAGTGAGTCACGGTAGCTCAGTCATCATTGGCATCGATGTCATGACTTGACGCTTGTTAGTTCGCCATTTGAGTCGACCAAAGAAATGCCATGTTCATGATTGTTCGTAAAATAGGTTTGTGGTAGCAATGTCCTCCATATTCCTAAACAATATCTCTGGAGGTGGAGATCCTGGGGCGGAGGATTCGACTTGTGGCGATTAGTTTTTGGAGAGCTTTTCTCCAGTTTTGTGTGGGACTCAAGAAGACCCATTAGTACCCCTATATATCGGTAGCTGTCGGCACTTGACCGCAGATAGTTTTTTTAGGTTCGCCTCGAACCTGGGACTTTTAAGTCTGCACCAGCGCACCTGAGCCCTGTGATTTCCATTCGAAAAATTTGTACATAACCTCATTTTAATCCAGAATAAACGTTATTATTGTTCTAAGCTGTACGTCGAGTCATAACCACTTCGGACACCCACAAACTACCCGATGATTCCTTGACGTTACAAGAGTAATGTTGGTCGCTTATATGGTACTGCTATAATAAAATTGCCTCTAAAATTTCTCCGGCCTAGTGATGGCGAATGCTATAAAAAAGCAAGTTTTTTCGCAACAGAAATAATAATAATTAAAAAATTGTAAACTGCTATTTACATAAATTCCAACGTATGGGGAAAATGATTTTTCATAAATTAATTCTACATTCCGTAACGGAAATTATACTTTAATATGTTAAAATCATTTTTAAATACCGATTAAGTACCGTTTAAATTAAGAAAAAAAATTAAATAGCAAGGATATTTTAAACTTTTTTAGAAATTTTAAAAAATTAATTTAAAAAATTGAGTTTGAAATTTTGTCATTGATATACTTAAAATTAATGCACACAAATTTCCTTGGTTATAATTTAATTATTTACATATATGATATGCTAATTCCTCTGTCACCGTAAATATAATGTAAATCAAGAAAAATAGTTGCATTTCATAGAAGCAATGTAATTTGGTGATTTAGATTAACAGTTCATTGTAAAAATTAAAGCTATTACAAATATGGTGCATAAAGAGATAATTAAATTGTAGAAATGAAAAAAAAGTTAAACTGAAATTTAAAAATACTACAAGCATTTTAAATACAACAATAACTGAAGTAACGAATATTTTTAAAACACTAAAGTATATTTTTCTACACATTTAATCAAATATGGTGCATAAAGAGATAATTAAATTGTAGAAATGAAAAAAAAGTTAAACTGAAATTTAAAAATACTACAAGCATTTTAAATACAACAATAACTGAAGTAACGAATATTTTAAAAACTAAATTATATATTTCTTTACATTTATCCCCCCTCTCCCAAAAAAATAATCTTTTTACAGCTATAAGAGAATATTTAAATTGTTGTAGTGATTTTTCATCCTTCATAAAATTTTCTTTTAAAAATTTAATTTAAAGAAAAACCATGAATAAAATGAGATCGGTTAATTTATCATATTACAAAATAACTATGTCTAAATGCTTTATATATTGTGATATCTTTTTTAAATTGTAATTGGGTTATTAATGTTATCAGTTATGTAAAAAGCGCGTTAATTGAAAAATTATAAAAGTAGAAGCTTTGTTTTCTCTGTTTTAATTAAATTCATTCAATTATTTGATTTAATATAGCTGTTTATACTAACTGAAACTACTCAATTCACTAAAGATTACTTTCTGAAATTAATTTTTCTTCGTGTAGTTTTAATAATGCATGGGAAAGTAATTTGAAAGATATACAAACAAAACAATTGCAACAAAGCATTTTAACATAATAAAAAAGTCCATTAATTTCTAATTTTTTAGCTCAGGTTGGATATGTGTTTCTATGTGTTGAGGTTAATAAAATTTTTTTGCATGGAATTCTAAATCTTTTACAGAATTTTTTGTTTTATTGTATTGTGTATCAAGTTATTAAATATTCCTCTAAACTTAATTATATTATTAAAAGTTTTAGATACGTAATATTTTGTTGGAAGAAAGTGTTTCAGGCAAACTAATGAAGAGTAATCTTGAAAAATATATGGAATTTGATTTAAAAGTTTTGTCTTCGCTATTAGGACGCTACATAATTTCCTCGTACGATTATTAAATTATACACATTATTTTAAGTGATGTCATCAGAGTTATCACTCGCAAATTCTCTTCATGATTCAAAGTTGATTTCGTTTCTCAAGTTAACGGTTATGTCTGAGTAGAGTTCATGTACTACCATTTTGCAGTAACCTTCAGCTTTAATTTTCATTATATTGAAATGTTTCTGAATATAAGCATTTCTTTGTAAAACGTTTATAAACATCTATATAGATTTTTTTTTATTTATGATTTCCTATCATAATATGTGCCCTTTTAAATTTCCTAGATTTTTATGTATCTAATCTTGTAAACTAAACAAAATTTATTTTTAAGTTTATGAGCTCTTTTTTTTACATGGTATGATTTTCAGTTCAATTTAACGTTTGTTGAATCTTATAAAATTTCCTACGTTTACAATTTTGCTAAAGAGGCTACAGGAATTCGATCAATCAAATATCTTGTATTTAACCGCTTGGACTGATTATCCCGAGTTATCTCGGGTTCGTATGTATTTCAGTTAATTATTATACAGAGAAAACTAGGGCAAAGAAAACCTGTCAATAAGATTTGTTTTATCACGGTTTTACTTGGCCTAGAGGAAATGAAAGGAAATATTCAGCTTTGATTGACAGTTTGCCAACTTTTGTTGGTTTCGTGGTTCTTTTCTCTGGACTGGTCAAGTGTTTTCCCTATTGTATAGTACACGTCGGATTGTGGATTAGTAATGTATAAAGAAGGGTAGTTGCTAAAAATCATCGTGAAGAGTTTTCTGCCACTTCAGGAAGACCTAGTATGCTTCATTCACCATTCAGGTTAACCTTGCATTTTCCAGATGTTATTAATGCTACTTCAAACAAAAATCAAATCCAACGAGACAGTGTACTCTCTGCTCCAGTAAAAGAGATTCCAGGGGTAAGCCAGTAAGAAAAGAGACAAGATACCAATGTACAGAATGTCAGGTATCACTTTGTGTTGTCTCGTATTAAAAAAAAAAACTATCATACAAAGACTAATCTTCAACTTTTTATCCATTTGCCCGAGATAACCCGGGATAGTAAACTAATATTAAAACTAAATTCTTTTACACCTGTAAAATTTAAAAATTCATCTTAAAATCTACATATTTTGTTTCGTTTCCTCGTATTTATTAATAAAATAAAAAAAAACTGATGATTTTTTGCAATTTTTTTCAAAAAAAAAAAAATTGTGAGGGAAGTGGTTAAAGGTAGAGATAATTGATTAATAGAATTGTATCCAGTCAAATTTTTATTCTAACATATATATTTAAACTCATGTAATAAAAGAAATTGATTGCAAAATTGTATGAACACCCTCTGTAGCATAAAAACCATAGCAAAATTATATGTTCAAATTGTTTGCTCATTATGTCCGGGAAATTATATCCTGGGTTCACTGTTACAAAGTTTCATTTTATTTAGATTTCAAAACAGCCAAAAAAATGCATTTCAATAAAAAATACTATACAATTTTATGGAATTTTTTAAACAAGCAATAAATGAATTGTGACTTCAATAGAGAATTCAAACAGAATGAAATACATTTTGTATCGTTATTAATTTAGTTATATTTTTCAATTAGACGTTTGAAATTTATAGCTTTATATCTAACGTAGATGATATAATTATTATCTTTTATGGAGACAACAAAAGAGTTTCAATCGTTTGATTAACACTAGATTTACGGATGTTGATCATATATCTATTTTTACTGAAGTGAGCCAATTTGACACATACAAGAAAATTGAAGTTTTTTGCAAAGAAAATAGTTCCAAATTAATTTAAATGAAATGTTTATAATCAAAAAATTTATGGAAAACATTTTTTACATATAAAATCACTGCACTGTACTGCTCACACGTGATGTATAAATCGAAATGACGACAGAAGTGGGTAATAATGTAGTGGAGTAGCGAAAACAAGTGACAATGGCTTCAACATACACACAAATATTATATGTGAGGAATGCCAAATGAGAAGAGAAACAAATCATGTATGACTTCACTGTTGGCAGGCCTGATAGGACCAATAAATTTCATGTTATGCGATTAACTGTTAAACAATTCTATGAGTCAAATTGGCTCACAACAGTGAAAATAGGTATACCCCATTTGATAATGGCCGAATGGTTAGGGTGCTGGTATTCGGAACCGGAGTATGTAGGTTCGAATCCCACAGTGGCATGGATGTTTGTAGCCGTTCGGAATCGGCTTTAAGCAGTAGGTCCCGGTGTCGTTAGCCTTCGTGTTGTAAAAAGTAGACCGTAGGGCTCCAAACCAAACCCATTTGATAATGAGAAATTAAAGGGTCTGCGGGGAAGAGGAATAAAAGTTTACATATTTTATTATTTAACTAAAAACCAACGTATGTTTTTGTAAAGTGATATTAAAGTTTATATATATATATATATATATATATATATATATATATATATATATATATATATATATATATATATATATATATATATATATATATACATTAAAAATTTGATCAATATATATATATATATATACATATTGATCAAATTTTTAATGAGTCAAATTGGCTCGGTCCGTAAATCTAGTGTTAAGAAATTAACAAAATGTAGTCATGCATAAATTGACAAGTATTGACATAAATTCAATTTTAATACGTAATTTTGTTTCCATTTCCACAAACATATTTTCAAACGATGTGATACTATTACACGACTAAAAACGTTTCCAGTTTACGGAATGTCATTTTCTGTTTTAAGATAGGAAAAAACATTTATTGCATGCGGCTGTTGTACGGTGTGGGGGTCTCAAACAGAACCTGAACAAATAAATATTTATTGGCACTGTTCAGATTGAAAATTTAACCATTTTTTCATGCTAAACCCCATATCTCTTCCAGAAATTTTTGTTTATTTAAAAACTGTTTGATCATATATGTGGGTAAAAAATATGCAAAGAAAAATACTCTCAAGTAAAATATCCACCGGCACAAATACATTTATATTTGCGTCACATATATATTCATAAAGTTGTTTTTCTCTGGAAGATAGTTTACAAGATATTTGAACAAGGAGGAGTTCATATAATATATATTTAACTTTCTAACTCTGCATATGATAAAATGCAAGAAAGAAACGAACAACTAGTCTACACATTTTCGTGTTTTTTGTATGTCTAAAACGGTTGACAAGTTTTCATATTGCTTATTTTTTTTTCAGCTAGTCATAACCACTTAATACATAGAGGAAAACCTGCAACAAAAATTCTCAAAACTTCTGACAGCTATTTAAAAATGTTTTTTCGCCCGCAGACATAAAAAAATTTAGACGTAAAATATTACGGTGTAAAATTTATATTGATAAAACTGTAAAGAAAACCTTCTTTCATATCTTTAAAGATACTAGGTTCCCTTATTTTGAAAAAATATAGTGTTATATTTTTTGCTTAAAATACTTGTGGCACATTTAGTATACTGTATTAAATCCTTAAGATAATAAATAATTATAAATGAATTTTTTAATTATCATTGTATACCCTTAAATCATTTGTTTACAAACTATTTTCTAATGGGCTTTCAATAAGAGATAGGATTATTTGATTAATTTGAAGTGCTACGGTTTACTGTTTCTCTACATAATATTAAAAAGCGGAAATGCATTACTTTTTTTATGTAGTCTCCATACTATGGCCAATTGTTTACCACTTCCTGATAGGCATCTTGGACGGTGGTTTTTGGGTAACATCCACACACTGGACCACTAAATGAGCCGAGCGCGTGGATTCGGTCATAGGGTCTACTGCACATTTAGCTGCGCATGTGGCTGCCTTTGATCTTTAGAGAAAAACCGCTTTCGAAGCCATCCTCTGCCAAGGTCATTCTATCGTCTGCCATCGTCGACCTCGATAAGCCATACTCCCTCCAGACGGTGGTAATGGCTTGCAGTGGACCATAATGTGGATGGGCCTTTAAAATTGTGATTGTGTCCTTTAAAATAGCTGGTTTACAAAAGATTTTTAAAGGTCTTTCTGTAGTGGATCGGATTAGTTGGTGGATTTGGAGCGCAACGGCCTGTTGTTTTGCTATACGAGGGCTAACGTGACCTTGGTTTGGTTTGGTACGAACTAATGTTTTGTTACACGAGGGCTAATGAGACCGGGATCTGTACCATAAACCGGATTCCGAACAGCTACGAACATCAATGGCACTAGGAGGATTTTAACCCGTGGCCTCAGGTACCTAAACACAACGGCCAACCAATTGGTCTTCGTTTCGCCTTATAAGAGCGGGAGGTACTGTTTTAACCATTTCGGTGCCAACAGGTTAATACGTCCCAGATATTAGATTTCATTCTCTATTGGGTAAAAAGAACCCCACATTTAATTTTTTTTTCTTTTTAGTGTTCTTAAGGTTACAAAGAACGTTGAATTTTATTCTTTGAAATATTTAAGTGTTAATTATATACACTTGGGTATTACACTTCATTATTCAAGCTCATAGCTGCCGCATATACAGTGAATATCGCAAAAAACTTTTTCCGGTATCAAGATATGATAAGAATAGCTAGGCACCTATCGGGTATAAACACTAAATTACTAAAATCTTACTGTAATAGAGAAATGCTTCTGTTATGCAGCAGATATTTGGACAAATAAACTTACTTAAAAAGAAATAGATGCCGTATTAAAATTACAGCATCCATTTTTAATGTGAATTGCGTAAATATTCAAATCTACTTCCAACTCAGCTTCCTATGCCCTCACTGGAACCCCCCCCCTTGTATATCTGCAAAGTATAAAGAAACCTTTCCAACTTAACTCTTCCGCAACTAATAGTCTCATTTATAGCACCCCAGTTAAGCCCGAGAAAAAGAATTTACATATCTACAAAGCTCTCAGAGACTCTATCTTAGACAGAGATTTACCACTTTATGGAAATTGGTAAATTCATGAAGAAAATATGGGAAAGGTGGTGTTATTTACGATAACCCGTCTCCGGTTTACAGCTGGTCTTCCTCTCTCAGTCGAATAAGTTTTCCAAGCAGAGCTGACAGGAATTAAAAAACTTTTTGAATGGTTATATATACAACAATCTTTTAAACCACTAATACATATAACTATGGCCAAATGGTAGAGCGCTGCTCTTCGGTACTGGAGTTCGCGGGTTCTAATCCCGCTGCTGGGATAGATGTTCGTAACCTCTAGGAATCTGCTTCAAGCAGTAGGTCACGGTCTCATTAGTCAGGAGAGTAACTTGAGCAAAACAATAGACAATGCTCTAAACTAAACCAGTAATACCATACAGTGCCAGCTTAACGAGGTCGACGATGGCAGATGTAAAAAAGTCCTTGGCTGAGGATGGCTTCTGAAGAGGATTTTGTCCAAACATTAATGCAGCCAGATGCGCTACTAAAGTGCTCAGCAGTCTCTATGAACGCATCCACGCTTTCGTCTCATTTAGTGGCCCAATATGTAGATGCATCCTGTGAACCATTGTCCAAGGTCACCATCAGACCCAGGACTGTAGTGGGAAATAATTGTCCATAGTGGAGTAGAGCCATAAGAAATTGAGTTGAAGTCGTTATCTCAGTCAAAAGAAGCCAAATTGATCTTCTAGCCTTTGAAAAAGGAAGATCATATATCATCCCCAAACTATATAATTTATCCCTAACAGTTCTATGTTTCAGATCTGTTTAGGGAGCCGGACTCAAGCTGAGGAAACTCCCTTCCCCCAATGATCGGGTATTTTAATATATTTTGTACGTATTAATATTTCTCAAATTTTTCGGGGTTGCATAACAACCTTACACTATAAATTAGATCATCTGCATCTTTTTGAGCAAGCGAAGAAGCGATATGTAATAATTGAGCAAATCCACAAAAAGTAAAGAAATTAAATGATTAAAAATAGAACTCAAATAAAGACGCTCGAAATTTTAATACAAGATTGCATTAAAATTTACTTGACATTTTCAGGGTTCAGGTGGACAACCGTGGATTGCAAGCCGCTGATACATGTGTTCATATATAGATTCATTCTAGTTATATTTCATAATTTGAAAAGAGAAACATATAGAATTTTAAATTTCCTTTTGCCTAGCTGCAAGTCCATTCTGGCTTTAGAATCGATAACATATTCTAAAAAAAGATAACATGAATCCTGGTGATTGTTTAAATGCATTTTATTGGTTATTTTCTGATCCGAGCTTTCAGCACAATGCATTACTTGGAGGTTTGCTGCATTATCGTTTAATGCGATATTGATACCCTTGTATCACAACAATTAAATATTCATAAGCTTTTAGTATCTTTTTTTGAAGAAGTTATTATTCAAATTTTTTCCTCCCTTTTCGGTTCTAGAGGCATCTCCAAACTTTTGAGGCCTGAATTTATGAATCTTTAAGAGGCTGTATCAAGGGGATAGGGTAAATCATTAAATGAACCTCTTACATTTGACATTAAAATATGTGCATAAATGAAATTTTTATGAGGAGAGAATTACATGCGTCATCGGAAAAACAGATATATCGAATAATTACGGATACATGATGCATTTTTAAAGTAATAAGTCAGAATTTATTTTCAGGAATCATAATTGCTCGCGACGATTCTTAGAATAATGAGTTTTTGATTATTGTCATTATTTATTTTGTACTAAACTTGAAGTAATATTTATTGGGAGAAATAAATACAAGAATATATTTTGCAGTTAAAGAAGTGTCTCCTTTATGTTTTGGAACGTAGTTATATATGTCACGTATCTCCAGAGAGATACCGGATTTTCGTTAAAAATGTTGTAGAATTAAAATTTTCTGATACTTATCCTGTCTACAGTTTTGCAGAACTATAGATTTTCTGTACCATGGGAAATGGTAGAATGTAATAAGTGGGGTTATTTATAAGTCTTCTGCATTGAGTATACATCGTGTTCTTTTATTTTAACACTTCGCTTGCGGGCAACGTATTTTTACGCTTTTTGCAGTCTGTAAGTGGAGCGCGTGTCACATAAAAATATTATTTAGTAGATTTGTAGTGGATACCCACTAACCACTACAAATCTACTAAATACGTATAATTATATGCATGTGTGACATTATATGCTTGTTGTTTGCTTTGCTATGCAACTCTTTGCATTTTTTCTTTCCGCAAGTTACGATTGTCGAGTTACTCGATCTTTTTATACGTTACTTCGTCTTCAATCGAATTCCTAGCTCCAGAACGTACAAGTCGTATTTATAATAACTATTAACGTGTTATCAGTTCTATTGTACTTGTCATGAAAAAAATATTTTTGAGTACATTGTAAAATTTTAAAAATCGTTTATTTTTGTGATTTTGTAAAAATATTTTTTTTTGGTCAAATAATCATACAGTATATATTAAAGTGTAAAATAGAAAAAAGTTTCGTTCATAAAAACAAAGTGGTTTTCGATTTACTGCAATTTTTCTGAATACACTTTCGAGCGATTCACGAAAAAACACCCACTGTACGTGTAAGTTGGCGGTGAAATATACCCGTATGCCAAGTGTTAAGAATATTCTAATGCAACAAAAAGGATCGTAATAAAAATTCTTACAGTGTAGTGAATTGTGTGTAGGAATACTGATAAATCGCCTTATTTTTTGATTGTTTGATTACTATTGCTATTTATTTTCAACGCTTACAAATTGACGTTTGATAAGGACTTTATAATGATTACTCAAGGAAGTGTTTTAGAGTACTTTGTTCAAGTTTAAAATCTAATAATAGAGCAACGCTTCTTTATGTTAATATATTCTTTGAAAAAATGTGCATTAAGGCTTTTGTGATACTTAAAATCTAAATGGGGCCTTAATGCAGAAAAACTGCCATAAGAGATTCTAAACTCTCACATATTAACTGTTTTGTTAATTACCATACTACCAAGGCATTTATTACGAATCCTTTCCGTGTATTTGAATGATCCCTACAAGATCGATTCCTCAAATAAATTAGTACTTTATTCAAGCTTAAAATCTGGAAAAATTGACGTTTTCTTATGCTAATAGATTTTTTAAAATAAAATGTTCTTAAAGGCTTTTCTAATAACGAAAATCTGAACTGCAATCTAAATACAAACAACTTGTTACAACTTGCTATAACAGGCTCTTATTCACCGTAACTTTGGTATCTTGTTAATTACTTTTATTAACAAGGAACTTAATAAGGTTTCTCCTGAGTGATTGAATGATTCCTGTGAGAATGACTGCTTAAGGGAATGTCGCGGGCTACGAACCGAAAGGTCTGGTTCGATTTGCTGTGACAAATTTGTCAACATTTTTTTCAAAAACTTCAAATTGAGACTAGTTAAATTCTCAAATTTTCCACTTTGGACTATTAAAAACAAGTGATCATCTATGTTTGATAGATGTTAATTTAACACTGTAAAAATTCTAGAGCTGAAATTTGTATTTCTAGCTTGACTTTGATTGTGCCGAAAATCTACGTGACAATATTTAGGTTTAATAGAAAAGTAAAAGCATGTCTATTTTTAGTAAACATTACTATAAAACTGCCTAGATGTGAAAATATGAATATTTACACACCACCTAATTTATATTAGAGATTAAATTTACAATTTGCTAATTACAATTTTCCCCGCCTACAGAATTCTCTCAAAAGTATAAATTCGAATTTCCTATAAGTACTTAACTCTTTATGCATAATTAATAAAGAAGGGACTAAATTTTCATGCGATCAATGCATTTTTGATCAGCTTTCCTTTTGTCCATATATTTCTAATCTGGTTTCTATCCATAAATTTACAATGGTATCGGTTCTAAAAGAAAGTTAATTTCCACGAAGGGATTTAATTTTACAGTTTTTAAACTTTATAAATTAGAGTTCCGAACGAGAAATTAATTCTTATCTGAGGATTACTAGAACTTAAACAGAACTATTTTCATAATCGTACTAATAACGATTTTTTCTGTCAAATTCACTGTTTGCTATTAATATGTAAATTTATATGAACACTCAATTTTTCGACATTCTATTTAAATGACAATGATCAGTCAAATAGCTTTTTTTAAGAATACATTATAATGAAATCGTGAATTGAAGGTAATTGTTAAATTCGGCATTTTAAAAGGAGATGAAATTTTCGAATTTTATTCAATTCATATTCAAATGAACTGCATAACGACGGTTATAATTCTAAAAGTTTTTAAATTTTGAAAGAGCTTATTTGATATCACTATTAGCGAAACTTCGTAATTCAAAAATTATTCAGAGAAGTGTCACAACGACTGAAAATAATTTTTAGGTACCTAATTTGCTCTGCGCCATCGCACGAGCATTTTTAATATGGTATTCAACACTATTTGGGTTAGGATGTGGTGCATTGGTTTGTGATCACAACATCACTGAATTCTAACCATTGTACATATTTGAGGAATTTTTTTATCGTTTGGCAACCAATAATTCTTGTCTAAAAGAATTTACTTTTCAGTGAATAAATGTTGTTCTAAATTTATGATGTAAGGAAGCTTAACCCCTTGCCTGTCCAATATATTTGAGAAAAAAGGGCCAAAA
>CM063498.1:192013547-192016047 GCA_032207245.1 Pardosa pseudoannulata
TTATAAATAAACTTACTTCTCCCAAAGGCAGTCTAAATCTATTTTAAATCTAAACTTTTATCAGTTTTGCAATACATGTGGGATTCAGTTACCTCGAGTCGTGATCTTCCTCACAGTCCCTTCTAAAGTTTCTCTAAATACCCTTTTCGATTTAGTCTGTTAATTTAAGCTGTTTATTAACAGATCATAGTTTTCATTCGTTTAACTACTGCCTGGTCTTCTATCTTATGATCTAGGAGGCACGCATCAACATTTGTGAAGTGTACAAAAAAACTTTACGTTTTTGGTTATTTTCATATCTTTCTCATATTGTACATGGAGTACTTTTGTATATATAGTGATTTGGAAACGATATTTTACAGTAGACTTGTACTTCTACATAAATATCAAGTTGTTTCTACCAAATATCTATACAAATAAAAATGTAAATGTTTGTCCGTAACCCAAAATATCTGAAAATATTGCACTGAATGGCTTGAAATTTTGGCATAACGTTGTACTAGAGTTCGGATATATTTATATTCACATCGTTTATACATAAAGTTTAAAGTCGCTGTGTCGAGAATTTTTCGGACTTAGAATATTTATGTATAAAACATCTCTTTTGACTCTGGCCTGAATGCTAAAAACTGGAAATGCTATATTTTGTTGATGCAAATGTTTATGTTGATAAAATATTACACAGTAAAACCTGGATTTAAAAATAAATCTAAATACGCATTAAGCTGGTTCTAATCTCTATATAAATAAAAACGTAAATATTCGTTTGTAACCCAAAATATATTTTAATATTGCACCGATTGGCTTGAAATTTTGGAGTAACGTTGTACTAGAGTCCGGGTATGTTTTATCTACACCGTTTATATATAAAGTTTAAAATATCTGTGTGTCTCCCTTCAACTTGATTGGCTACTGTGTGTTTGGCTCGGTGGTAAAGTTCGTAGCACAGAGGAATGAAAGCAGTGTTTCGAGTCCCACCAAACGCAGTGTTATTAAATTAAGCATATTAAAGACACACGCTTTTTTTCTTTTATTTCCGTTTAACTACACTGAGGCACAGAAACGTGTGGCAGGGCACAGCTAGTATACTGATAAAAATTTAAAACCTAAGTTATTTATAGGATTGCACGAGGTAAAACAAGTAAACATTTTAAACAACTTTGAATATTACAGCTTGTTCTCATTGGTGATCAGATGTTATTTTAACCTTTTGCCTCACCTTAACTTCACATACAATATAGACATCTATATAGACATGTTTTATACAATTGTATATTATATGTGATACACAAAACATATTAAGCGGAAAATAATTTGATGTAGTGTTAATTTTGTTAGGTTTTTCACTCTGACGAATGTAATTTAAAGCTTGTATCTAATGTACATCATAACAAAATGGAACAGCCAAAGGGCTATATAAATATCAGGATGTTTTATAGAATTAACTAAAATTTCATGATGAAATATTTATTTGGTATCACATATGTAAATACAGTACCTGAATTTGTAGCTTTATAGTAGATTGTGACTATTTGTCATGATTTTTGTGTGAAGCTCGAAAAACCATAAAATGGTGATCCAAATGACAAAACTCTGAAATAACAGCAGTCACTCCAAAATTTGGTAGACTGTTTACAGTATTGCCATACGCCTGCTTTAAAAAGGAAAACTTGTTCTAAAAAGCATAAAATTTCTACAAACTAGTTTTTATCTGTACCTAAAAATGGATACTATACATTAATGTGTTGATATTTCTCGAGGAACAAGTGTATTTGTATTGTTATAGTTAAGATTTCCTATTCCTATAGTTAATCCTAATAATTAATATTTCCTATAGCATTCAAATCTAGTCATTATTTTGCTTTATATCGAGTGCTCAATTTTTCTGTGTACATTTAATGATGTTTTATATTCTCTAGTTCTGAACCTATATATTTGAGCCGTAATGACAGAACATTGTTACTTGAAATCCCGAGAATATTTGCTAAAAGTTCAAATGTTTGATCTTCCAGATTTTAAAACTAATTGCGGAGTTCTGACCTCGAGTTTCAGTAACTATTTGAAATGAACTGAAGTGGAAGAAAGACTGAGGCAATATTTTCGAAACATTACTAATAAGGGTTCTCGATTTATATTATTCTATTGCTAAGGCTTTGAAGTGAAGTTTGTTATAGTACCTAGACATTCAGATTGCGAAGGTATAATAATGTATAAGTATCTGAGGAAAATGTTAGACCAATTTTTACTGCTTATAAAATCTATTTCAATTGTACAAGGGACGTTGAATCTCAGATTTCAAATTTTGAATGCTGGAAATAGATATTGTTGTTATATGAAACATAAAACACTAAAATCTAATAGAAAATTTTATTTTATTAAAATGCTAGTCTAAATTCTTCCAACAATTTTCCTTAAAAATCCCCCTAGGGCACAGCATGCTAATCAATTGAATGTATTTTTTCATTTTAATTTTAGAATCTATATAGATATAAAATTGAGT
>CM063498.1:192026047-192071047 GCA_032207245.1 Pardosa pseudoannulata
GCCAACGTTGTACTGCATACGTTGGGGCAACGTTGATATGATATGTTGGCCAACCGTTGGCCAACGGTTGGTTAATGGTTGGCTAATGGTGGTTGCTTACATATTGCCAACGCAATACTACGGTGGGCCAACGTAATACTACGATGGGCCAACGGAATACCAACGTTTATTATTTCTGTTTATTATTTGCTATAGTGTATAATATAGAATGGGCATGTGCTATTACTTTGAAATAAGCTGATGTTTTTATAACATGTCATTTTTAAATTTTGTAAGAGTTGAAAAATAGAAAACAGATATAAAAAAAGAATGAGATAGGTTATTTTAGTCCAAACCACACATTTCATATAATACTTACTCTGCGGCAATCCATTTATTCCTTTGAAATCTATATTAATTTTTTTAATGATACAAACTGTTTCTCAAATAAGAAAAACGAAAATTTCCCCTTCTGAGAGCTAAAAATAGATATTTGAAGAAAAGCACAACACAACAGAAGTTAAGCAATATATATATATATATATATATATATATATATATATATATATATATACATATTTTAGTCATTTTTCTTTTATTTACAATTTTTTTTTATTTAAATTCGGCCACCATTTCCATCTACCAAAGTTCTCTACATTTTCTCTGGATTCAATTTCATGGCATCTGAAACACAAATAAGTAACTTGAAAAGTATATATTATAAAATGTTTTAATGTTACCACAAACATTTCCTTTTATCCTTTCAGATTTTTAAAATGATTCAAAGATGATTTGAATATGTAAAAAAAATAAAAAAAAAAAAAAAAAAAAAACAAAAAAAAAAAAAGGCAAACATAATTACATCTAATAAATAAAATTAAGTTATAAAGTAAACAAGTTTCATAACAACTATGATAAAGTGTAATCCACAATATTTACATATTATCATTATACAACTTTATTATCATTATTAAGAAAAGACACAAAAAAGTAACCTAACGATAATTTAAATCAGCATGCTTTAAAAAAATTAAGAAATTGACTTAAAATTTGTTATTTTCTTAAATCTGTACTAAAGAAGTGTACTAAAAGGTATTAAAGATCAAAGTGTACTAAAACACCGTGTATGTACTTTTGTAAATGGTACGTTACTATTAAAAACACAAAAGAGAAACTACAGTTCAGATAGCCAAATATCGTTTTCTTCAGGAATAAATTAACAATAATGAAGGCATATATGATAGAACACAAAAATATCAAGAGAACTTACTTTGCAAATTTGAAATCCTTCAGCGATGGCGCTTTAACCCTAAAGATGGCGGTTGATACACAACTTTCTCTTTTGGCGGAGCTTCGGCACATGCTCGTAGATATAGGCGGTTACTTTCATATTTCTTAGCCAGTGGTATGCCGATATTTGTGCAAGAGGCGTAAACAGAAAATCTACAACGTTGGCCCAACGGTTGGCCAACGTTTCACAACTACCGATGGCCAACCAAACATTTTGCCAGCTAAATACCATCATTTCATTTTCCCTTTTCAACGTTTACCCAACCAAAGACCAACAGCCAACTTGTAGCCAACGAAAATCCAACGTTTCCGTGCTAGCTGGGTAATTGTTTTAATTTAGGATGCTTAAAAACTTTCCTTTATAACCAAAATAAAGTACAAAATTTATACGTTTTGTAGTTAGTTTCCCTTTTTGTTGGTTTCGTTCGATTAATTTAATTTTTTCTTCTACCTATAACATTTAGTATTTTTTACCGATTTCTTTTACTTGGTTCTTATATTTTTCCTTTTCTTTTTTATCAGATTTTTACATAATGTTTTTGTTGCTTCCATTAACTCTCCTTTCACAAATTTTGTTTTCTGTCACGCAATTGAAATACATGGTGTTGTATCGTCAGCTTTAGAGGAAAACTGTTTTATTGGTTTCTAAAGTTTGAATACAAACTAAATGTTGAACATAAAAGTAGGGTTTTGTTTGGTGTAAAAGGTACCCGGTTTCATTGTAAAACTGCAAATACCTAATTAGCGTTAATAATAATTCTTATCCTAACTATTATAACTTTCCCAATAGTTTGTTCTGTCAGAATACATTAACAAAGTGGAAAAGTTGGTGAATATCATATTGAAAGCTAGGAACTTTTATACGTTAGATTAGTTGTTCGCAAAGTTAATAAAAAAAAATAAAATCACAATCGCATAAAGCAGCACAATGACTCTGGGCTGTTGATAAAATACTGATACTGAAGTAAAATAGACACAAGTAAAATATAAATGAAGACTTATCGTTCGCAACAATTTATATTACAACTGTAAAATTAAACATCGGTAAAGGTATGTTTTATTTTGTTTTGTCAATTTGTAAGAGTATACGCAATTTTTTTCTTGATGATTTCTGCAAAGATAGTCATGAATTGAGGACTTACAGAGACTGCTATAAACTGTGCAATCCTCCCATTCTGCTTCTGCTGATTAACCCCTTCGCGACCAACGTCTCGTATACGCTACGCAGTTATTTCACTTTTATCAGTCCAGTTTCACCTTCACACGATGATCTACAGTTGGTATGGAGACACCAGCGTCGCTTATGAATAATAGTAGGTATGAACGTTTTATGTTAATTTTTAAATGCTAGATTTAATTACTAGATGGCGTACACGGCAACTGTTTTCACATTGGTCGAATCGCATAGCATTTACTTGCTGGTCCTCAAGGGGGTTAATGTCCATCCTTTGTCATAATCTTCTAATTGCGCTTAGGGGAAAGACATTCAGACGATCCCAGTCCCTCATTTGTTTGAGGGGGCTGAGGTGTCAAACATGACCTGTCTGAACAGGGTCGGAGAAAGATGGGACAAAGGAAATATTTAGCCTGTCCGTCGGTAGTTCACTAATAATAGCAAAAGCTGTTCACTGACGTAACTCTTTGTTAAATTTAGTAAAATCTATACCGTTCCAATTAAAGGTTAAGCGAAAATAAACCAAATTTTGATAGAAAATTAAAACTTTTCTATATTGTACTTAATTTTGATATATATTGTGTTATATTGTATATGTTGTTGTGTATCTGTACATCAAAACTTTCTCAAAGACCTATAAAAGTCATCCTCTAATATTTCAGCTTCTCGACCTTTTGAAGAGTCTTGAATCTAGGTTTTTTTCATCATCTTTAGCTGGGTTCAGTCGCATGTGGGGATTAGGGAAAATGAAAAAGATGATGAAACGGCAAAAACTACAATTAACTTCTTGGATATTTCCCTGCCTTATTGTGATGCCAAAAACATATATTAAAAGTGTTGTATAAGAATTGGCAGGATTCATGGAATGGAACTGCTGGTAATAAATTACGCATAATTAAACCCAATGTTGAAAAATGGAACATTCTCTTGACCAGAAGGCTTTATACTATATTTACTCACTTCCGAATTGGTTATACGCGGTTCACACACTGTCATCTACCTCTCGGTGATACTGTTCCTGATTATAGACACTGTAATGTTGTCATGGCAATAAGATACATCCTCATCGATTGACATTGTTTTCAAAATCCTCGAAATTTTATATTTAACTTTTCATATATTAATATTAAAGGTGTACTACCCTCTCATCTGAATTTGGTGCTTCATAGCTTCTGTGCCTAAAACCTTTTTTATTTGTCTACAGTGTCTTTTTCAGCTTGTATGACGTATGTTTACTATACCTTATTTTACATTTTATAAAACTGTTGTGTCTGCCACAATTTATCCCCCAAGGATGTGATGTCATAAAATCTCAACCAACCATGCCCGAACGCACTTAAGTTACCAGGTTTACATACAGAACAGAGACGCACACACACGCACATAATTTCAAAAATTGAAACTTTGAACTGAGGAAGATCCGAGGCATGAAGGTGATTCTAAAATTTGAGGCTCGTGTGCAAAACAGTAGATCGTAGCCAAAATTTGAGGTCGAATTTTCGGATGATTACATTACTTTTCCAACACTGTTCATAAGAGAATGTAAAAAATAGTATAATAGGACCTAGAGAGGTCCAAGACCTGAGATGAAACCAAAATTCGAGTTCCAATTTTTGGAGGATTACAATACTTTTCCTTTACCGTATACGAGAAAATAAAAATGATATATTCGGATTCAAGGAGGTCCAAAAAGTGAAGATCAATGAAATTCTCAATTCAAGCATTTTGTTGCAAAATCAAAGACAAAGTACTATTTTCCCAGTTGATGGAGAGTTTTTAAATAAAGAATTGGTACAAATTCAATAAGTCATTGAAAAAATTTATTAATTCAATTTTTAAGATTTTAGAGGTTCGCTGTTGAAGGATAAATACCATAAAAAACCATAGCAAAATGACGAGACCAAAGTTGTTATCATTATAACAGTACTTAACAGTATTTTGATTTTAAAATAAACGTAGAATATATTCCCATAAAATAAAAGCATTAAAATTTTGATGGGTTTTTTCGAAGGAACATGAAATGAATTGTGGCTGCAAAGAGAAATCTCTTTCAGTCTGTGAAACCGTCGTCATGGCAATCTGCGACTTCCAAGTGCAACAGTTGGTCCGTTAACACTGGAGATTTTCGGTGCAGAAGGGAAAAAAAAAGATCGATACACGTCATTAAGTGGATTATAAAATGTGGATCTGTTGTCGGTATTATTTTCCCATGTGATTTGAACTTTTTCTTCGGTGGCTGTCTAACTTTTCGCTTTAACTTGGCAATATTGATTTACAGAAGAGATTGAAATTCGAGAAATAAAAGAATTTGATCATGAAAGGAAAAAAAGGAAACAATTTGTTTCGAAGCATTCTTTTTTGTTCTGTTAAATTTATTGTTTGTGTCAATCTTATGGGTTATGAAAAAGGATATATTTTCTATCTATTGTTAGTACCGAAAGCTGAAACATTCTTTCAAGTAAAGCGTTTTACTTCTTTGTGCACTGCCATTGTTCATTATTTATTATTTTATTCAAGGAAAATTTAAGTATAAATTGTGCATTACTTGTTTATTTTTAATTTTACTTTTTTTTCCGTGAAATTTGTTTCTGTCTGTTCGATGGGCAAAACAAACAAAATATTTTCTTTACTTTTTTTAAGTTTGGTTTAGTTTAGAGCGTCACAGTTTACCTTTTAATACATGAGACCGGGACCTACCACTTAAAGCCGATTGTGAATGACTACGAACAACCATGCCATCAGTAGAATTCGAATCCACGGACTCCGGTTTAGAAGAACAACTTCCTAACATTCGGCGATTTGTTTCTTTTTCAAAATTTCGTATTTAAAGTTTTTAAAGGTTTGGTTTGTAGAACTACGGCCTACTTTTATGCAACACGGGGGCTAATGAGACCGGGACCTACTGCTTAAAGCCATTTCGAAAGGCTACGAACATTCATGTAACAGTAGGATTCGAACCCACGAACTCCAGTAATGAAGGTCATTGCCCTAACCCTTTAACCATCATTCGACTGTAATTTCGTATTAAACGTTCATTGTTCATTATTTATCAGTTGATACGTTTCTTCAAGGGAAAATACAAGCAAAAATTATGTTACTTGTCCATTTTGAACTTTTGTTTTGCAGTGCAATTTGGGTCGAATCAATAGGATATATACTAAACAATATTCTCTTTTTCTTTTCTTGGATAATTTCTTGTTAAAATTTTACTTCTATTAGTATTGCTATTTTTCATTATTTATCATTTTATTAAAGAAAAGCATAAATTTTATGTTTCTTGTTCATTTTTAACTTTTTCCCACCAATTTTGCATTAATCGATAGGATCTAACAAGCGATATATTTTCTTTATTTCGCTGTTTGTGGATAATTTATTTCGTCTTAAATGTTTTAGCTTTACAATAGTTCATTATTTGTTATGGGATTTAAGTTATTTTAAGGAAAATATAAGCCTTAATTTTATACTACTTGTCCATTTTTTACTTTTGCTTTTATGTATTATGAAATGTATTGCATGTGTCAATCTGGTGGATCTTAATAAACGGTATATTTTCTTTACTTTTCTTCTCTCATTTGTTACTAAAAACTATAAAATTCTTTCATATTAAATGCTTTACTTAGTACGCAACGGTTTTATAATTTATCACTTGGTTATAGTTACATCAACTGAAATCAATCATAAATTTTGAGTTACTTTCTTTCTCGCAAATTAAAAATCATTTTACATGGGTTAAAAATATGACATTCTTTATGACCATTATTTTTCTGATTTGATTTGGGAATTTAAGAAAATATAATCTTTTGAGTCTAAACATAAATATGTTTAGTCTCAACGTGATAGATTAGCAAACGCTATAGGATGCCATCTTGCCTTTAAAAAAATTTAATTTAAGATTGTTTGTGAAAGTTTTTTCACATACTCTTTTTCAAACGCAAAAAAATATAGACATAAATTTAATAAAAAATGTTTCTAAAAGTTTGCTGTTCTATCTCATGATATAATGTATTTAAATAATTCTTAAAATGTGGGCCCGTCAGAGGGAATTTTATTTTCCCATAGGTTAATAGGGAACAAGAAGAATCCAATAGAGCAGTTACAGATCTACCTTACAGGTGTACTGTATATTTCGAGCGTCAAAATCTTTATTATAACAAACTTTGTTACGTCATAAAATACAAATTTCTGATACTTTATAATGCATTCTTTAAAAGTTGTTAAATAACATTCTAACCTTAAAGAATTACTTAGCTTTGCCATTTGAAGTACTAAATATTTTAAAAACTAATGTAAGAAATGTTCTTAAAAGTGAAAGAGAGAAATTTTCTTACTTGATATACATTTTTAAATGTACGGATCGAAATTAAAAAAAAATAACTGTAGTAGATATTTGAAAATTAATCGTAGGCGGGGAAGAAGTGTTCCTAGTGCTGTAATCTAGTTTCGCTAAAAAGCAAATCGTTCCATGAAATGCTGCAAAAATATAGAATAAGTAATCTATTAACTACCCCTAAAAAGGAACACATTAATGGGTTTATAGACGCTCCGATTTACGCAGTAAGTAGTTTCCTTTTAAGTAGTGAGTCCTGGTTTAATTACTAGTTTATTTCATAAAACTGAACGTGTTTTCTAAACTAAATGAAATCTTAATTTCTACTGAAAGAATCTTACTATGGATATAAGCAATTGTAAATATAAATAATATCCATTCTTTATGTAAATTGGTCATTAATATTTAAATTTAACATATTTCAGAATTTCTGTGACGCATAAATCTATTTAATAAAATACTTATAAAAAGTTACTACTACATGTAAATAATTTCCTTGATAAAAAAAGTCCTGTGATTCGCGTAGCTTAGTCGGAAAAGGCATCGCAATCGCAATCAGTGTTGTGAGTTCGAGCCTCAAATCGGCGAAAGATGCATAGTGTTCATTAACTCTTTAGTTTTCCAAATATGAGAGAATAATTATATAATTTACATTAGATATAGAGCTGTAAATTTCCTAAGTCTAAATGAAAAATATAACTGAAATTAAGATCTTAAAACACATTATTTTTAGCTGAAAATATGGTTTACTGTGTAACACACGTAATACACAAGAGTATAAAGTTTTTGATTTTTATATCGTATGTGATGTATAGGAAGGCAGTGGGGTTAATGGTGGTTGGGGCACGTAAAATAGGTTCATGGTCACAATGTCCTCCAAGTTCAAACGATACTTCCTGGGGGTGGCAGACATGGACGTAGGGGGAGGTGGATCTTCTTTCCACTGGTTCCCTGCTCCGATGACCTATGATTACGATGACCCATTTTGAGCTTAAAGTCGTTCTTTCACCATAGCAGTGCTCAAACCATGAACAGGATACTCGAATGTTAAAACCCGAATGATCTAGAGCTGTTCGGCAGGGACCCTTCTTACAGGAGTCACCGTCTGTGTGGTCAAGACCTGCTAGAAGAACACCTGCCGCTGTTTTTAGTTATTGGCCAAGGCTTGGGGAAGTGACGTCACTGCTCGGGAACATCTAATCCCAACCTGCTCTAAAATATGATACATACTTGGTCTCTCGGTCTACCTAAAGTTTAACGTCATCTGCAGCAATTTGTTTAGCAGAAAATTTAATATAGAACATATAAAATTGAATCATTGTGGACATATTATCATATACCTCAAGTACATAATCTACAAACAATTTTTAAAAATCCGTATCTGAAATTACAAAATTGATAATTTAAAAGACAGAACCAAATCGAAACTTAAAAGAGGAATAAAGTAACTGAATCGGAGTAGAAGCCTGTAAAGTACTTTTTCTATCAAGGCACTTCGAGATTGTCTTTCTCTTGAGTGTTTACATTATCTCTACAGCGCCTTCCCTTCTTCCTGTGTTTATGTTCATTGCTGTGCTCTTCCATTTCTTTCCACCTAATGGGGTCGAACGATGGCCGAACGGTTAGGGTGCTGGCCTTCGGAACCGGAGTTCGTGGGTTCGAATCCCACTACGGCATGGATGTTCGTAGCCGTTCGGAATCGGCTTTAAGCAGTAGGTCCCGGTCTCATTAGCCCTCGTGTTGCAAAGAGTAGACCGTAGCGCTCCAAACCAAACCAAACCCACCTAATGGGCACTTTTGATTGCTTTGGCTTGGAGTTTTTGGATGTCCGTTTTGACTATTTCTTCTTAGGCTTTGGCTATTTCCGTGTGGCACATCTATATGCATGTGTGTCTAGTGTTTTTTCTTCTTCGTCTTTTCTCTCCCCAAAAATTCCACACACCTGAAAATTTTCTTTTAAGGTAGATGGTTCCCGAAGTTAATAGCTCTTCTCTTCAAGCGGAAGGATTAACCCTTCCTCATATTTCGGGTAACCTCTGGATCACTTGCTTGGTTTGCCTGAATGGCCTTAGAAACAACAGATTTACCCCCAAGGTAACTTCGTTGACACATATTTTTTGCATATTGTAAAAGAACCAAAACTTATTATTTTTTATTTTTTAATAATTTTATAGATTTTTTAATGTAAAGTTTACATAAAAAAGGGTTAAATAAAAGAATTTCATCAAAACGTTAAAACTTTTATATTGAGATAAAACTGTTTCGGCTTTTGAATAACAGCAGTGTTTTGCATGAGCAGCTATCAAATTTAATTATCAGAATATTTAAAAATGTTTCAAGTTATTTTATATTAAAAAGAAAATTATGTTATCCCTCAGGGCTTTTTCTGACAGCCAACAAAAAAGCTTTTACTTTAAAAATCTTTTACCTTTTTATTGTTTTATGCAGAAGCTTTTCCAGAAATGACAATAAAAATGTCCATTGCTTTTATTCTCTGGGATTACCGCTGAAAAATTTTCCGTGAAAAAGAAAGATATTTCTCCTCCAAATCATTTAAACAATTTAATAGTGAAGTATAAAGGGTTTTTTTTCTCTCTCTCTCACACACTCTCTCTCTCTCTCTCTCTCTCTCTCACACACACACAGCGAAGAGCAAAAAAAAATTGGTATATCTGCCTAATATCTTGTAAGTCCCCAGCGAGCTCGCAGAAGTGCCGTAACACGACGCAGCATGGACTCGAATAATGCCTGAAGTAATTCTGGAAGTAATTGGCACCATGAATCCTGGAATCTGTCTCTAAATCACTAACAGTACGAGGTGCTGGAGATCTCTTCTGGAATTCAAGTTGCAAGGCATCCCAGATATGCTCAATAATGTTCATGTCCGGAGATTTGGGTGGACAGGGAAAGTGTTTAAAAACAAGCGTATTCCTGGAGCCACTTTGTAGCACTTCTGGACTTGTTGTCGCATTATCCTGCTGGAATTCCCCAAGTCCATCGGAATTCACAATGAACGTGAGTGGGTTCAGGTGATCAGACAGGATGCTTATGTACGTGTCAATTGTCACAGTCGTATATAAAAGTATCTGGGGTCCCATATCACTGCAACTGTATTCGCTCCATACCATCACAGAGCATCCACCAGCTCCAGTCCCTTTTGTAGCTACCTCGGAGATGCTATGCCCCATCTTTCGTGCTTCGACTATAACACCACGTTCAAACTCACTTAAATCTTATTAGTCTTCCATTAATAAGATTTATTCCATCATTTTACCCATCTTTTAAAATAAACGATAGAAGGAACGCTAATTTACTGCATACTGGCCACATGTTTATGCTGTCCCAGATAAATGATATTTCTTTTGAAATAGTTAAACTACTGCCTTTGTATTTTCAATATATTTTATATGATCCAGGTTCAGTCTTTCCCTTCCGTAAAAGTCTGATCTATTTTTAGTCTCCTTATTGTGTAAAAAGTAGACCTTAGTGCTCCAAACCAAAATCAAAATAAAATCATGTTTAGTCTGATAGGAATAATATCACTTCATTCACTGTGGAGCCTAGAACGGTGTAAAACGTGTATATTCCTAAAAACAACCTTTGCAGAGCTGTTTCTCTGTAAAGAAGATTAATAGACCAAAGCGTATTGATCCTTAATTCTATGAACAATAAACTAATTTACGTTGATGGTTTGACGACTGTATTTCACTTTCTTTTCGCTTAGTAAGCCTGGGTATATTAATCCTCTGCATTCGAAGGCTTCAGAGCGGAACCATTTAAAATTTGTCTTCAAACTCGAAGGCTCCGCTACGGAGACAATGCAAAATAATTAGTTGTTTTTTAATTTGTTTTTGATCTTATGTTAAAAATTGAAAATTATTTAAATTGTGTACGTAGCGAAGCCCTGGAATTTGAAGACAAATTTTAAATGGCGCCGCTCCGGAGCCCTCGAGGGCAAAGGGTTAAATAATAAAAGCTAATCTCTCGTATAATCGGTGAAGAATATTTTTACTCGGTTTCACACACGTGTGTGTGTAATGGGTGTTTTCTACCCACTACAAACTTAGAATTATTATAAATTTGATAAAGAGCAGTCTCTAAGACATGAAAGAAATCAGTAAAATTTGAAAATAAAAATTTCATTTATTGAGACAAACCATCTTTGGTGTTATGCCACCAAATCTTCTTATTTTCGTTTTTACAGTGTCGTTAGAATGAAAGGGTTTGGTTTGGAGCGCTACGGTCTACTGTTTTGCACACGAGGGCTAATAAGACAGGGACCTACTGTTTAAAGCCGATTCCGAACGGCTACGAACATCCATGCCATACTGGGATTCGAACCATGAACTCCAGTACCAAAGATCAGCGCCCTAACCATTCGGCCATCGTTCGGCTTAGAGTGAAAGGGAGCCAGCTATTCAGAGACGTTATAAGTAAACCACTTACGGGAATTAACAATCGTAACTAAGTTACGTGAAAGAGTTGTAAAGGATTAATGGAGCTATGAAGAATTTAACTTGGACTAATCTTTGTCGTCAAAGATTGCCAAAAGTAAGTGGCTTCTCCCCAAAGGTTGTCGTTTTATTTATATAATCACTACAACTTTTTAGAATATTTATTTTACAATTATGTTGCTTGTTTGGATAAAATTTCATTATACCACCCATATATATATATATATATATATATATATAAATATATATATATATATATATTGCAAATTAGAACTATTTTAAATAGTCCTTTTAATAATCAGAATTCAGAATTCATATGTATTGTATAATCCTTAAAGTGTTTGAGAACAACCTTAGACTAACAAAAAAAATATTTTATAATGTTGTTTGCAAACTAAAGGTGACAAATACTGCGTTCATTTGAAAGCCTTGCAAAAGCGATTGTATGGAAAATATATTTGGTTCTCTAGAGTGTCCCCAAAACAGACGTCTATACGCTGAGAAAGGAGAAACCGTATAACATCTCATTTTCAAAACTTAACGAGCTACTTTGTGCCGACAAAGTAATCTGGTAATGATATACATGAGACGTTTGTATGCGCCTTGTTATCTGAGCTTCTGTGGATCATAAAGCTGATTGAAGTTTATTGCCTAAGGAAGGGCTTGTTTTATATATCTCAATGGATACTTTGGAGAGAAATATTGCTTGGTGTCACTCAGTACAGATGGCTAAAATTGAGTTATTAGTCATACTAATTTAAGTTTAATTTTTATTTAGCGAATGAGAAAAATTTGTGCAAAAGATTTTCGAAAGGAAAAGTTGTATAGTACACAGAACTCTGAGAAAGCTATTGTATAAAAAAATTGACTAATTTCTTTTTGTCTACCATATTAATTATAAAATATTTTATAATATATGTCATTTTATGTATAATATTTTAGTAGTAAACACACGTTTACACTACTTTACACTTCCACACTTTTACACTTTCGTTATCCAATTATTACGTATGCAGTACCTTTATTTAGTATTCAATTATTGTAACATCAAAGATTTAAACACTAATACAAAATATCATTGTTCATGAAATTATAAACTTTCTATGGTGCTCTAGGAAAAACGATATTCATAATGAACTTAAAATTCCTTCTATTCCGAAAATTTTACTTAATATTTTTACTAAATTCCATTAAAATTTAAGCAATGATCTGTTTATTTATCCCGTCAATTTCCATCGCATCAATAGTGCTAATAAGAGGATAACTAGGCCGTTCTTATTTAAAATATTTAGCTTTTGTGTGTTTGTTTTTCCTAGAAATTTAAAAAATACTAAACAAATTTTAAAAATTTATTGAAACGTAAAAAAAGTTCAAATTATTTAAAACGTAAGAAAGCCTAAAGAACTTGTGTGAAATGGCTATTACATCTATTTTCTCTCCCTCTTCTCATGTTCGATATGACATTTTCTTATTAGTCGGCATTCTGATAGGCTGTCCAACGATCGCAGGATGCCAAACTTTATCAAAATTATTCATTCTCACAAGAGTATACGACGTGAAATAAGACGTTCCTGTCCGCAGAAATATTGTTTTTCTTTCCTTAAACTGTGTCCTCTCTTGTTATTGTGTTAAGGCCTCACTAATCCACCAATATTTTTATTTTTCCTATTTAGTTGTTTATTTTCTCGCTCGTTGCTATTCATGCTCACTGCAAAACACTCGGAAATGGCAGGGTTTTTTTTAGAATATTAAGCATAATATCTGCTGTTTTAGAGTTGCTTAAGCATGGAAAACTACAGTGTAAAATCGTTCATTTGTTTAATATGTCTCGGTAAACAGTGTCTGGAGTAACTTACCGCTTTAAAGAGCTTGACAATGATGGTCGACATCGGGGAAGTAAATGAAACGAAATGCTAGGATTTCCATGAGGAAGATCTCTCTCTTGAAATGGGAATAAACGACGGAACATTGTGCCGAATGGTATAAACAGATTTTGGACTAAAGCTTTACAGATTCCAAACCGTTCAGCGTCTAACTGAGGAAAACAAACGTGTGCGGCTCCAAAGATGCCGGAAACTTTTGGGACGGTCAGCAAGTCATTGCTTGGAGAGATTTGTTTTCATTGATGAAGATGTTTACAGACCAACGAACTCCCGGAAAAGATCTGATCTGTAGAGGCTGCAAGCACCTCGGCAATTGTTGACCATTGCTGTTATTTAAAGTCTGTCATGGTCTAGTACGGAATTTGCACAAGCGTTAAATCTTCTTATGTTTTTGTGAATGAGGGCGTTAAAAAATCAATGTATACGAGCAGGACACCATAGAAGTTGTTAAACTTTGGTGGGCCAAAAACCCTTTGTCAATGTAAACTTTACGATTCAACAAGATTCTGTATCACATCACAAGATCACAAAGATCCAAGAATGGTACAAGGTGTATTTTTCAGTCATGACATCATTATCGAAGTTTGCCAACCTACTCACCAAATTTCAATCCCCCTGATTATATTTTAGTGTATTAGGCCTGAATGTATATTTTAGAGTCCAAGGTCTGAACTAAGCCACGCAAAAGTTTGGACTCTCTAAAGCAACCGCTTCGGCTAAATCAGGATAGATTACAGGTAGAAGATTGTTGGTTTATTATTAAAAAATTCAATAAGCTTTAGCACCTATGTATTGCTGCAAGAGGCGACCACTTTCAAACAAATTAAATTTATTTATTAATAAGTCTATTTGTATTATTTATTATATTTTAATAACATATCAAAAATTGTCTGTATTTTTGGCCCAGCCTGTATATTCGGAAGGATGTCAAAATGCAGGAGCATACTTTTAAAAATTATGTATGTATATATAGAAGTTACTCTTGAAAACAGTCCGAAACGCATTAAACGAAGTCACAGAGACGTTAACGCATTAAACGAAGTCATTAAGAGTGTGGTCTCTAAAGCAATCGCATCGGCAGAAATAGGATAGATTATAAAGGTAGAAGATTTGGAGTTTATTAATGAAAATGTCAATAAGCTTTAGCACCTATGCATCTCTGCAAGAGACGGCCACTTTCAAACAAATTGAATTTATTTATTAATAAAAGTCTATTCGTATTATTTATTATATTTTAATAACATATCAAAAATTGTCTGTGTTTTTGGACCCAGATTCTATATTCGGAAGGATGTCAAAATGCAGAAACATACTTTTAAAAATTATGTATGTATGTGTATATAGAAGTTACTCTTGAAAAGAGTCCGAAACGCATTAAGCGAAGTCAGAATTCATATTAATCTTTAAATTCTTAAGCACTTGGGAATAATTTCGGATTAGACATAAAGAGTATTTTACGACATTCTTCGCAAACTACGGACAATAGAAACCACTTTCGTCTGAAAGTCTTTCAAAATTGCTTGTATGGAAAATATATTTGATTTTCTAGAGTATCCCATCAAAAGACGTCTATTCGTTGAGAAAGGATAAGCCATATAACATCTTATCTTCGAAACTTAACGAGCTACTTTATGTTGACAAAGTAATCTCGTAATGATATGCATGAGGGGTTTGTATGCGCCTTGTTATCCGAGCTTCTATTCGGTCGTAAAGCTGATTGGAGTGTATTGCATAAGGAAGGGCTTGTTTCATATATCTCATTGGATGCCGTGGAAAGAAATATCGCTTCTGAGTGTCACTGAGAGCAGAAATCTAAAATTGAGTTTTTGGTCATACTAATCTAAGTTTAGTTTTTATTTAGCAAATGAGAAAAGTTTGTGGAAACGGTATTCGAAAAGATGCCAATAGTATACGTGTGAAAAAAAAAGTTTACGAAAGGCAAGTCAATGCAGAAATTTGTGCAAAAGATATTCGAATGAAGAAGTCGTATAATTTTACAGGGTGCGGAAAAAACTCAGAGAGAGCTATTGCATCAATAAGTTAACTAATTTTTTTGTCTGCAACTTTAATTATAAAAATTTTATACGTGTGATAAAAAAGGTTTACAAAATGCAAGTCAATGCATAAAGTTAAAATGGAAAAGCACAGCATAGGATAATGTAAAGTTATAAGAAATAGTTTCAGCGCTATTAAATAAGAAGTTTTAACCGTTCTTCAATGAAGATTAACACGATAGCTCTCGACTTATTTATTATCATATTCTAAAAAAAACACAGAACAGTTACAAAAACAATACTTAAAAATTTAAATCTAGGAACAATTAAATTTACATTAGCGTCGTAGACATAACATTGATCATACTATTCTAAGACTATTTGGAGTTAACTGACAATAGTTTCTTAGGGTGGCCACTAGATGGCGTCCGGGAAAAGTAGCTATATTACAATTTAATAAATAATTAATTTCGAAATTATGAAATATAAACAGAGAAAGGCGAAAGATACAATACAGGAATATATAATTTACATAGATAATGTCTTATTTGTGTTTAAATGTGCATATACGAAAAATGAAGAAACATTTTACAAGGAATTTATAAAATAGAAATACATTGGTTTTCTATTTACTTATAGATTATTTTTGTATATTCTCCCTACTTTATAGATAACTTTCAAAATGAAATAAAAATATAAATACTGGATATTTTCGAAGCTTTCGAGAGTTATATATTTAATATTGCTATAATTATTATTTTCTAAATTCAATGGGCCGAACGATGGGAGATTGGTTAGAGTGCTGGCCTTCGGTACCTGAGTTCGTGGTTCGAATCCGACAGTGGCATGGTTGTTCGTAGCCTTTCTGAATCGGCATTAAGCTGTAGGTCCCGATCTCATTAGCTCTCGTGTTGCAAAATGTAGACCGTAGCACTCCAAACCAAATCAAATCTAAATACGATGGCTGAATGATAGGGAGCTGCTCTTCGGTAACGGAATCCGTGGGTTCCGATCTGGTTTCTGGCAAGGATGTTTGTAGGTGTTCGGAATCGGCTTTAAGCTGTAGGTCCCTGTCATCTTACCCTTCATGTAGCAAAAGAGTAAATTGTAGATATCTCAATGAAACCTAAATAAAATGAAATATTCGTTTTTGTCTCAATTTTTATGAAAAATATAAAAAAAATTCTTTAGAATTTAAAAGTATTTTTCTACAATAAAAGTATTTTAGTATGAAAGTGTTTTATTAATTTCTTGAAATTTAAAACGGTTCAGTTTCATAAATATTGTTATGAAAGAAATTTGTAAAAATTTTATGATAATAGTTCACTCGTAAGTGTGGCACCATACGATTGAATCACTTTGTTCCGTTATCTTCGAAGAAACTATATTTTGATATAAATAAAATATGGAGATAGAAGTTGTTCTTAAAGAATCTCTTCTATTCGTATTTAAAAATCTGAGAGCAAAACCCACAAGGGAGGGATTTTAAAAACACTTTTTTAAAAGAAGGTTAATTATCTTATGCATAAGAAATTAGTAAACTTACATTCAAAGAAAAAAAAGTATGCGTTTGAAAAAAAGGCTAAAAAAAACAAATGAAGATAATTAAAACAGAAAGCACAGCACAGAGCAGGACAATGTAAAAAAAAAGACATACTTCATATACTGTAAAATAACAATCAAGCAATTTAATAAATATTTAATTCCAAATAATAAAAAATAATCAGAGAGGGACGAAAGATATGAAGCAGGAATAAATGATTTATGTAGAAGAAAATATCTTCTATGTATTTACACAGTTGTGCACATACGAAAAATTAAATGCAAAAGTAATTATATAAAGAACTTAAAATAAAAAGAAACTAGCTCTTTATTTGCTAATAAATCTTTTTTTGTATATTTTCCCTACATTATAGTGCTGAGGAATGACCGAATGTTTAGAGCACTGATAATGGGTACCGGAGTTCGTCGGATAGAATCCCACCGTGGCATGAATGTTCATAGACTTTCGAATTCGGCTTTAAGTAGTAGGTCCCGATCTCATTAGCGAACGATGACCGATTGGTTAGGGTGATAGCCTTCGGTTCCGGAGTTCGTGTGTTCGAATCCCACTGTGGCATGGATGTTCGTAAACATTCGAATTCTGCTTAAGAGTAGGCTCCCGGTCTCATTAGGTCTCGTGTTTCAAAAATGTAGACCTTAGCATTCCAAATCCAACCAAACCTTGCACTATAGCTATTCTTGTAAATTCAATAAAAATATTAGTACCGGGTATTTTCGATTTGTTTTGGTTTGGAGAGCTACTGCCTACTATTTTGCTACAATAGGACTGATGAGACCAGGATATACTGCTTAAATCTGATTACGAACTACTACAAAATTTCATGCCATTAATGGAATTCTAACCCGCGAACCACAGTTCTGAGGAGAAGTGCCCCATTTTATGGTCTGCTATTGTCGACTTCAAAAAGCCATACCACACCCAGACGCTGGTAATGGCTTGCATTGCACCATAGTGTTGAGGAGCCATAACATTTTACATTAACAACCATGAGTCAAATTTCTTCTAAGCAAAATTTTAACTCTATAAGAGAGAGTATATTTTTTTTAAAGTAGACAAACACCTCAGTATTCCCATATTCTTATTTTCTTGATTACAAGTTCTAAAATTGGAAACCCTATGTCTTAGCTACTTGGAAACATTTTCGGATAAACAATAGTATATTTTCCTCATAGAATATTTACAAGTAATTTGCTTGGGAGAGGCATCAGAATTTTAGATCTAGTTTTATAACGCATATAACGAATTAACAAGTACATAAGTGGAAAAATAAAGTTACCTCAAATACGGAAATTATAAATTAATCGTTTGAGTGTGGCGAAGCGCTATTGCTCATCGCTTGTCATGTGTCATAAATGCGGAGAAGCGTGATAGCGTTTCTCTTATTTTGTACCGAAAATGCGGAGATGCTGCTGTTGCTTAGTATAATTTTCGCATCTATTGAGAGCAGTTGAATTCATATCAACGCAGTTTGTATGCATGTTACTCAATTCTGATTTTTAATAATATAAGAATTAAAATAAAATACAGTGTCAAATAGTAATGCAGTAGAGCCATGGATTTGGATATGGTAGACAAAATGAGCCTGTTTTATATATATATTTATTTATTTCTAGTATAAAAAAACCTTTTCGTTGCTGTATAGAAATTAGAAACTGTTTTAACTTTCTCCACAAGTGTTATGCTGATCATTATTGATGCTATAAAGGAGGAATGGTTAGCAAGCAAATATTCCACAGGAAGACTACCAATAAGTACAAAGTTTTCTTTAGAAAAATTGCCTGGGCGAAACTTGTGTGCAGTAAACAATGTGATGTATGCAGTAAAAAAATAGTAATGTAATTAGACGTGCCAACATAATTTGTGCTAAATGCAAAAAAGGAATTCATGGAATTTGTGCAGCAAAACATTCTTTTAATAAATGAGAATAAAGAATATTTTTGTTGGCAAAAATTACTTGTTACATAATAATTAGTATTAATTATAACCATTTATATTGTCCTTCAAAAAATTACTACGCAATTCATTCTGCACTATTAGGATATGTATATATATATATATATATATATATATATATAAAGAAAGAGAGAAGAAAACTCTTCAGAGCTCAAACGGTTAAAGTGGATACCCTAGAGCAAAAGCGTTGTTAGATTTTATTAATTTCTTTGATAATCCACAGAATCTTATAATGTGTGCAGACAATATTTATTTCTCTAAACTTAATGGATGAAATGAAAAATTGAGAATTTCAAATAATGGGAACTATAAGAATAAATTGACAGCTTGCAAAACTTTTAGTAAAAGTAAATTATTAGTAAAAAATGAAAGAGAAATTTTTGAATCTATTGTTACTGACAATTTAAGAGTCAAAAAATAAAAATATAATAAAATAAACTGTGCGTAGCATCTAGTTTTGACGAGAATTAAGAAAAACAAATTGACTGTTTGCCCTCTTAGTAAATGTAAATTATTAGTAAAAAAGTAACGAGGAACTTTTGAATTCATTCCTACCCAAAATTTAAGTTTCATAAAATATAATAAAACAATCTATACGTCCCTTCTAATTTTAAAACTGGAGATCCTTTTAAACTGGAGAAGTATAAGAATTTTAGATGGAGTTTTATAACGTATATAAACGTAACGTTATAAAGTTACGTGAACGTAACTTAAATTTTATAACGCATATAATTTAATTAGCAAGTATATATGAAAGAATAAAGTTACCTCAAAAACGGAGATTATAAATTAAAGCGGGCACCTCAGAGTAAAAATGGTGTTAATTTTTTTTAATTTCTTTGATAATCCACAGAATCTTAAAATGTGTGTAGACAATATTTTAATTTTCTAAAATTAATGAAAAAAAAGGAGAAAGGTAGAATTTTCAATAGTGGGAATTATAAGAATAAATTGACAGTTTGCAAAATTTTATTAAAAGTAAATTTAGTAAAAAATGAAAACAAAAATTTTGAATACATTGTTACTGACAATTTAAGAGTCAATGTATAAATATAAAAAAATAAACTGTGCGTAGCATCTAGTTTAGACGGGAATTATAATAAAAATAAATTGACTGGTTGCCCTCTTAGTAAAAGTAAATTATTAGTAAAAAAGGAACGAGAAACTTTTGAATTCATTGTTACCCAAAATTTAAGCGTCATAAAATATAATAAAACAAACTATACGTCCCTTATAGTTTTGAAACTGAAGCTCCTTTTAAACTGGAGAAGTATAAGAATTTTAGATGGAGTTTTATAACGTATATAAACGTAACGTTATTATGTTACGTAAGTTTTGTAATGTGTATAATGTATTTAACAAGTATAGGTGAAAAATTAAAGTTACCTCAAATACGGAAATTATAAATTAAAGTGGACACCTCAGATTAAAAATGGTGTTAGATTTTATTAATTTCGTTGATAATTTCGCAGAATCTTAAAATGTGTGTAGACAATATTTTAATTTTCTAAAATTAATGGAAAAAAGAGAAAGGTAGAATTTTCAATAATGGGAACTATAAGAATAGTTTGACATCTTGCAAAAATTTTAATATAAATAAATTATTAGTAAAAAATGAGAAATAATTTTTTCAATCCATTGTTACTGACAATTTAAGAGTGAAAAATATAAATATAATAAAATAAACTGTACATATCATCTAGTTTTGACGAGAATTATAATAAAAATAAATTGACTGGTTGTTCTCTTAGTAAAAGTAAATTATTAGAAAAAAAAGGAACGAGAAACTTTTGAATTAATTGTTACTCAAAATTTAAGTGTCATAAAATATAATAAAACAAACTATACGTCCCTTCTAATTTTAAAACTGAAGCTCCTTTTAAACTGGAGGAGCATCAGAATTTTAGATGGAGTTTTATAACGTATATAAAGAATTAACAAGTATAGGTGAAAAAAAAGTTACCTCAAATACGGAAATTATTAATTAAAGTGGACACCTCAGAGTAAAAGTGGTGTTAGATTTTATTAATTTCGTTGATAATTCACAGAATCTTAAAATGTGTGTAGGCAATATTTTAATTTTCTAAAATTAATGGATGAAATGAGAAAGAGAGAATTTCAAATAATGGGAACTATGAGAATAGATTGACAGCTTGCAAAAATTTTAGTAAAAGTAAATTATTAGTAAAAAATGAATTTTTTTTATCCATTGTTACTAACAATTTAAACATTCAAAATATAAATATAATAAAGTAAACTGTGCGTAGCATCTAGTTTTGATTAGAATTATAAGAAAAATAAATTGACTGTTTGCCCTCTTAGTAAAAGCAAATTATTAGTAAAAAAGGAAGAGGAACTTTTGAATTCATTGTTACCCAAAATTTAAGCGTCATAAAATATAATAAAACAAACTATACATCCCTTCTAGTTTTAAAACTGAAGCTCCTTTCAAACTGGTTAAAATTTAGTGTACTAAAGGCAAAAAGAAAACCTATCCCAACCCTATATTATAACACTCATCTCTTATAATGTTCATATTGGGGAAGGCAAATATTTTCAATCGATTTTTAAGCAGATGTATTCCTCATGTTAAAAGGAAAATCTATAAATAGCAGGGTACGTTTCTGTGGTATCACTGGCTTAGCGAGATATTTTTCATAGGAGGAGGGGGGGTGTTCTCCTATGTCAACTAGTATCTCAAAATTTATACAGCAGCTCTTAGATGATATATGGACAAAGTAATCTTTATGGGGGAGGTTATAACCCCCCCCCATACTCATCTCTCTATCCTGAGGCTGAAAAATGATCTGGATGTAGATTAAAAACAAAAAAAAGATAACTACAATGAAGTATAAAAAGTGCAATGGAATGTTACATCAAGTTTGTTTTTAACACATTGTGTGTTTGTACATTTCGCAGCGGAATTGTACAGGGAGCTGGCGTTTTGTGCATCAATTTAGTTATACTGTTAAATATCAATAGATCGAAAATTACTTAATTTTTTAACTAACTTTTCGTTTTTTATATTGAAATATATAAACAAATATATAAATAATAACCATAAGATTTTTGTAAACAAAAAATATATATTTTTAGTGGATAATTTTATAATAGTATCGTAAATAGGAAAAATCAAATAGAAATAGTAGTATATAGTTCTAGTTTTTTAAAAATTATGTTATATATAAAAATTTTTACATTATAAAAAATGAAAAGACCATTCAAAAACTAATAATGTAAAACATAAGAAAAAGTTCGTAAACTGTTTTGAATAGTTAACCCTACTTTTTTCTCATAGAAGTTCAAAATGTGAAATTTTTCAAATACTTCTAACCATTTGTTATATATTTAATTTCATGAACTCTAAAGCCAAATTATTAGTCTGGCAACAGCGAAATAAAAAGAAATTTGATAGCACAGGGCGAGTTTTTAACACAATCTGTGAGGATACATTTCTCAGCGGAATTGTACGGGGAGCGGGCATTTTGCGCGTAAATTTAGTTACTCAGTTAAATCTCAATAGATCGAAAATTATTTAAGTTTTTAGCCAACTTTTTGTATTTTATATTGAAATATATCAATCAACAAACATATAAATAGAAATATATAAACAACAACCATAAGATTTTTGTAAACAAAAAATATTTTTTTTAGTGGATAAATTTATAATAGTATCGTAAATATGAAAAATCAAATAGAAATATTAGTATATAGTTTTAATATTTCCGAATTATGTCATATATAAACATTTTACATTATAAAAAATTAAAAGACCAATCAAAAACTAATAATTTAAAAACTAGTTTTTGTTTGTCTAAATATTTCCAGAATCTATGTACTAGACAAGAACATTTGGCTTCGTTTTCCTGTATATTCCGTAATTTTCAACCCACAAACAAACCCTGTTGTTACACTAACCCGTACTAGTACGTGACTCGAGCTCAAGTATCAATAGTCAGAAAACGTACTTGTACGTGTCCTGCATACAATGTGTTAATATAATTAATAAAAACAAATGACAGAAAACAGTGGAATAGATAAGTGTTTTCTTTTTCAGCATTTTTATTGCATCTATTTCCCTATTACGGCACTTAAAATGGGATTGAAATATTTCTCGAACTTAAATAATAAATTTTTATTTACATATCTATTAACAATTTCTAAAATTTATATTTGTATTTAGTCATAAAAGCATAAGAATGTACAGCATTTATGCATATTTCTGAGTCACAATTCTACAGGGAAACATCGGAGTTCTGTTTTCGGAAATAGATAATAATTTTTCTCCCACTACACTCGAAAGCTGTTGTGAGAGAAAGCTTGTTACAGTTTTAAATGACATTTAAAACTATAACAATGACATTTAAAACTATAACAAGCTATTTTTAAATGCTATTCTTTTTAAATGACATTTAAAAAGAATTTCAACTATTCTATATCAGAAATACTTCGTAATATAGCTAAAATATAAATGCATTATATCATTTTTATGTGGCTCATATAACGGTGTTTAACGGGTTAAAGTGTTATTATTCATAAACTAGTTAATTTATAAATGTGTATAAATATTTAATATTAATCAATAAATAAATTTAATATATTTACTTTCATAAATGCTATATTTTTTTAACTTACAAAAATATTGGATTTCAGCAAGGTCCTCAAAACTTTTACTAGTTAATGCCAATAGCTCACTTTTCCTTTAGGTAAACATATGAGAGAGTTTTGGCAACTTTCATGGTTTATTCGATATGTGTAAAAATAAAATATGTAGCGTTTGACAAAAATACTTTCCTAAAATAAATTTTCGCCGGCGCTAAAACTGAACCAAATTACTGAGAGTCGAATATTAGACCTTTCGAGACATTTCTAGAGCTCTCTCAACTGATTTATGGGGGTGTATAAAGTAGGCACGCGAAATTTATCTGCATCCGGAATCACGTATACGGCTCTTCAGCACAGCTAACAGTATGACAGCAACCGTATATCCACCGACATTTTACCTGATTTGCGAGATCTGGAGAAGAGGTTCGAATTATTGATTCATACCCTGTGCTTACGGGCTGAGACAGTCTAGGGTATAGAATGATGTGGGTATATATATATCTACAGAGCGTGTCCTAGCAAGCTAGTTAATAATCATTGGGAATTCATGACTAGAATGCGTAAAATGTAAGCAGCGTTAGAAACCCTCCTGCCATCAATGATTACAGATAGATATTTACCCCTTTTACGGGGAAATTACCTTGTTCAGTGTATTCTGTTATATTCATATCTCACTTTGAGGATAGTCATTACAGGATGTGGTTACCCACATGAAGTGCATAAACGTTTACGTTTTGTTTTATTAATAGTTTAAACGAGCAATTAAGAAAGAATAGCCCCAAAGAATTGAAACTTGGTTATTATATTAATTAAGAGTATATAAATACAATAAAGTTTTAAAATTAGGTGCAAAAAAATTTAGGGTATTTTAAGAGATGTTCCATTATTGGAAAATTAGCTTGTTACATGGTTATTTATTGCATATTTTTAAAAGCTGATGAAAATGATTAATTTAATGTCTAATAATTACATTATCTTCTTAATATTAATTGTTTTGTTTATTTATCTTTAAATAATGTACAATTGATAACTATTATGACACTATAGAATTTATGCATTATTTTTACCGGTTTTTCCAATTCTGTCGTATTATCGAATTTCAATTTTTTTTCAATTTTACTACAAAGTTTTCAGATTTTCGTTTCTTCTTGGGCCTTGGACCCTGTTTCTGAAATTTGTCTTCACATTTCATCCCTTTTTAAAATGATGTCGACTATTCCACACACATCGAATGGCGTAACAGCATCTAAATTATTTTCATTAACTTCATCACGAGGTTCTTCGGTCTCTAACTAGCAAATATCTACATGCTTCCAATCAGAATTCGAAATAGTTTCTAGAAAGGCCAGAGCATCTTCTATTGTAAAGCATCTGTCAGACAGGGTGTTAAATTTATGAAAACTTTATAAACACATACACAAAAACACATAGAAAACAAGCATGCACATTTTTCACAGTATATATCAAAGGAAACAGATAACTATTTCAGCAAATATATGCAATAAGACACCTTTTATGTGAAATTGCACTTGTCTTCAAAGGCACAGGTGAAATATCCCCCCCTCACACACACACACACACATGTTTAGCCACCTTATCAAAAAGAATTTCTTTCTATTGTTAGGACTTTACTAAAGTGAACATCAATGTCAAGTGCCAATATTATAATCCTTTCGAAGTATTGCAGCTTTATCTATTTATTTTCTTTAGAAAAGTTGCTATTCTTATCAGAATGCAAAAGAAAATAATGTTTGCAATATCATACAATGCTTTGCACATAAATGAAAAATGAACCCTTGAAACGCCAATGTTCCAATAATGGAACATAGCCATAAATACGTAAATTTTACCTTTAAAATTTAAAAATAAAATTTTGCTTTTGTTGTATTCCAGTAGGATATGTTGTCTAAAGATATATTTTTAAAGTGTTGCGTTTTTTCCATTTAAACTGGAATTTTGATAAATTCAATTGTAAGGAGAGTTAAATTAACAAAATATAGTAAAATTTAAAAAAAATGTAAAAAAATAAATAATTATCTAAACAAAATAAAATTTATTGTAAAAAAATACTTTATAATATCATGTTTAATTGTATGTAAAAGCGATATTGTTAAGATTTTTTTACATGTGAATTTTTTATTTTAAATATCATGTTCCATTATTGGAACATTGGCGGGTAAACGGATAAGGTAAACGATTCCAAATAATCACAGAAAATTTGTATAACTGTTTCTTTAAACAGAAATGTAAGGTAATACTGTTCTTTTATTTTGCTTACTCGGCGTACTCACTATGCAAAATAGCATGGATAGATGTCAAAAACGAATATTTTTTTATCCAAGGTAGAGTTCAGAAATGCATGCTTTGGGAATTGATAATCTCTATTTTGTATAAAATTATTTATAGTTTTTATAGAAACTAAGGACTTAAAAGATACTCTTTATCGGATTTGGTATTTCGTATGAAGTAAACGACAGATTGTTTATCTTATATATAATATTATTAAGGATTATGAAATTCCAATAATCATAGAAAGTTTGTATAACTGACACTCTAAACAAACTGGTAAGGAAATAATGCACATTTATTTTGCTTACACGGTGTACACAAAAAATGTAAAACTGCATGGACACATATTAAATAAGAGTACTTATTTTCTATGGATGAATTAAGATACACATCTCTTGTGTATTGATAACTTCTTTCTAGGTAATAAATTACTTTATTTTTATATAGAGTGTGTACTCGGTATGTTTATTGCTATCTAATTCAACAGAATAACGATGCTAATACTAGAAAATCTAGATCTTAAGAAACTGCTCTTCCTAGAATGTCGACCGGCATATATACGTGAACACTTATTTATATATATATATATGCATATATACATACATGCATATATACATATATATATATATATATATATATTACACACATACATACAAACGTGAAGACATCTATATGATACACCCACGTATATATGCATAAATACGCATGTATAATATATATAAATATATATATATATATATACATGCGTGTGTACATCTGTATGATACACACATGCATCACGTATATAAGCATGTGTAAGTAGCATATATAGGCATATATGCTTGTGTAAGTATGCATATATATTTATATATGCATTTGTAAGAATGCATATATATACACGTATACACATGTATGTGTATGTGTGTATCATATATATATATATGAGTGGTTAAGGCATTTAAGACACATTTGATTTCATATATAAAAACTCCTTTATTGTAATCCTTCTGTCAATAGCTATGCCATTTTGATATCCTTTAGTTTCATACTTTGCCACGACAAGCTTAGAGGATATTATCAGCCCGAGTTCCTGCTCAGAACTGTCTCTTTTGACGTTGCTACCTAAGTAAAATTTTTATGTTTAATTCCGCGTCGGTTTCTTCACTCCGTATAGTTCCGCTCGAGGGTGTGTCTTTCTCTGTTAATGTGTTCTAACTATTTTTAATTATAACTCGCTTAATTCTTAACCCAAATTTTTAAACATGACATATATATATATATATATATATATATATATATACACACACACACACACATATATATATATCTATATATATGCATATATACACACACGTTCACACGTACACACATATTACACATACATACATATACACTTATACATATATACATATACATATACACACACACACACACACACATACATATATATATATATATATATATATATATATATATATATACATATACACATATACATATACATACATACATATACATATATATATGTACATGCATACATATATATACACATACACACATATATATATATATACATACATATACATATATATACACATACACACATATATATATGGATAGACACACACACATATATATACATACATATGCATGCATACATATTTATACATACATACATACATATATATGTGTGTACATCTGTATGATATACACACGCAGCCACATATATATGCATAAACACGCATGTGTAAATACAGTATATTGAAATAAGACAAATGTGGTGTGCTATCACAGCTCAGACTAGAGAATTCCTAACACTGGTCTGCCTGTACGAGTTTCTGACTGGAACTTAGCTGTCTGGCAACTCCGAATATTTCTTTTTATAGTTTGATTCTAGACCTTTCGAGGTATAGAATCAACCGAAAACTACGTGATAAATTGATAACATCACATCCACTACCAACACTGCTAGAAGGTTAAATTTCTCAAAAATAACAGATTCTAAAAGTAGTCAAAACCATCGCTAGCTTGGGGACTTTAGCAACTGATTTAGTGGATAAGATTAATCACTCAAAACGCTACAAACAAGCCAATATGTCTTCAACTTTTGTTACTATGAAAATCCTATGTATCCCTTAAGCCCATCAGAGCTCCTGCAATCCAGGTATTTTAGCAAACAAGATTCGTAAAATATAAAACTTCGAATATTTGGCCATTTCAAAAGAAATTACAAGCTTCTAAGAACTTTGATAACACGTCAACGCTGAAAAAGGAGATTGAAAATGTGTTTTACTAGTATATTTCGGATAAAGAATTCATATTAATAACTATTCTAATCCTCTATCTCATGTGCGTTACATTTTGCTAAAATAGTTCGATGATAAACATTAAGTACCTCCAGTTGCAATGGTTCTTTATATCATAGCTGACGGTATTCATCTATCGTTTCATCCGAGGCTTTATCTGTGAGAGTTATGTATGGTTTCTATAGAAACTGACCGAGATAACATTTGCATTTTGACACAAGACAGCTTTAGAAATATTTTCAAAGAGGTACCGTCAATGCAGAAGCAAGGCGATAGAAGATTAATGGCTAAAGGAAATATACAACTGTAGCTCTTCGATTAAAATTTATTTATATTTTCCTCGCCATACATATCTCCTTTTAATCAGCGACGTTTCTACAGCCTTGGCAGCTCTAATTAAAAAGCTAATTAATAGCTAAGTAAAACTCTTAAACACGTTTTATTCCATGTATGATATGCCCCTAAAATGAATTGTTCTTACTTTTAAACAAAAATTATAAAATACGTTTTTTATGTCTTCGTGTATTTTTATACAGAGGAAAGTAATCTTTATATCTCTTCGATTCGACGTTTACGAAACAAAGATAGAAGAGCACAACAGATAATTTTATTTAATACTTCTCTTTTCAGAATAAACAATGTATGCTCTACCGTTAATTATTTCATTGAAATTTATTTATATCTTCCTCGCCGGATATATCTACTAGTTAACGGAGATGTTACTGTCGCAAGGGTAGCTTTAAATAAGAAGCTAAGTAGTATAGGAACAAAAGCCTTACTAAACCCTATTTAATTCCACACATGATGATGCTGTTGTTAATCATCCCCATGTTATAAGAAAGCTTGCGTAATTTCAAATAAATACCGTAGCAATAAGCCATAGATAAGGAGTTCATAGATAAGGGTAATATGCAGTTGCAGTTTGAGAGAGGAACTACGAGGCCTCAAGACTGACTTAATCTCAAGAATGTGTGTTTAGGACTGCACGTGATGAACCAACTCCAAAACATGGAAAGACGTAACAGTCAGCTGGCAAGGTTTTGGCATCAGTATTTGGGGATGGCAATGTATATTATTCATAGACTATCTTGGAAAGAGAAAAACCGTCAACAGTGACTATTATATAGCATTATTGGGGCGTTTGAAGAACGAAATCGCGGAAAATCGTCCCCATTTGAAGATGAAGAAAGTGTTTCATCAAGACAATGCACTATGTCACAAGTCAATGAAAACGATGGCAAAGTTACATGAATTGTGCTTCGAATTGCTTCCGCATGCACGATATTCACTAGATCCTTCAGCGATTTTTTTCTGTTCTCAGACATCAAGAGAATGCTGGCTGGAAAAAAATTAGCGCCGATGAAGAAGTAATCACCGAAACTAAGACCTATTTTGAGGCTGATGACAATTCGTACTATAAAAATGGTATCGAAAAATTGTATGACCGCTATAATCGTTGTATCACCCTTGAAGGCAACTACATTGAATAATAAAATCAAATTTTATCAAAAAAAGTCTTTTTGTATATTAGCCTACGAACTTTTTCAGTCCAACTGTTACATATGTCACAAAATATATTGATTTTTACCTTTATACAAACTTATAATGCACGTTTTTTACATATTTGCAATTCTTTATTCAGCGGAAAGTAATCTTTTGTAATCTTTATTTGAAAGTAATCTTTATTTTGACGGTTTTCAAAGCGGAAATAAAACAGCCCAGCAGATAATTTAATTTGAATCTTATCTTTTCAGATTTTACATCCTGATAAAAAAAAAAACGACTGCAGCTTTAGTGTTGAATTCTTTCATTGAAGTCTATTCATATTTTCTTCTCAAAAATTATCCCTTTCAGAGGGAAAACTCTAAATAATAAGCTAAACAAACCTCTTAATGAATCTTTTTTTATTCCGTACATGATATGCCCGAAACTGTTAGCTGTTCTTTAATTTATATAAATATTTAAAAGGTCATTTTTTGTATATTTACATTTCTCTATGCAGCGGAATGCTATCTGTTGTTCTCTCCTTTTTGACATTTTAAATAATAAGATAAAATGAACTGATAATTTTCTTTGTAACCTTACTTTTCAGAATTTACAGCCTAATAAACAAACCGAACTCTAAAGTTTAATTCTTTGATTGATATTTACTCATTTTTGTCGCACAAATATATTTTCTTCTGATCGGATTGATTCTGACACTATGGTAGCTCAGAATAATAAACTAAATACATTTATCTTTTCTTTAATTTATACAAATATTTGAAAGGTAATTTTTTTTATATTTGCATTTCTCTATGTAGCAAAATACAATCTGTTGTTCTCTCCTCTTTGACATTTTCAATGCAGAGATAAAAAGAACTGACAATTTTCTTTGTAACTTTATTTTTCATATTTTACAGCCTAATAAACAACCCGAGCTCTAAAGTTTAATTCTTCGGTTGATATTTACTCATTTTTGTCGCACAAATATATTTTCTTCTGATCGGAGGCAATTCTAACATTTTGGTAGCTCTAAATAATAAGCTAAACAAAATTCTTAATGTACACTCTTTTATATACTACATGATATGCCCCAAAATTTAGCTGTTTTTTAATTTATACAAATATTTGAAAGCACATTTTTTGTATGGTTTCATTTCTCTAAGCAGCAGAATGCAATCTGTTGTTCTCTCCGTTTTGACATTTTCAATACGGAGATAAAATGAACTGACAATTTTCTTTTTAACTTTACTTTTCAGATTTTACAGCCTAATAAACAAACCGAGCTCTAAAATTTAATTAGCCGGTATATATTTTCTTCTGATCGGAGACGATTGTGACACTATGATAGCTCAAAATAATAAGCTAAATACTATCTTAACTCTTAATAAAACTTATTTTATTCAAAAGCACCTGAAGGTAGCAGGCCATGATCGGAGGCCTTTTTCGTGTTTTGTTTGGTTTGGCTAACTATGCTCTACTAATTTGCAACGAGGGCTAATGTACTCGGTACTTGTTTCTACAATACGATGATCTATTTTGTGCTAAAGTCGTTCCTTTATCTTAGCAGTGCCTTTTTAAACTAAATACGCAAGCCTATATAGCGTAGGATTCAAAAATCAGGAAAAACTTTAAAAATGAACTAATAAAGGTAAAAAGGTGCGCTTTGTACCAAACGAATTTAAAAGAATCCGGATTTTGTGTGGCAACGCAGCAAAAATAATTCCGTTGGCGAACAACAGATGGAGCTGTCGGATTTCTGATGTAGGACCAACATCACTAGCAGCACTAAAGATGCCATCCATCAAAATGTGTCTGCCATAACGCAAGAAATGCTACTAAATGCTGTGAGAATAGTGTGGTGACTTGTCTCACAGCTATAGTTCTGAATGATGGACAGCACATTGAGCATTTACTGTAATACTTACTATTTAACTGTAATGAAGTTGGCTTGTAAGTTGTCAAAATTTCTTCCTTCACCATAGCGCACGATAGCGCCATCTGTTGGTCACAAACACAGCTATTTTTTTTCTTTGCCACACAATATCCGGTATCTTTTTCATCCTTTTGGTGCAAACCGCATCTTTGTATCTTCATTCGTTTTTGGGATTATTCATTTTTAAATTTCGTCCTGACTTTTGGATCGCCCGGTATTTTGGGCTCACATATTTCACTCGTGTATGGGGCATTAGAAACTACAAAATAATATACGACACGAAATTTAACGATTTTTACCTTTATGCACTACACTCAAACCTGTTTTTGTGCGGGACCGCATAAAAAAACGCATAAAAAATTACACTAAACTTCACGAATAGATAAAAAATTTAGTTTTCTGAACACAATTAAAATTTTTTTATGCGGTGAATAGGGACCGCATAAAAAAAGTCTCACGTTTAAAATAACTCTAAACCTTACGAATTTCGCCAAACGTTTTGGAATCTGATTTAAAAAATACACTTGCGAACATTTATAAATATTTTATTTTCATATTATGTGATTATTTTACACATACAAAACTTTTCAAAACGTATAAACATTATCCTTCGCAGTCTGATAATACTCGAACTTTCCTGTGATAAACTGGTTCAAAATCGCTTTCGTCACTTGAAGATACTATCTCGCATTCGTTTAGAATTGACTTTTTTTTCAGGTACCATATAGTCAGTGATAGTTTTTGCGACGACTGTCTTTTCACTAGAAGCTTGTATATGTCCCGGTAGCCAGATATGCACTACTGAAGCTCCTTTTGGAATTTTTTAGAAAAGTATGCTGTGGTTTACCTATTTACATGGAAATTCTTGTAATTGGCTGACAAAATGCTTATGTATTGTGTTGAAATACATTCGCATATGAGTCTGAGAGAGAGCTTGCATATGACATAATTATTTTTTTTTTCTTTTTAAATGTCGAATAGAGAGTTTTGGAAATGGACTACTCATATAAAAAATCGAAAACACTAAATGACCGATCAATCCTACTGATTTTTTTATTGATAACTTCGTTAATTATGTTCAATTTGATTGAAATTTTTATTTACTGCACAAAAAAACGCATAAAAAAATCGCAGAAAAAAGAATCGCGCAAAAAAGACCGCACAGAAACAGGTTTGAGTGTACTTATATTTGCTTTATATTTTTTTCGCATTTTTTTACGCAGTCGAAAGTAATTTTTGTATCTCTTTGTTTTGACGTTTGTAAAACAAAAACTGAAATAAAATATCTCCGCATACAATTTTATTTGAGACTTAATTTTTCAGAATGTACGTTTGATAAAAAAATTTCTATGTTTATAAAGTTATAAACAATTCTATTTTTATCAGGTCGATTTAATGTTTAACCCATTAATTCGTGGTGTTCAGTTTTAGTTAACGCTAAAAATAACTTGTAAAATTTTTATGTTTTCTTTGAACGAGTTTTACTTTCAAGAGCACGTAGATAGAAATTTATAAACATTCTACAAAAATTTTAATTAATTTCTATTTATAAACTAGCATATAGCCAGTCATATGATATGATCAGTAAAATTTTTAATTTTCCAGAATTTTAAAGTACCTTAGATAAAAAATGGTTTGTTTTATGGTTGAAAATTATCTGGTACACGTTCAATAGTTTGTTTATCTTCATACTCCTCTAAAGTCTTCCGATACTGTGAAAGCAGTTGAGAATCACGTTGAATTCATTTAGAGAGATAATTCAAAGTTTTCTTAGCTACGTCGAAATTATCGTTAATTTCTTCCCAATTTTTTTTTGCCTCAGTAATGGAAGTAAAGAAATAAAACTATCATATCTACTACACCCTGGAGGTAGATAGAATTTGCTCTTAATACCTGTGATAAAATTTTCATGGGAACAAAAGTAATCGATAATTAAATTTAAAATTATCGCATATGTACCTAATCTAGTTTGATAACTAGCATATAGCCCGTCATATTTCGGAATCAGAAAAAATTTTAATTTTCCAGAATTGTAAGGCACCCTATGAGGCAGGTAACAATGGTTTGTTTTTTGGCTGAGATTTATATTGCAACAAAATTAATGGATGATTAAAATTAAAATTATCACACATGTACCTAATCTATTATTTAAGTCAAATATAAAACAAAAGTATTTACGGAATACCTAAGTTCAGTGATAAAACGTAGGAATATCATGCAGATGATATTTAAATAATTTAAAATAAGAAATGATTAAATGAGATGATTAAAGGAAGGACGTCATAATTCTAGGAAAAGAAATTATTATCTATTTATTACGTGACAAATTGATAAATTAAATCGCCTGTTCTTAATCAGAGAAAACAGGGCTTGAAATAATGTCATTAATTGCTAGAAAAAGGGGGGAAGGGCTGGATTTCGAATATTACTAACCCTAACTCACCAAGAATCCAATATGGATGCCTCTATCCATTCCATATAAAACCGCTTCATAAATTCGAGGCCAGACGGACAGATAACTAAGGCTATTATTATATATGGGATTTTCCATTTAGATTGATACTTTATGATCTTTCGAACAGTGCTAATAAATTTACTTTTTAGGCAGGTACATAGAGGAAAATCATGACATTTTTTTCTATCTATTATAAAACTCTATTTTTCAGAACTTATTTTACATGTAATGCCAAATAAATCTTTTTTTTCACGAAGTTTTTTCTATTTTAAAAATGGCGTTTTATGACGTTTAAACCGTTAGCTGATTACTAACGCGACGTATTTTATTATTCGAAATTGTTTAAACTTCATATATATTTTATCCTGTGCAATCCAAAATAATTTGGATTTAAGATCAATTCCTAGATTGAAATTTATATCATATTTTTTTCGCCAAAAATAACCCTTAAGGTTAAACAATACACTAAATAAATTCCTTTGCAATTCCCTACTTTGCACCAAAATTTAACAGCTTTTATCTTTATACGAAACTTATAAAACACAATTTTTACGACTATCACGTGTTTATGCAGCAGAATTCATTCCTTATATCTCTCCGTTTTGACATTTTCGAAACTAACATTAAACGACCTAACAGATAATTTTATTTGAAACTTTTCAGAACTTACATCCTGATAAACAACTGGAGCTCTGACGTTTAATTCCTCGATTGAAATTTATTCATATTTTCCTTGCCAGAAATATCTCCTTTAGAGCGGCGGCATATCTGTCGCCATGGCAACTTTGAAGAGAGTCACTCTCGAAACTCGGTAGACAAGATGTCTTGAGCGATGAAGTGCGCTCATTAGCATCATTACGACGGGGAAATGTTCTTCACCATCGTGCAGATCGTTGGAGGGAGCGATTGGTAGATATTCAGAGAGGAGGGAATTAATAATGCGACGGGGAAATGCTGCCACACAACAGTCGGATGATATCATTCTCGCTCTTCTTTTTGCATTCAGAAACGGGCAAATGATTTGTTTCTCTTTAGGATTCATTTTTGCCTGCGTGGCATTAGAGGTAATGAGACGGCAAATATATTCTTTAATTTTTTTATCTGTTCTATTTCGTATCAGAGATTCGTGTTACTGGTTTAAGAAAATATCTCTGGAGTTTTTACAAAATTATGATAAGCAAGAGAAATTGGTATTATTACTGCGTCGCAGTTACGGATTAATTTACATGTAGCGCATTTCAAGGTCCTTGTTTGTTAATATTTCGCGTTGTTTGTGTAAACGTTAAAAGTAATTAAATTTCCTACGTCGAAATGCAGGTTAATTAACTTTTTTTAAAATTTATAGCGCACATGTCGGCTACAGACATCGTTAAGAAAGGATTACGGATTTTCGAAGAAGCATTAAAATTATTTGAACTTCGCATTTGGATGTTGTTTTAGTCTTTTAAAGACGAGAATATAAAAGTAATAAGCTCTGGTAATGAACGTGTTTTTAAAATTGTAGAAAAGAAAATTTTTTCAATTTTTTTAATATTTCATTTTTATTTATTCTAGATAATATTTTATAATCCTCTTTCATGAATTGTTAAAATTTATAACTCAACATAGGATGGACTACATACACCGACATGTATATGTTTCTCGTGAAGACACGTTAGACAACTTTCTTTAACCGATTTACGATTATATAATTTCGAGGAAAATGGTCATAAAAGTGCCTATTTTTTTATTTAAGAAAATTTTATGGAACTATGTGTATGTATAATGTATGTTGCCGTTTTTAATTTTTGCGTTCAATTCTTTTTTAACCCTTTTTATCCTGACGGTACTTATAAGTACCGCTTAAATCAAACACCTACATATTCCTAATAAAGCCGTTTTTCTTGACGGTACTCACAAGGACATCAACGATGTAGTTAGTACAGCAGAAAAGAAATGACAGCACCAATCAGGAATCCTTTTTATTCGCATAGTAAGGATTTTATAATTAGGATTTTCGAAGAGGCATTAAAATTATTTGTACTTAGCATTTGAATGTTGTCTTAGTCTTTTAAAAGACGAGAATATAAAAGTAATAAGCTTTGGTAATGAACTTGTTTTTAAAATTGTAGAAAAGAGAAATTTTTCAATTTTTTAATATTTCATTTTTATTTAAGGCACATATTTTATAATCCTCTTTCATGAATTGTTAAAATTGATAACTCAACATACGATGGACTACATACACCGATATGTGTATGTTTTTCGTACAGACACGTTAGACAACTTTCTTTAACCGCTTTACGATTGCATAATTTCGAGGAAAATGGTCATAAAAGTGCCTATTTTTTATTTAAGGAAATCTTATGAAAAAAGAATAATAAATTGATCAATTCATTATTGTTATGATAAAAGTATAATGAAAAAATGAATAATGAAAATAATGAATGATAGTGATAATAATGAATAATGAAAAAATATTAATTCATTATTCTTAAGATAAAAAAATAATGAATTGATAAAGTATGCGTATGTATAATATATGTTGTCATTTTTAACGTTTGGGTTCATTTTGAGCTTAACCATTTTTATCCTGACGGTACTCATAAGTACCGCTTCAATCAAACACCTATATATTCCTAATAAAGCCGTTTTTCCTGACGGTACTCACAAGTACCTGAACGATGTAGCTCTTACAGCAGAAAAGAAATGACAGCACCAATCAGGAATCCTTTTTATTCGCATATTAGGGATTTTATAATTGGGATTTTCCAAGAGGCATTAAGATTATTTGAACTTAGCATTTGAAAGTTGTATAAGTCTTTTAAAAGACGAGAATATAAAAGTAATAAGCTTTGGTAATGAACTTGTTTTTAAAATCGCAGAAAAGAGAATTTTTTCAATTTTTTAATATTTCATTTTTATTTAATCTAGATAATATTTTATAATCCTCTTTCATGAATTGTTAAAATTTATAACTCAACATACGATGGACTACTTACACCGACATATGTTTCTCTTATATGTCTCGTTGTTTCTTTCTCGCTTTACGATATGTATGTTCTCGTGCAGAAAACGTTAGACAACTTTCTTTAAACGCTTTACAATTGCATAATTTCGAGGAAAAAAAAAATAAAAGTTCCTATTCATGTTATTTAAGAAAATCTTAATAAAACTATGTGTATGTATAATATATGTTGTCGTTTCTAACTTTTGGGTTCATTTTGAGCTTAACCCTTTTTATCCTAACAGTACTTATAAGTACCGCTTCAATCAAACACCTATATATTCCTAATAAAGCCGTTTTTCCTGACGGTACTCACAAGGACATGAACGATGCAGTTCCTACAGCAGAAAAGAAATGACAGCACCAATCAGGAATTCTTTTTATTTGCATAGTAGGGGGTTTATAACTAGCTGGCTGCATTAGGAGGTCATTTTGTGGTACAGTTGATACACGTGTTGTCCAATTAAGTAAATTTAGTGGTTTGTTACCAGTTATTTGAAACTATTATTTTTTAAAGACTTCTATACTTCACAGGTAGGCATTTCGTTTGTTTTATTCGTAATTTAATGTTTTATTTTCTATCATAGAGTCAAAAATATATGTTGGTATTAGAACGCACGAGCTGCAAAATTAACTACTCAAATGCAGTAAAAATTAATTTTTTTTCTATGATTATTGTCCATTAAAACTTATCTAATGATGCAAAAATGCAGTAAGAAAGTTGGTGGTAAATTAATTCAGAATATAAAGGGTTAAAATAAATAAAATTGATTTTTTAAGAAAAGCCAACTTTCCAGGTTATTATTACTGAATATTGGTTTTCCAGCAAATTAAAAAAAATGTTTTAATTATTTAAAAATATTTTATTACACTGACGTATAATATAAATAAATATTTGTAATTTTTTTCTCGTGTGATAAATTTTAAAACATGAGATGCAAAGTCCAACATCACAAGCTTCGTAACTTGCTTCGTACTTGCTTCGTAACGCTTTTCGCTTTGATCGAATAAAATATGGAATAACGAAGGGGGAAATGTGTTCTCATGCTAACTGAGCTACGGTCTATTCTTATAAATAGCAGAAAAATCCTTTTATTTTGTGAACAGTTACATCACGACTTTCTTCCTCTGAAGTAAACCCCTGGACAGTTCCTTGCTTTTGAGAGTAGTCCTTGATTCTAGTTCTTTTGGAGGGAAAGAAATAACTTTACAAAAAAAACTTTCTTATTCTATTATTGAATAATTGCTATAGAACTCTCTTCCTGTGAAGTAAGCAACTGGACGATTTCTTTCTCTTGAGGTCTCCGACTTTAGTTCTTGTAGATGATACTAAATAACTTATAGAAAAATGCAGAAAAATCCCTTTTTTATTAGTGAACAATCGCCACAGAACTCTCTCAATTTAGGAAAATTGCTTCGTTTACAGAGAATGATTTTTAATATAGGTTCGATGGTGTTGGCTGTAATTCAAAACATTTATTGAGATCTTTATTTTTTTCCTTTTCGTACCCAGACATGCCATTACTAAAACTGTGCCTTCCAAAAGCTGTAACGCATTTTTGTAACTTGCTTAACTTAATATTTAAAAGAAAGAAAATAAGAACACTACTTATCAAATAGATTCAACAGAAAATCGTAAAAGGGAACCCACGGAGGCAATCGTCTTTATTAAAAATCAATATTTTAAGCTTAGTCGTCAAAAACAACGCTCTAGTAACTGGTTCGAAGCCCGAGCCCGCCTGAGATCCGCCGTGTTTGTTAAAGGTGACTGGGGCACATAAAACAGGTTTGTGGTCACAATGTCCTCCCAGTTCTCAATGAATGTCTCTGGAGGTGGCAGGCAAAGCCTATGGATCTCCAAATTTACGGGGAACCACTTGAGTAAAAGTCGTACTTTTACCCTTGAGGTGCTCGTTAAAACAAAAGGCATACTCCTTTGCCTTAATAAGAGTAGGGTATAGCTCAATCGTGTTTGGTTTGACCAACAGGCATCAGAAAAAGCAACAGCAAAACAACAATATTTCAAGTTTCTTAGTTAACGTTTATATATTTTTAAAGTATATTACAGGAGCTCTAAAATCCCATTTTAAACTACACTATATATTAAAAGAAATATTTATTCTTTATGTTCCTTATGAAAATCCCGAATAATGGACAATTGGGTAGGGCGTTGCTCTTTGGTAGAAAATTTTTGGGTTTGAATACCACTGCTGGCATGAATGTTCGTAGCTATTCGAAATTTTCTTTAAAGAGTAGATCCCAGAGCTATCAACCTTTTTATAGATAAACAGGAAACCGCGGCGCTGGAATCTTGTCAACTAATTCTAATGAGAAACTTTACTACTTCAAAAGTATGCTACTCTTCCTACATCTGAGAAAATAGAAACTTTTTTTTCTGTTTTTATCACAGTTATTTAAAAACCGTTTATTCTTGTGAATAATAACAAAATTATAGATAAAAGCTTATCAGTCCAGAATGAGATACGAAGGAAATAGATACTTAATTCCAGAAGATCCGTTTAAAAACACAAAAAAAGTTAACGAGGAATTTATTTTTATAAGAATTTTATACTTTTACTGACTTATATATCAAATCTCATGGCTTTCCTGCGGCTTTTATACTTCCTTCTGTAACGGAAGTCCATAAAATGAGAAGACCTTTCATGGCTCCTTCAATTTTCTAACAAGTGCTCTAGGGCATTCGCAAATGGGAGAGCGTATCACCACGGAAGCTTTTCATGGAATCCCTTTTTTAATCCAGACAATAAACTGAGTGTGTTTCCTTTGTTGGCTCTATGTTTCTTGATAATTCGCCTCTTATTTGATTATGTCTTTTGTGTTTTCTCCAGTATAATATACTCAAGCAAAAGAGTATCAATTATGCGGTACTTCAACGTGATGTCTTTATGAAGCTTGTCCTCGTCTCTCCTATTCTCCTATATTGCATAAAACTCTTGAATTATTACATACTTGATGTAAAAGATAACTTATCCTTTTAGAGGTATTATATTATCCATTTCATTCAATCATGCATTAATGAACACTCAATTAGATTTTAATTTCATTTAAAAGATTTATACAAACAATCTATTCATCATTATTCTTTTGACTTCCTTGTACAAATGAAAAGAAGTATTGCAATCGTGATGAATTTCAGAGTTCAAATTTCAATGAAAGTATTAATTTTGACTTGCTCTGACTGAGTTTTGAAAATTAGTGTTACATCTGTATGTACGTATAAAGAGTGATTCTGAAACTTTAAATATCCATTTTGTTCATGCCTATGCTAGTATTTTCTTGACATCTGTATGTATGTGCGTATATCACACATATCTCAAAAACTGCTAGTCGTAGAAAGTCAAATTTCAATGAAAGTATTAATTTTGACTAGCTCTGACTGAGTATTGAAAATTAGTGTTACATCTGTATGTACAAAGAGACTTTAATTCTGAAACTTTAAATATCCATTTTGTCCATGCCTATGCTAGTATTTTCTTGACGTCTGTATGTACGTGCGTATATACACACATATCTTAAAAACAGCTAGACATAGAAAGTCATTTTTTTAGTAATACTCTCATGACTTCTAGTTGTGCATCTCCCCTTTTGGTTGTATTTGCTTGTTAAAAGTTTTGTTGTATTACAATATGCTAGACCAGGGATGGGCAAACTACGACCTGCTGATAGAATTTTAAATTGCCGGTCCGAGGCAAATTAAAAGAAATACATATTTATACATTATAAATCCATCTCCTTTTCTACTTTGCTTAAATATTATATCCCAAATTGCTTATCTCAAGCCCAGAAGATCAGCGGTATATTTGCTTCTTATATGTGAACAAGTGTTTTAATATTTGAACCTTAGAAAGAATAATTTCAGAAGTAGACTGACAGATGGGCATGTAGCATCGTTCCTTAAAATCAGTACATCTCACTTCGAACCTCAGTATAAGGAACTTTCAAAAATGAAATCGCAATTTTATTCATCTCACTAATGCATTTAAACCGTTAGGTACTTGTATATTGTTTTTAAAATTTTAGAAAAATTTATCTTGGCCCGCCAAATTTATTTTCGTTCTATTTCTGGCAAGCGGTCGAAAAAGTTTGTCCATCCCTGTGCTAGACGATCGGGAAAAATAGACCTAGATGACAATATGTTTGGGACAAATCGTCCCAGGAGATTGGTTTGGTTTTGAGCGTTACGGTCTACTGTTTTGCAACACGAGGCCTACTGAGATCGGGACCTACTGCTTAAAGACGATTTCGAACGTCTACAAACATCCATGCCACAGTGGGGTTCGGACCTACGAGCTTCGGGACCAATGATCAGCGTCCTAACTATTCGGACATCGTTTGGCCGTCCAAGTACACTTCCAGAAAATGGGAAAAAGTTAAAAATTTTACAATAATTGTACAATTATTTTACCATGTTAACAATAAATCAGAATCCTTTATTAGAAAAATTTCAATCATACAAAAATAGGATTAAAAGGGTGAACTTTATCAAAAAGGCACTGAAATTGTTATTTTGTAAAATTCTTAGTTATTTTTCTGTGTATTAATCCCTTAAAGCACGAATTTTTTTAGGAAAATCTGACAAAAAAAAATTATTTGCATTAAGACAGAAAAAGAATATATAATTATAGTGTAAGTTATTTTTTGCAATTTTATTTCTGGATGGTGACTAGGGAGAGAGAAATGGGGAAAAAGTTATAAAAAAATTGCTACATAAACAAAGTGTAAACGATTTGATTGCATATTTATTTTGAATTTTGCCCGTGTCAGACACGGGCAAATGCGTTAAGGGTTAAGCATATTCTATGTATTATGTCAAATCATTTCTGTTAGTTTAAAGCTAGGGATTAAAATTAAAGATTACCACGTGTATGAGTTTAAATATATATATATATATATATATATATATATATATATATATATATATATATATATATATATGAAGTTATATTCTGCTGATACACATAAATAAAATTTCATCTAAAGAAAAATTATTTTCAAAGCTTTTAATAAAATTAAGAAGAGATAACCAAGTCCAGGGTTAAGGTATTGGGTTTAACGGAGTACCTAGCGAAGTGTAAAGTCTTAACCTCTTTAACCTCCGAACGTAAGCAGAACAAAACATAAATTTAGGCCTCTAGGCAAAAGAGACAACCAAGTTTTCAAGTTTGAAATGTTTTTTATTAACCCCTTGAAGATCACGATTACAAGTTCTCTAGTATTTAAATCAATTAGGTTATAAATTTATCTATGAGTCTAATAGATTTGAAATATATGAAGAAAAATTAGGGGGGGGGATGTGAGATTTAGAGAGAGGAATTTAACTGTGAAACGCTCCCCTTGTACATCAGGAAAATCTTTCTTTCTTAAAAGATTGAATACTTCAGGAGAGCAATGAATAATTACCCTTAAAATAATCTAATTAATAAATAGCTAAACAATATATAAGTAATGTTTTAGGTAAGTATTTTCACACGAGATAAGGAAGAAAGTTGAACTCTTGATTCTTCCATGTAAAGCAAATTCAAACAAGTATATTTCAAAGAGAAATAAGTTAATTGTAGTAAAACCATCTATTTATAGTTTAAAGTGTCAAAAACAAAGGAAAAATGTGTTTAAACAGAGAAAAGCATTAACAGGTTGTTTGACTGCGAAACCACTGTAATTAAAAGGGTTAATAGAAGGCATTAGAAATTATTGTCAGCAGAAACAATTTTTAGAGAACCATATATACTTAACTCTTATTTGTCTTTTAGAGTTTTCAAAAATAATGTGTATTATGCGTATATTCTGTATAATATGAGTATAATTCAATAAGACTGTGGAATTTTAATTAAGTGAAAAGATGAATTTTATATTTAATGTTTTTTAAATAAGGTATGGCTCTTTTTATAAAGTATGTAAAACCAAAATGACCTTTCTTTGACTTTACGTGTGCTCACTTCTGTTCTAAAATAAGATGTGCTGGTCCTCTAACTCAGTTAGTCGCACTAAATCTGTAAATGCTACGTCGTAATGGAAACGTAATTTACAGACAAGTCGAAACACTGGTTGAAATCGGAGCATTCTATGGGCTCTCAGGATCAGTTCATTATCGTATCCGAAATGAGTTTGTTACGCTCTACATTTGAATAACTGAAGCGTATGGAGAGCTTCATAAAAGCTATGTTAACTGATTCGGTTTGGTTTGAAGATCACACGAACTGTTAACAAAAGGCAAACATCGGTACAAAAAAATTCAATTAGGGGAATTAATGTATATTAATATTTGTAATTTTACTTTCTCGTGTACTTAGGATAGGGAATGTTCAAGTTTATGTCCTTTTTAAATCCTAAATTGCAATTTTTTGAAATCATTACTATTTGTCTGTTTATATGTTAACGTGAATGTGCTTTTACCTTTGAAATTAAATATCTATTTTATCGCAAAATTGGAACTTTTGGACCTTTTTAAGTCCTAAAATACAGTTTTTTGAAATTATTACTCTTTGTCTGTTTATATGAGAACTTGAATGTGCTTTGACCTTTGAAACCAAATTTTATATATCTATATTGTAGCAAAATTGTTGATTTCTATCAACATTTCGGTTATTTACTGCAATCGAAAAGGTCGCCACTTTGGTTACTGAATGACTACTTCCAATTACACGTAGTATAGGGAAAGTATTGTAATCTACAATCGACCTCGAGATTTTGATAGACGGTTTTAAGCCTCCCTGATGTCCTAAAAAGCCATTTTTTGAACTATATCTGTCTCTGTATGCATATGAAGATAACTCGAGTACTCTTTGACTTAGAGAAAGCAAATTTTGTATACGTATTCCTCCATGGTATGTGCCATTTTGACATATATTATTATATTTTTTAATAATAAAGTATGATTTAAAAATATAACAAACTATTGTTTTTCAACATTCACCATGATTATTGTCGACATACACCGGTGATAGTCCTAATATGTAAGAATATAATCAAATATTCCGTCTTTTACCGAGATATTTGTTGTATGTTGACATTCTCCAATTTTGGGCATTCACAGTAACACACGCACGCACACACACACACACACACACGCACACACACACACACATATATATATGTATATATATATATGTATATATGTATATATATATGTATGTATATATACTCTCCCGAATGCTTATGAGTGGAAAATGCGTACAGGAAAAAAGGCGTGTGAGCTTGCCAATCAGTTTTTAATGGTCAGTTATGGTGACAAGGTAGAAGCATCAGAAAATTATGTATAAACAGCCAAAAACAGCAAAATTTATTTTTTTATATGTGGTGTCACCAGTTTTTCAGAAAAAATAATAGATATTCGCCAAATGTTGCAGTTCCAAGGTAGAATCCCCCGATAACTATTCTAAAATACAATTATGATTACGTTGGTTAATTTTAGGTTAAATATCGTCCCCCCACACACACTCACATATGCATACACGTATATTCAAATTATGTATAGATAGTTATACGGATAGACACACATATATTTGTATATATAGACATTCTTGTACATACACACACATATTTATATACACTGTATTTATCATCTTTTGGTAACTTCCGACAACCGTAAGTTGCTGTTTTCCTGCTACTATTTGTAAAGCATTATTTTGCGTTCTAACTAAATTTATTGAATTCCATACAACTAAAAAAAATTATTTAATACTAAAAAATACGAAAATTAATATCGTAGTTTTTTTTTCTGTGAAAATACTAGAAAATTGAGGAAAAGCATCTAAATATTTAATAGGATCATATGTAATTTGTCTGTTTGTCAACATAACTCGTGTACATTTTGACTGAGAGAAAGTGAATTTTGAAAACATAGTACATTAGAATAAAATTGTAGCTTTGTAATAACTTTTGGGCTACTGCTAGTAGTAGCAGTTTACTATCTATTTCTGGTTACTATCTGGTTTGTTGTTCTTTAAGTTCATAAAATATCGTGCTGGCGTACCAGAAAGATATGTATGGGATAGCATTTATACGTCTTGGAAAATAATTACAAAACCCGAACTAATTTGAGGGAAGGCTATTTCTAAATTTTATTTCGTATAATCTATTATTTATGCTCATATAAAATTATTTACCTAGTAAGCAAACATAATTATTCTCTTAGAATAAATTATGGGCTTAATGAAGGATCTAATGTAACTAATTTCGTAAGGTGTCTGTACACACTATTTTTTTAATCTAATTTCCTTGCTTTTCTAAACACATTTTACGAAATAGTTGTTTTTATTATCCTATGTTAAGATTATTTCCGTGAAATAAATCACTGAACCGTTTTCTAAAGCACTGGTTTAAA
>CM063498.1:192076047-192133547 GCA_032207245.1 Pardosa pseudoannulata
TACTTTCTAATATCTATGCATTTTTTTTCAATTTTACAGATATAACCTGTTTTTCACAAATTTAGGAGAGGATAAGGCTCTATTTTCATTTTTTTTGACCTACTTTAAAATTTTCAGACGAAAAAGCGCGCTTTCCGTATCTGTCCGGTAAACAGGCTCTATGTACAATATTTACATCTAAATAACGCAAGTATTGCATAAAATTGTGGAAAAATATAGAGCAGATAACAGATTTACCAGCTGTTTTAAACGAATACTAAGTACATACGGTATATAGCTAATTCATATGGGCCAATTTCGATTTTTTCCATTTTTCAAATAGGCAAAACAGCAATTGGAATTTTTTTTTAATTTGTGTGTTGTAATCACGTAAAACCAATATGTTTTTAAATAATTAAATTTAAATGACTTAAGTTTTAACTTTCCCTCCATTCTTTGATTATACAATTATTGGTTTATGATGAACGTACACAGTTTACTGAAGTCTTAACCCTTATCACATGTTAACCTATTCTGTCTTATAATTCAGTCATTATAAGTCTTATTACCGGTATGCAAATGTCTCTTGTAATCGTGAAATGTTTTGAACCAGTTAAAAACTATATGACACTTAAACGTTAATCAAAATAAAACAGTTGAAAGTTTTACGCTATGACAAGGAAAATATGCACATCCTTCATGTGGAAACGAAACTGAAACTGATTCCGTTGATGCTTCACAGGTTGACGTGTGATAAGGCCTTTAATTTATTAAAACATTAATTTGAACATTCAAACAAAAAATTCTCAAATACATTGACTATTTCAATAGGTTTTAAATTTACTTAAAGCACAACACTTTAAACATATGGGTGCAATGTTAGAATTCAAAGACATAAAATTCTTTTAATTTCCCGGATATTCAAATGTGAGTTTCTGAAGAGGTTATACCACTCTTAAAAATTAAAAAAAAATTAAGAAAAATATTATTTTCGATTTTTTATACTTAAAGACTACCAGTTTTACAAACATAATTTTTTAATCATAGTTAAAACAAATTCTTAGTTTTGCACACGTATCTCATTTATCTTTGAAACATAAAAAATATTTTTCTAAGAAAACTTTAAATAAGAGACATTTTATTGTTAATAAAAATGATATCAAGGTTAACGCGCATGATTACTAAAAATATAATAAAGATTAAGAGAAACCTATTGCCTAAAAACGTACTACACTATCTCAAAATGACTTAGAACCTAAATTTGTATATATTTAAGATACATATATATTTGTAAAAATGTTCGAAAAGAGGGAATTAATTTTCCTTAAGAATTAAAAATTTACCATTGCATAAAAAAACATATTTTGAGAACAGTACTAGAAAATTTAGATTCAATCGAATGAAAATTAAATTGTATACAACCTGCGAGAATTTCATGAAAAAAAATTAAAACCTTTTTGAGATAAAATGCGTACTACATGAATAAAACACAAGTTAAGAAAATCAAGTTAAAGTTTTATAAGTTTAAATTTGTTTCAGTAAACAGCTGACATGTCTTTATTCATAACTTCTCTCGATAGTTGAATTTTTTAAGTGGATTGTTTTAAAATGCCAGAGCTGAACATTCCTTTTCACATATATTTGTTTCTGAAAAATTCAATTTTTTGTCTATTTAACAGTGGCATGACCCCTTAAGAAGTGTTTAATTTAACATAGGTTATTTATAAGGCCTTATCACATATCATGTTCATTCTAGAGAAGATTTGTTGAATATGCGGATTCCATGAGCTACAGTAAAAACTTTCAACCGATTTATTTTGGTCCAGGCATTAATAGTTTAAAAAATTTTCGGTCTTAAACCAGAAAATTACATACTTTTCTATGAGAAAAAGCATCCTAACCTGAATCTGTTACATTTTAAGTACGTATATATAACATGTGATAAAACTTTTGCCATACCGTTATTAGTTGCTGTTATATACGACAAAGTTTCTACCGTGTTAATGCGTAACAGAGCATCTACAACTATGGAAGTAGTGGGTCCTATCAGGTGTTTGACATGGAAAGGGTGAAAAGATAGACACTCTCATCTTTCGAAAACGAACCGAGAGTCAAAGCAGACTTAATTTGAATCTTGAGACATCTCTTTCCAAGAGCCAAATCATCTCCATATTCAAAGGTCAATTCCAACTTCAAAACTTGCTTCAGAAATTCCGAGGACAGTCCATTAAGCTGAAATCCAATACGCTCTTCATCTAGTGGCCGCTTAGGACTCAGGATATGTCACCTAAGTCGGTCATTGACTACAAAATGACTATTGTGAACGTCAGTCGAGAGGTTCAAGTAAGAGATGGTATCTATCATTAGAAATACCGACTATGCCATGATATATAGTTACAGACCAAACAGACCAAATGAAATGCAAAGGCAATAGACTGTCATTGCTGCAATATATTATAATCTTAATGTTTTCTTCGAGAGGGAGATGTCTGTTTTCAGAGTTGAGAGATAAATGTTGGAATCGTATTCAAATGGACGTAAGTTATTCTGGGTACCATGCAATGTAGTAAGCTCCAAGTTTGCTTCTAAGGCAGCTAAATATGCATTTTGGATATAATATTGAAAGCCGGATAACCCGTTTGTGTTAATTAAAAAATTAAACTTTAGTTAATTCATTATTATATTTTTTATTGATGCTTCGTGAAGTTTTAAACTAGCATAAAAATTCATGGAGTCATGGCCACTTCAGAAAAAATTGAGTCCAGGTTCTGGAGTTTATTCTGGGCTTTCCAACTTGAATTTTTGTATAACATTTAATAATTTGAACAAATTGTAAATTTCTGTATACAACACTATATTTAAGTTAATGAATACCAAAATGGTATAAATTTGGTATTTAATTTTTATAATTTTCAATAAGAATGAAAGCTATTTGCTTTTATATAACTTTCTTTGTAAAGTTTCATGAAATGCTTGAAGAATTAACCTAGAGGGTTTTAAAGTTTTGTGTATTAAACAATTTAAGTTTTAAAAAATAGGTATAAATTTTTTTGTGTGTTCTTCTATCAGGATCACAAGAACCATATCCGAGTTGGCCCGTTCTTTAACCAGGCCCTGGATGGAGTTCAATATCTAGTTAATAGTCATACTGTTCGAGAAGCATTTTTTAACATCATTCGAAATTTATTTTCAGGTATAATTTCATTAATTTGAAACATCAAGTTAAAATCTTTAAAAAAAATATAATACTTTTCAAAGAAAATTGATTTTAAACATCTTATATGAAAAGTTTTAATTAAATCCTAAAAAATCCCAAAGTTTTAATTAAAACCCTTTTCGAACACCAAAACATATTAACTGTTTTCTTGATGATAAAATATGTCTTATGAAATTAATAATTCTACATATCTTCTCGGCAAAATCTTTTCTTATTCTGAGAACAGAGAAAATATTTTCTATTTCTGTATCTCTTTTTACTGTTACCGACATCAAAAGATTCACCTTTATCGTTATCTTTTGTGAGATCTGAAATTCTATTTAATTGTACCTTTTCAGAAACCTGTGTATAATTTTTCGATTACTTTGCTCTCGCTTTTTTCTATATTGATTGATAGCTTTTACAAAACATTTCGTGATAGTTGTTTTTCAATTTTCATATTTTGTTTATTCCACATTTAGTCTTCTGTAATATTTACTTCCATTCCCTTTGAATTTGTTGGATAAAAGTTGCTTATTAATTTATTTTGGCCAAAAATATAAATGGAGTCTTTGGTATCAGTAGAGAATGAAGAAAAATTATGAAACATTCAAACGCGTGATCGAAATACTTATTTTTAATCAGTAGATTTATATCTTAGAAATTACTTTTGCAAATTGATATAAGGTTAATTTATAAATTTTATTTTTGGGTGGCATACCAAAATTCTACCTTTGGTAACTGAATTTAAAAGCGATTTTCATTTCGACAATTTAAAATGCTTACTATATGAAGTTACTTCAAAACTTAACAGAAAATGGAGTTATGTTGTTAAAAATGTTAAATTGTAAAAGCATAATCACCAATTCATTAATACGTAAATTGCTAAAATGAAGTTTTAATGATAAACTTCAGGTAAACTATTTATGTAATTTTATACGTATCTGAAAAATAAAGAACGACTCTGTACCTTTAATAGATGGAAGAAATATTTGCCAAGTAATTTTATTTTTAAACTGCTTTTGTCTGGTGGAATGCGAAACGAGGGCGAAATTAATAGGATGCAGCTGTTTGAAACCAGAGTTCGTGGGATATAATCCCACTGTTAGCAGGGATATTAGTAATTTTTTGGAAACTACTTCTAACATGATGTTCCTGTCTCATTACTCTCGTGTAGCAAAATGTAGAACCTAGCCCTCCACACTAACCAAATTAACTCATAATGTCTAGTCCCTTTTAAGTGTTCAGGTAATTTTTTGATTTCTGATAGTTCGCTAAAACCAAATTATTTTCTTTTTACCTATGTTTTTTTCTATATATTTTTGTTCTAACAGGTTTGTAAATTTGGATACTGTTAAATTATTCAAAATTGGATTTTTCATATGTACAGAGGGAAATAATACATTTCTATGCTTTAAACATTTCTTGACACTCATTAAATGCGAGATGAATTAGAGCGCTAGACAGTCTTTTGTCATTCGAGGGCTAAACAGATCATGCTTAACTGAAATTAAGCTGATTCCAAACGGTGGCGGCTGAATGCTGGCTGATTGGTTAGGGCGCTGATCGTTGGTACCGGAGTTCGTGGGTTCGAATCCCACTATGGCATGGATGTTCGTAGCCGTTCGGAATCGGCTTTAAGCAGTAGGTCCTGGTCTCATTAGCCCTGGTGTGCAAAACAGTAGACCGTAGCGCTCCAAACCAAACGTTGGCGATTACCTTACACCAGTGGATCGGCCAATCCTGGGAAAATTTAACTTGCAATTGCTTATAAATTACAAATAAAAGCAATAATTTTCTGAAATACTAAAAACCTTGAAAACACACATTATACAAGTCATCGACTAGGAGAAAAGAAATTTCAATCCCACGTATGTAATCAAGATCTATTATCAAAAAGCGATCAGTTATTGTTTATTTGTATGCTTTTTTGTTCTTTCTGAATAATTTGAGTGTGAAATCAATCGTAATTAATACAGCTTTTTGTTTTGCCAGTTAAAAACTATTTTTATTTCTTAAAGTTAAAAGCTTTAAGAAATTAATGTTAATAATATATGAATGTAAATAATATATGATTTCCGTTCCAAACTAGAAAGTCCTGAGCAATAATTTTATCTTCCCAAATTTGAGTACACCAAATTGAGTAAAATTACATATAAGGAAATTTTTCTTTGCACAACTTGCTGCAAAACTTCAATCCTTATTGATTATGGATAATCTTAATATTACTTTACTTTATAAATTGGAGAATTTTATTGGGAAGCCACAATAAACTATTAAGATAGACATTCCACTGCAACGGAAGTTATATTTCACCTCAAAAATGTCGAATAACATTTGCGATACTAAATACCGTTATCTTCAAAATACAGCGTAAAATAGTAATGGTGTTGATTATTGAATAAGCGAGAATGGTTATAAAGAGAAAACGGATCTGATTTCTTAAAATTTTAATTATATTTTGAGGAAATATCCTTTTACGATAATGTCATACCGGAACCTATTTCGCAAATTTCTATTGAAAGCGTGATCTCGGATGATTCATCAGTAATTTAAGATGCAGTTTTGGGTTTAGTAATAATTTTAGAATTTGAGCCTCCTTCCCAGTTTATGAGATAACTTTGATGAAATTATTCTGCTGTATTGTGTTTCAATTGCAATATACAAATTAAAGCCATTAAACGCAATTTAAAGCTGTGTCCCTATACGTAAGTAATATTTAAAGTTTTACTAACAAGGAGGAAATGCTCTGTATTAATATCCAGTACATTTGGAAAGTATTTCTAATGGTATATATGTTATTCTGTTTGGTTTTTGGCATGTCCTCCATGGTTAGAATGTCACATGAAAACGAAATAGTGCATTTCTTCTGTAATGGTGTTAATGACATAAATGCTAGTTTTTCGACGACCATTTATAGGAAAATTCGCTGCACATCCTTCGACTTAAATTTATTGCACCGTTCATTCTTCTGTGGAATTTTAAACGCCGTTTGAAACTTTCTATCTACCAAAACGAAAGTTTGAATTCGGCTAACCACAGTACGTCCTGCATTTTCTTCCACAAACTAGCCATTTTTAATTCTGCCATTCGTGAGCATGCTTTATAGACTCGCATGGGAGTATCCATCTGAAATGAAGCTAAACTCTCATCTATCTATCTGTCTATCATCGATCTCTCTATCTCTCTATCATCTATCTCTCTATCTTTCTATCTCTCTCTCTATCTCTCTATCATCGGTCTCTCTATCTCTCTATCATCGGTCTCTCTATCTCTCTATCATCGGTCTCTCTATCTCTCTATCATCGGTCTCTCTCTCTATCATCATCTCTCTATCATCTATCTCTCTATCTTTCTATCACTCTCTCTATCTTTCTATCATCTCTGTCTCTATCATCTCTGTCTCTATCATCTCTATCACTCTCTCACTAACATATCTCTCTCTATCTCTCTATCATCTCTGTCTCTATCATCTCTGTCTCTATCATCTCTGTCTCTATCATCTCTATCACTCTCTCACTATCATATCTCTCTCTATCATCTCTATCATTTTTCTCTCTATCATATCTCTCTCTCTATCCTCTCTATCCACTCTATCCCCTCTATCCCCTTCTCTCTCTATCCTCTCAATCCTGTCTCTCTCTCTCTCTCTATATATATATATATCCTCTCTATCTCTATCTCTATCTATCTCTATCTATCTCTATCTATCTCTATCTATCTCTATCTCTCTCTATCTCTCTCTGTCTCCTTCTATCTCTATCTCTCTCTATCTTTATCTATCACTCTCTATCTCTCTCTCTATCTCTCTCTATCACTCTCTATTTATCTCTCTCTATCTCTATCACTCTCTATCTCTCTATGACTCTCTACAACTCTCTCTAACGCTCTCTCTCTATCTCTCTATAACTCTCAAATTCTCTGTATCTCTCTTTCTCTCTCTCTCTCTCTCTCTCAAGTCGCCCACACATCATGACAAGGGACGTACCTCAAACCCTGAACAGTTTGGACAGAACCATCCAAGCGATTAAAGCCTATACTCCTCAATGATGATCAGGCAAACTCAAAGGAAGTAATGTACAAATTGACAAATACAAAAAATTTTGCCACAAGCAATAACTACCTTATGTTATGTAAGTGATGTGTTCGGAAGATCACTACACAACATCATGTTACATATATATGCTTATTTAAAAAATATAGATATAAAAAATATATAGATATAAAAAATATATGTATAAAATCATATACCAATTATGTACCTTTCAAAAGAGTAATAATATTCAGGTTTTTAAGGATTTATTCCAACCATTTCATTATGGTCACAATACCAGAAAATTTATTGATTGATTATGCGGATCATTTACATGCGAAGAAAATCGTATTTATTCCAATGTAATTACTGTACTAGAAGTGGATTCTATTTTAAGAGTGATAACACTGAAACTTATTTATTTAAATAAATGAGGCAAGCCTAAAAAAATCGAGAATAGTTTCGAGTTAATTAGGACTCTGAAATTCAATTTCTTTGACGTTTCAGGCACACAAAAGGACAAGATCCCTTTTATTCTCGACTACTTACCGCTCTAATACTTCCTTTCTAACGATGGGGCATTTGTCAGACAAATGAAATATCTTTTAAGCTGAATAGAAAAGTTTCATTCTGCAATTAAATATTCTATGAAATGTATAAATGAGGCAGCAATTACTTTCTAAATTGGATTTTAAAGAAACACCATACATTTTTACACAAACACGCGCACACAATAAAACATGTACATATATATGTGTCACCAGCAAAATATTCTTTACTGATTAGCATATAGCCCGTCTCATGGCCGGATCAGTAAAAGTTTTAATTTTCCGTTATTGTAAAATACCATATAAGGCAGGTGATTTTTTTTTTGGTTGAGAATTATCTGGTACACTCTCAATAATTTGTTTATCTTTATACTCCTATAAAGTCTCCCGATACTGCGAATTCAGATTAGAATCACGTTGAATTCATATAGAAAGATAATTCGAAGTTTTCTTAGCTACGTTGAAATTATCGTTAAGTTCTTCCCAATTTTTTTGAGACAGTAATTAATGGAAGTAAAGGAATAAAAATATCATTTTCACTACACCCTGAAAATAGAATTTCCTGTTAATACCAGTGATAAAGTTTTCATTGCAACAAATAATAATCGATGATTCAATTTAAAATTATCACATACGCACTTAATCTATTACTTCAGCCAAATATAAGAGAAAATTATTTACGTAATATCTAAGTTCATTGATAAAACGAACTGAAAACAATGCAGACGATATTTAAATAATTTAAAATAAGAAATCATTAAATGAGATGGTTAAAGGAATGACGACATAATGCTAGAAAAAATGTTATTTTTACCAATTTATTATGTGATAAATTGATAAATGTAATCACCTGTTAGTAATCGGGGAAAATAGGGCTTGAAGTAATGGCATTAAACGCTCAAAAGGTGGGAAGGCTTGGATTTCGAACGTTTTAAAGAAACAAGTATTTTTCGCTGTGATATGAAACTCTTTGTTGTTGGGTGTGACACAATGAAAATCACTAAATGACATCTTGGTATGGTTTAGGGTAAACTTTGAGAAATATATCTTAAATATTGCTACTTAAAAAGACTAAGAAATGTAGATTTATGTAATGACATTACTTTGAGAATGTGATATTAATTTGAATAAAAAATGCTTAGATACTCGATTCCTGGGGAACGGAACGAAATATTTTGTGCTCCTCATTTATACGTATACACTGAAGAAAATTTACTTCCGAAATTATCGAGGAGAAGAGTAGTCTGTTATAGCTTTTCAATAATGAAATGGTAATTTTCACTTTTTTGTATATACGTCTTATCTATTTATTTCTGCTTTTGTCAGTTACGCTAATTTTTATGATAATGATCTCATGTTTCGTTATTCATAATGAGTACATATCCGTAATAACTATCTATAAGGAAAGTAAAATATTTTATTCAGTATCTCCAAATAGATCTATGCGCGTTGTCTCAGGTTTTTAATTAACCCACTAAGCGGTTCGCACGTACAATTCCGCCAAACCGATGATGTCTTCAAAGCGGTTGTCACGTACAATTTTCGACGTCCAAAAATGTTCCAAAAAGGGATGTAATGCACATTTCTGCCAGTGTTTGAGATAGGAGGGTCAAGTCGATTGTTTAGAAACTGCATCCCTCTTTGACTGACATTTATTGAGGGATGCACCCCTACTACTGAGGCACATAGACGCTGATAGCTTTTCACGGCTTTGTAAATCTCTATTTAAGTATTTCGTTTTCGGTAACAGATCTCTAATTACACCACTTAAATATCTTGGATAACTTTCGTAAAAAAATATAAATAATTCTCTTAAAGAATATTTTTATTTGTACTTTTAGAATCCATTATTTCTTATGGGATGATCTTCCAGACTTGACGAGCTTTATGTGTATTTAAAATTAACAATCTATAATATCTATTTATATATCTATTTATAACCGGAAATAAAGGGACAGTAACGAGGGTGGGTTTCCCGTATTCCATTCTAGTCGACAAAGGGTGAAGTAAAAAATCATAGAACTCTTTGGCTATTAACACAGTAAATTTTTAGCGTATTTTTGGAGACTTCTTTTAATCGGTGCGTTCCACTCGGAGGGTTAATTGGAGATAATTCTCAAGCTGTAGTCCATATGCATGCATGTATATATGCTGCTAACTAAGGATTGATTTTGTCTTTTCAGATCCTGGATCCTGGGAAAGAGCTGAGCTGCCCGGTCCTACGGGACCGGTCCCCTACATCCCCCAGGCGTCGCTCTGCTTACGTATGGGTGGACAGAAATGGCAGGCCTGTCTCTCCGCCCTCCAACCACTGTCGGAGTCCAGGCTACAAGGACAAACCCACCTACAAAGAGGTGAGAATAGAATTGACATATAATTAGACACCATTTTAGAATTCCAAAGAGTAATAACGAATAAATTTGCTACACTAAAAGCAGTACATATATCAATCTGTAAAGAACAAGAATAGTTTTTAATTTTTTCTGCTTATTACTTACTAGTAGGAGGGAGTATTATAATTGTGAGAAAATGTGTTTTTTGCGAAGTATTAATATGACAAACCTCAATATAACGTAAATTGATGCTACGGGGCAGAACTTTACTGCTCTCTGAGTATTCCATTATATCTAGAGACGAAAAAATTGTCTCAACCTTAAAGAAAATGGACAAACGATGAGTGTGATAACGCATAATAAAAGTAAAAAAAAAAGTATTTTTTAAGTCTTACAAAGTAGTTATGCGGTACACTCTTCAGATTTTTTTTCTCGTTTACGTCTTCTAACATTAGTTCTCAATCTCGATTACGGTTCACAATTTAGTAAATAGAAAATTTCTTATTTCAAACGCGTACAATAGCATTCCTACCCCAAAGTAACTTGCATATAATCATGTATGACGCATTACGGGAGATTACAATAGCTTAATTTACACTCACCTCAACAGTCAAGTATTTTTATTCTACAGATTTCTACAGTTTCTCAACCTTAAAGGAAAAAGGGAAAACGACGATTGTGATAACGCATAATAAAAGTAAAATAAATGTGTATTTTTTAAGTCTTACAAAGTAGTCAAGTCGTATACACTTCAGAGTTTTTTTTTCTCGTTTATGTCTTCTAACATTAGTTCTCAACCTTGATTATGGTTCACAATTTAGTAAATAGAAAAAATCTTACTTCAAACGCGTACAATAGCATTCCTACCCCAAAGTAACTTGCATATAATCATGTATGACGCATTACGGGAGATTACAATAGCTTAATTTACACTCGGTTCAACAGTCAAGCATTTTTTCTTCTACATATTTCTACAGTTTCTCAACCTTAAAGGAAAAAGAGAAAACGATGATTGTGAAAATGTATAATAAAAGTAAAACAAATGTGTATTTTTTAAGACTTACACAGTAGTCATGTGGTATACACTTCAGATATTTTTCTCGTTTACGTCTTCTAACATAAGTTCTCAACCTTGTTTATGGTTCACAATTTAGTAAATAGAAAAAGTCTTACTTCAAACGCGTACAATAGCATTTCTATCTAAAAGTAACTTGCATATAATCACGTATGAAGCATTGCGGTAGATTACAATAGCTTAAACTCACATCAACAATCAAGCATTTTTCTTCTACAGATTTCTATAGTTTCTCAACCTTAAAGGAAAAAAGGGAAAACGATGATAGTAATAATGCATGATAAAAGTAAAAGAAATGTGCATTTTTTAAGTCTTACTAAGTAGTCAAGTCGTATACACTTCAGATTTCTTTTTCTCGTTTATGTCTACCCTTAGTTCTCAACCTTGATTATGGTTCACAATTTAGTAAATAGAAAATTTCTTACTTCAAACGCGTACAATAGCATTTCTATCTAAAAGTAACTTGCATATAATCACGTATGAAGCATTGCGGTAGATTACAATAGCTTAAACTCACATCAACAATCAAGCATTTTTCTTCTACAGATTTCTATAGTTTCTCAACCTTAAAGGAAAAAAGGGAAAACGATGATAGTAATAATGCATGATAAAAGTAAAGTAATTTTTATTTTTAAAACTTACAAAGTAGTTATCTGGTATACACTTCAGATTTTTTTTCCTTTACGTCTTCTAACATAAGTTTTAAATCTTTATTATGGTTCACAATTTAGTAATTAAAAAATTTCTTACTTCAAATGCGTACAATAGCATTCCTACCCCAAAGTAACTTACATAAATCACGTATAAAGCATTACGGAAGATTACAATAGATTAATTTACACTCAATTCAACAGTCAAACATTTTTCTTCTACAGATTTCTACAGTTTCTCAACCTTGAAGGAAAAAGGGAAACGATGATTGTAATAATGCATAATAAAAGTTAAAAAAATGTGCATTTTTTAAGTCTTACAAAGTAGTCAAGTCATATACACTTCAGATTTCTTTTCCTTTACAACTTCTAACATTAGTTTTCAATCTTTTATATTGTTCACAATTTAGTAATTAAAAAATTTCTTACTTCAAATGCGTACAATAGCATTCCTACCCCAAAGTAACTTACATAAATCACGTATAAAGCATTACGGGAGATTAAAATAGATTAATTTACACTCACATCAACATTCAAGATTTTTTTCTTTTATAGATTTCTACAGTTTCTCAACCTTAAAGGAAAAAAGGAAAACGATGATTGTGATAACGCATAATAAAAGTAAAATAAATGTGTATATTTTAAGTCCTACAAAGTAGTCAAGTCATATACACTTCAGATTTTTTTTTCTCGTTTACGTCTTCTAACAATAGTTCTCAACTTTGTTTATGGTTTACAATTTAGTAAATAGAAAAAAAAATCTTACTTCAAACACGTACAATAACATTCCTACCCCAAAGTAACTTGCATATAATCACGTATAAAGCATTACGGAAGATTACAATAGCTTAATTTACACTCGCAACAATAGTCAATCATTTTTCTTCTACATTTTTCTACAGTGTTTAAACCTTAAAGGAAAAAAGGAAAACGATGATTGTGATAACGCATAATAAAAGTAAAACAAATGTGTATTTTTTAAGTCTTACAAAGTAATCATGTGGTATACACTTCAGATTTTTTCTCGTTTACGTCTTCTAACAAACGTCCTCAACCTTGATTATGGTTCACAATTTAGTAAATAGAAAAAAATCTTACTTAAAACGCGTACAATAGCATTCCTACCCCATAGTAACTTGCATATAATCACGCATGACGCATTACGGGAGATTACAATAGCATAATTTACGCTCGCATCAACAGTCAAGCGTTTTTCTTCTACAGATTTCTACAGTTTCTCAACCTTAAAATAAAAAGGGAAAATGATGATTGTGATAACGCGTAATAAAAGTAAAAAAATGTGTATTTTTTAAGTCTTACAAAGTTGTATAATAAAATAAAAGCATAATAAAAGTAAAAAAGTAAAAAAACGTACGCATAATAAAAGTAAAAATAGTACGCATAAGTTAAATAGTACGCATAATAAAAGTAAAATAAATATGTATTTTTTAAGTCTTACAAAGTTGTATACAATTCAGAGTTTTTTTTCTCGTTTATGTCTTCTACCACTAGTTCTCAACCTTGATTATGGTTCACAATTTAGTAAACAGAAAATTTCTTACTTTAAACGCGTACAATAGCATTCCTACGCCAAAGTAACTTGCAAAAATCACGTATAAAGCATTACAGGAGATTACAATAGATTAATTTAGGCTCACATCAACAGTCAAGTATATTTTCTTCTACAGATTTTCTGATGGTAATCATAATCAGAATAAGATAAATAAAAGGAGGTATCTAAGAAATATTATTTTTGGTTTATGATTAAGAGGTAGAAAGTGTTTATTCCCGTTTGTCAGAAGAGTATTAAGGAATTTCCCAAGTGCATTCTGATCTTGTGCAGGGTTATTACATTACGGGAGAGAAAATATTTTCTAATAGTTTGCAATTTTTCATAAACGACGAGAGATTTGTTTGCCAAGATAATTTTTCTTTTTCGTTAATTTGCTAAGATGCTTCCTTTTGTGATAGTAGAATACTATTGCAGAGAGAGGGCTTCTATATTCTGTATTTATATTTGAAAGAAAAGAAAATTAGGGATACTGAAGCTTCTCATTATCATTTTTATTATATCTGAAATGGGTTGTATTATATGTAAAGAAATATACTATACAGTATATGTTGAATAATGTATTGTTACGAACTTCAAAGCTGAGTTCGGGGATTGAATGGACTATTCAAAACTACAGCACGAAAACAATCATTTATTAGCAATCAGTTGGAAAATACAAAACACTGTGCGTACTCAGTAAACCGAGAAATCCACTTCACGACAACTCTCTGTTTTGGACTCAGCCTGCCTTATATAAGCCCGAAGAAACTGTTGGAATATTACAGAAACCGGAACCGGGAGTTGTCACGTGATGCCACACTTGGCAACATTTGGAGACGAACTTGGCGACAAAGATAAGTTGCCAAAACTGCCACCAACGAGCCGATATCTTGCCAGTTTGGCGAGATACCCATAGAGTCCCATGCTAAATTTACGGTTCACTAAACAAATTCCTAACAGTATCTTTTAAAATATGCATTTTTTACACTAAAGTAAGGTATTTTATCGTTTCCCAACATTAAAATTAATACTTCATGTTCCAAATTAATTTTCAGTTACCATAAATGACGTAATAGAATGCTATATATTTAGCAGTAGAAGGTGCAAGTTTAACCCTTAATTTGGCTAAGTCCGCTGCACCGGACATGTATATTTATAACTACTATATAACATAATTGTCTGTGTTCGACACAGCGAACATTAATTATCTCAAAAATGGAAAATGATATATTTTTGTTTATTTTACATAGATCCTAATATCTAAACAGACATAGGAAAATAACAGAAATTAAAATTAAGAAATATTTGAAAAAAAAATCTTGTTAAATTAAGGGTTAATAAAGGCATATGTAGTGATTTTTTAACCCAAATCTTAATCAGTTTAATTACAAAGGTATTCTAAGATAAATTTCTGGCGATTCTATGCATAAATTTAAAACCGCCTACGAAATTTCTTTGTTTTTCCTCCAAACGCGGTATCCTTTGGTGAATTTGCGAACACCAGAATTTATTCCTGCATAGCACAACTCTTCTTTTATCTCCCTTAAGAAATTAAATTTAACTTTTTATGCATCATTATATAAATACTCCCGTTAGTTGACTCATTGGCGCCCTTATACAGCTATGTTACTGAATGTAAGGCTTTTTAGAAACAGCTCCAGAAACGAGGTGTCTCGATATTTCAGTATTTTAGCTTCATATTTTGCTGTTTTGCTTCTTGATTTAATGAAGGTCAACTCTTCTTTTATCTCCCTTAAGAAATTAAATTTAACTTTTTATGCATCATTATATAAATATTCTCGTTACCTGGCTTATTGGCGCCCTTATACAACTATGTTACTGAATGTAAGGCTTTTTAGAAACAGCTCCAGAAACGAGGTGTCTCGATATTTCAGTATTTTAGCTTCATATTTTGCTGTTTTGCTTCTTGATTTAATGAAGGTCAACTCTTCTTTTATCTCCCTTAAGAAATTAAATAACTTTTTATGCATCATTATATAAATATTCTCGTTACCTGGCTTATTGGCGCCCTTATACAACTATGTTACTGAATGTAAAGCTTTTTAACAGCTCCAGAGAGATGTCTCGATATTTCAATATTTTAGCTTCATATTTTGCTGTTTTGCTTCTTGATTTAATGAAGGCATTTAAGGCCTTTTTACAGCAATAACAAAGGATTTTTAAGATGTTTATCAAATAGAAGTTTCCATAATACTTCGTATCCCTATAACGACTAAGTGCATCACGTAAAGTTTTTTTTAAGATAGAGAATTTAACCCATTAATATCCAAGTAATTTCTGCCGAATATATATTGATTTGATATTTGATCTAAGTTACTGAACTGAATAAAACATATATAAAATTTAACAACTTTGAACATATTTATTTTAATTATTATATTTTATCTGTTCAAAGTTATTAAATTATATATTTGTTTTATTTTATAGGTTCAAATTATTAATTTTAATTATGTTTTATAACTTTAACTTATAAAATAAAACACATAATATAACAACTCTGAACAAGTAATTTCTGACGAATATATATTGATAAATATCTTAAACCTAAGTTACTGAACAGAATAAATCATACATAGAATTTAACAACTTTGAGCATATTTATTTAAATTATTATATTTTATCTGTTCAAAGTTATTAAATTATAAAATAAATTTGAACTTATAAAATAAAACATATAATTTAACAACTCTGAACAGATAAAATATAATAATTAAAATAAATAATTTGAACATATAAAATAAAACATATATAAAATTAAATAATTTTGAACATACAAATTGATTTTATAAGTAATCAGATATGATTTTAAAAATCATATATGACATTTATAGCAAAAAGAAAAATTTAGTATTAGCTGTATAACAATAGCATATCATTTTTTAAGAAAAAACATCTATTTGTACAATTTTTTTATAAAATTGAAAAACTTATTAATAAGAATTTATTTTTAATTGTAAGCACACTACCGTAAACTGATAATACATAAAACTATTTCTCATGATTTCAGTCGATGGACCTGCCGAAAAAGTATATTTATTTGTGAGACCCGATAACTGTAAACTATTGATTTAATACGTGAAGTTATACTAAAAAAAGCAGATACTCAAATATTTAAAAGATTATTTATAAGAGTGGCATCGACCTTCGCTGATAGTAAAATTCTTTCTTAGAAATAAAAAGTTCTAGAAACTATTTTAGCTGTCCTGAAAAGGGCCGGTAGACATTAGTGGGTTAACAAAACAACTAAGCAATCACATATTACGGTAAATAATAAACTATAAACTAATTATTGATAAGGTTTATAGATAGTAAATATTTGGGGCCTAGAAAAATGAACATTTGCCTGTGCTAAGCATTTGAAGCCAACTACTTGTTGAGCATTATCTTATTGTTCGTAAAATGCCTTTAATGTAAAGCTTTTCTTGGCTCTCAAGAAAACGGTTTCCACGTTAGATAATATCTGATTTGCAGCCAACTACTTGTTGAGCATTATCCTATTGTTCGTAAAATGCCTTTTATGTAAGGTTTTTTTTTGGCTCTCAAGAAAATGGTTTCCACGTTAGATACTATCTGATTTGCAGCCAACTACTTGTTGAGCATTATCCTATTGTTCGTAAAATGCCTTTTATATAAGGCTTTTTCTTGGCTCTCAAGAAAATGGTTTCCACGTTAGATAATATCTGATATGCAGCCAACTACTTGTTTAGCATTATCCTATTGTTCGTAAAATGCCTTTTATATAAGGCTTTTTCTTGGCTCCCAAGAAAACGGTTTCTACGTTCGATAATATCTGATTTGCAGCCAACTAATTATTGAGCATTATCCTATTGTACGTAAAATGCCTTTTATATAAGGCTTTTTTTGTCAATTAAGAAAACGGTTTTCACGCTAGATAAAATTTGATAAACGTTTAAGGCCATATTTATCAAACAGATGGTACCACATGGATCATGAAATTCGAGAATTAACCTTTAGTCGAGAGTTAATCAAGGATTATTCGTTAATTGTATTATCGAATTTATAATTTTCCGAATCTTGATTAAACTCTTGGTTGTTTGTAAGCGTACCTATAATTGGTTGACAAAGTCATCTGACCATGCAAAAGCAGATGTTTGCATTTTGGTTCATGTGTTAGTAGTGTTGTTTGCATTTTACATTGACAGTCATAATGAATTTTCTTTCAAATCGAAATTTCAGTATCATAGAAAGAGAAAAATTAACTATGCAGGTGACAAATGCATCAGTATTTTTATAGTCTTCTATTTTCTTGATAACAAGGTGTAAAATTGGAAACCCTATTAGGGCACTGTCACATGTTAACAAAATAGAATTATTTCGGATTTCTTATTTAAATTCCAATATTACAAGTATTAAAAAATTCTGTTATTAGAAAAACATAAGTTTTCCTTAGAGTAACATTGCATAATTGTTAAGAAAAGGAAATGATGAATTACGATTAGATTTTAAATTTAGGTATGAACTAAAGATAATATCAAAAATAAAAAATAGATAAATCTTTACAGAAGTAAAATAAGCTTAATTTTTAAAGTACGGTAATATATGTGTAGTCAGATGGATCAGACATTAAAAAATTTTAAGTAAAGAAAATTAAGAAACACTAACATACTCGTGCGAGAACTTGTGTGGAAACTGAACTCAACATTCTTAAAATTAATATTTTATAACACAAGTAGCTCATTAATTATTTATTTTTAGAAAATACCACACCCAGTTTAAATTTTAGTCAGTTTACATTAATAGCTGTTTAAATTACATAACTATTCATAAATTAGCTTATATAAGAATTGAAATCGAGATAACGTTGATTTTATGCCTCACTTATTTACTATATCGTAATATAATCTGCGATTGCCTCATAAATAAATCAGAGTATAACTCGTAAATTTGGTGAATTAATTAGATTCTGTGGATTAGAAAATGAAGTAATTTTCGGATAATAGTGAGATGAATACCATTTTTGCACTTAACACTCGGGTGATATTTAAACCTGGTTTAACTCGTGCTGGTGAATACGGGAGTTACAGTAATGTATTTATACCTATTCCTGGTTTATGGGCTAATGGAAAAACAGTCATATCTATGATTCAAATAGATAGGCAAATAAAACATAAAAAATTTGGATAGCTAAAAAAATTTGGATAGTTTAAGCTATCCAAATTTTTTAGCATAATCTTTCAAACCAATAAAATATCTCTTTGATTTTAGTTCAAAATTGGCTAAACAAACTAATAAAAAGATTAGTAACTGTGGCGAAAATCAAAATATATAAATTAAATCAATTTATCAGGATATTTGCTTTTCATATTTCGAAGCTTAATGTTTGTCTTACTTAAAAAATTGTATAACTAGAAATAGAAATGGAAATTGAAGCTTTTTAAAATTATATATTTTTATTTTTTTAATGAACCTGTTTAAATTCATGCAGGTAAATAATGCCATTAGTGTTATTATATGTAGTATTTTCCATACTACGGGGCTTGAACAAATGTGCTATATTTTAGGTCTAGCTTAATAAGAACTAGTTGAAATTATATGATTGCAAGGTCTATAGCAGAAACAGATCAAACTTTGAAGGGAAAAGAAACTTTTTAAAATGATACGATCGATTATGTATGATGAATAAATTATTCAAATTAGCAAACAATTACTTTTTTCATGAAATTAAAAAGTCAGTGTTGTATAAACTTAATGCATTTTGAGTGGAAGAAAAAAAAATCTCACACAGCAAAAATAAGTGGAATTAACATTTAATTAACATTATCTAAATCTCGTTTTACCTGAAGAAGAACTCAAACCTAAATCTCGTTTTACCAGAAGAACTCAATTATCTCCATGCTACGGAGAACTATCTTTTTATCTTTTTTTTTATTCTGCTCCCAAATGCATCTTCTACTTTCAATATCAGAATATGCAATTCCGTTTTTCGTTCGTATCTTTAATTAGAGGAGAGAAATGCCCGACCTGTATTTATAAGAACATGATAATGGAGTAATTGAGAGACTCGTAGAAAAAAAAAGCAAGATAACATGCCGGATAAATTTAGTTATAAGGAGGAAGAAATTGAAAAAAGTATAAAGTGATACATTACACAGTATAAAAGGATACGTAAGTTATTTTAAAATTTCTCAAACAGTGGCAGACTTGGAATGATACGATCGATTACGTATGAGGAATAAATTATTCAAATTCGAAAACAAATCCTTTTTTCATGAAATTAAAGTCACTGTTGTATAAACTTAAGGCATTTTGAATGGAAGAAAAAAAATATCATTCTTCAAAAATAAGTGGAAATAACTTTATTTTAATTAACGTTCCCTAAATCTCGTTTTACCTGAAGAACTCAATTATCTCCATGCTACGGAGAACTATCTTTTTTTTTATCCTGCTTACAAATGGATCTTCTACTTTCCCTATCAGAATATGCAATTCCGTTTTTCGTTCTTATCATTAATTAGAGGAGAGAAATGCCCGACCTGTATTTATAAGAACATGATAATGGAGTAATTGAGAGACTCGTAAAAAAAAAGCAAGATAACGTGCCGGATAAATTTAGTTAGAATGAGGAAACAGTTGAAGAAAGTATAAAGTGATACATTACACAGTAGGAGAAGATACGTAGGATACTTTAAAATTTCTCAGACAGTGTCAGACGAAATGTGCAAAAAATATTCTTTGAAAATATTCTTTTTTGCTTATTTATGCTATTTTTCGAAACCCCCAAGAAATATTCGGTAGTTTATCCAATACGTGTTCATACAGCTATGACTTTGTTCTCTTCCTGTTAACATGCACTTTTCTCAGCACTTAATTTGTTTCGTTTGCAATTATGGGATCTTCATTTATTACCTGTCTTACATACTGTTTTTAAACACTGTTTAAGCCTATATTTTGAATATTTACATGTTGTAGGTAATAAATCTTTTTATATATGAACGCTTAATGCGCTGTTTATTCTTGTAGGTTTCACTAATTTTTATTTAACAAGAAGAGGTATATTGATCCCTTTAACTCAGCATTTTTGCTTCTTTATTATCTTTATTACACTTAAGCTTACTTCTCTTTAAGTCTGAAACTCACTTTGACTCCAGAAATTGTTCATAATAATATTATTAAGAATAGAATGCTGTAAACATGTAATTTGTGTGGTATCTCGCCAAAATGGCGAGATACCATACAACGAGAAACCCAAAAGGTCGCCAAGGAACCAATATCTCGCCAATATCTATGGTGAGATATTGGCTCCTTGGCGATGTTTTGGGAGACTCGTATTTTACTCCAAATTTGGCTACTTGGCAACATTTGTTGCCGACCCCCTTCTCTGGATTTTACTAGAAGCTTGTGGAAATTTCTAGAAACCTGAAAGCTATATAAATGGGCATGAGTTCTCATAAAATGTGAGTTCACGCTCATATCTGGTGAAAGTAGGACATGTATTAAAGCTCTCCGTATTGCTCTGAAAAAGTTTCGCCAAAAAGTTGCCAAGTTTTTATCGTCATTCGTTGTAATTGTGATTCATTTGGCGTGTTAATAAATTGTTATTGTTTTTGTCTTAGCCAAAGTCTATTCAATCAACGAACTTAACGTGAGAATTTCGAATAATATTTTAGTTTATTGTCGAAATAAAGGAAGTAATATAATCACAAATAACTTCAGTGTTTATATTTCAACGAAAATACTCAAATACTCTCAAAGTATGATTCATTTTCAGCAACGTTCAATGTTAAATCTGCACGTGCTTGCAAGGGAACTTTAATTTCCAAAATTTTAAATATTCATCCTAAACACATCGCATTTACACTAAATTAGTTGCGATATGTTCACGAATATACGTATCACACATAACTCAGAAAGGATTCACAGTAAAAACTTCGAATTTTGTATTTAATACTGTTAAAAGACCTGTCTGTGCACCTTCCCTTTTAATTAGAATCTGCACATTAGATAACGCAAAATTTCAATATAACGCTTATTAACACTACCAGACAACACAAAAACTATTAATCCATGAAACTGTTATATTTTGTTTTTATTTAGGACTGTCATAACAGTTAGTTAAACCACCTTAATGTTTGATAGCAATCAGCAAAAATTCTTTAGATGTGTAATGAAGTCGTATGATGTCTATATTTTCTAAATAACTAACTAATCATTATAAATAATTTTTGGTAACTTTCTGATAAGCTAAAATTCTGCACACTGATTTATCCTTGATTCGATAGCAATACATAAATAAATCATAGAATGACTTTTTCAGCGATAAACTTATCCTATTATTAATCCTAGTTATCTTCTTTCGTTACCCCTTCATGTATACTTTAGTATACTTTAGTGGTAAAGTTATCAACCACATTGGCGGATCAGCACCGATTCCAGGTAAATAAAAGAGGTAAATAGTTTAAAAATAATTTATATTTAGTTCTTACTTTATGTTAGTTATTTAAACGTTTGAGTGCGGCTAAGCGCTATCGCTCTTCTGTTGTTATGTGCAAAAAATGTGGTGGAGCGTGATAGCGCTTCTCTTGTTTTGTACCGAAAATGAGGAGACACTGCTGTTGGTTAGTATAAGTTTCGCATCTATTGAGAGCAGTTGAACTCATATCAATCGCAGTTTGTATTCATTTTACTCAATTCTGATTTTTAGCAATTTTAAGAAATAAAATAAAGTATAGTGGTAAGTAGTAATGAAGTAGAGCCGTGGATTGTGATATGGTAGACAAAATGAGCCTTTTTTATTTATTTATTTGTAGTAAAAAAACCTTTCGTTGTTGTATAGAAATTAGAAGCTGTTTTCACTTTATCAACAAGCGTTATACTGATCATTATTGATGCTATAGAGGAGGAATGGTTAGCAAGCAAAAATGCTACAGGAAGACTACCAATAAGTACAAAGTTTTCTTTAGAAAAATTGCCTGGTCGAAACTAAAAAATGGTAATGGAAAAAATATAAAAAAATGGTAATGGAATTAGACAATCTAACTTAATTAGCGCTATATGTAAAAAAGTAATTCATGGAATTTTGCAGCAACACATTCTTGTAATAAGTGAGAATAAAGAATATTTTTGTTGGTAAAAATTACTTATTACGTAATAATTAGTGTTAATTATAACCCTTTCTATTGTTCTCCCAAAAAATTACTACACATTTCATTCCGCACTATTAGCATATATATAAGAAAACTCTTCAGCACTCAAACAATAAAAAATAATATAGATTAAAGTATTTAGACTAAGAGATTATTTTAGACTAAAATATTTAGACTCAGGTTTAATAGACTAAAGTATTTTAGGGGACACTGTTTTTGACCAAACCAAATATTCCTAATAATTGAATGATTCTAGGTAAATTCGTGGAATTTATAATACATATTTAATCCCTGACTATTTAATTTAAAATTAAATTAATTTACAGGAATAGATGAGATAGATGAAATATTCCTAAGAAAAAAGCGTCATTTTGCTAAAAAATGTAAATGTTAAACCCATTGAGGTAAAGTGCATCATTAGCTGTGGTTATTCAGCAACGTCATTTAAAATATTGAACACGCATTTTTATTGCCTGTTTTATTTTCAGTTCAATTATGATGCCATAAGTTATCTACAAATTAAACTTCTAATACTGAATGCATTTTAAGTAAATAAATAAGTTTGTATTTAGGAATTGCTTATAGTTTTGCAAATACTAAAAGGTCTGCGAGCACGAAAATAAAAGATCAAGGAGTTATTGAAAGGAATAAAACAGATAGTGATTCTCTAGGCCTCATAAAAACGTAATATTCTAAATTTTGTTAAAATCCGTCAAAAATCAAGGATTTCTATAAAGAACAAAGAAAAGAAAATTCATTTATACACACATATTCTAAAAATTTCAACCTAATTTCCTTTTATCGACAGTTTAAAGTTTTAGTGGAAACTTTTATTATATAGTGGTAAACGTAAAGAAAAGTAATAAGATTTCATTTTAAGTTAATATTCGATCTCGATTTTTTTGATTGCTGAAAAGTTATATTAAGATAGTTCTTAAGTTTTTTTCGAAATAAAAGAGAAACTAAGTTCAAATGAAATTGAAAATTTGAAGGAAACTCTTTTATACATCCAGAAGATTGAGAAATCGATATTTTGGTGGAGAAGGATTTTCAGTAATAAAACACTTGATTCTCTAATATACGCAGGTACAATTCATGTCTTTATATATTTTCTTAAAAAATTTAGTTTTAGTACTTTATATTGCAATAGCTTTTTTTCGTCGAGATTTGGCTTTTTCAGGTACACCAAAGAAAGATCATATTTATTTTAAAATTTAATATAGTTTTCAGAAAATATTATGGAAGTCGTATAAGTAATTTTCAAGCAACTGAAAATTCTAAGTAATACAGTTTAATTTAACGAATAAGACATTTTGTTTTAATTTAATATTCTTCATTATCTAAAGTAAAATGAATGAAAAAAGTGAAACATTAGAAACACTCTTAACGAATGACTCTTAGCAAACCAAGCAAGACAGTTTTAACTGATTACTTTCACTCTTAACTGATTACTCTTAACAAATCAAACACTTAGTCTTAACGAACCAAGCAAGACAGGTCTTAACTGATTCACTTAATGAACCAAACACTTACAGTCTTAACGAATGTCTCTTAACAAACCAAGCAAGACAGTCTTAACTGATTACTTTCACTTTTAACGAATTACTCTTAACAAACCAAACACTTACAGTCTTAACGAACCAAGCAGGACAGTTTTAACTGATTCCCTTAGAAGTAGGACAAAATAGTGAACTAATTTTGAAATTACTGAAAGGTATTTTGTTTATAATATAAATTCGAAACTGCTCAATTTTCTTTCTTAGATAATGTATACGACTATTGATTAATATAATTATATTTCATAAGTAATCTATTATCGCTTAAATATAAACATATTAAATTACAGGAATCAGTTATGACTGTCTTGCTTGGTTCATTGAAAGAATCAGTTTGCAGAAGATTTGCAATATTTGGTAATTAATAATGTTGTCCATTAACGTTCAATCTCTATCATGGCTTGAACCTTCGATAAATTTAACTTACCTAAAATCTTCAAAATAAACATGAATCAGAAAAATGTCATTTATTATTACATGTATTATGCCTATGCAATCTATGTTTATTGTTGCAATATCTATACTGTATATTTTTATTTTGTGTATAGTTCTGTATGAAACCATCAGTTACTTATTTAGTTAATTAAAATTTTTATAAAATTTTATGTTAACGGAAAGGTTCTCACTTCGTTCATCCCTTTCTTTTTGAACGGGGAAGATATTGTAAGGAAAAGTAAACTGGATCGAAAAACTAATGTAGGCATTTTGTATAAAACCCCTAAGACAGCCCGAGAAAATTCTCAGAGGTTCTCAAAACAAGTCAAGGGCTAAAAATTCCCGTGTCCTTTTGCATTCCCCTTTTTAACCCCTAACCTAAAGTGACCACTCGGGCTACAGTTTACGCCCTCAGAGAAAGGGGTCTAACCAGTTATAACTCTACATTGCTCTAGAGGACAATTTAGGAAATTTACAAACAAAAAAGAGATGCAAGCCGTCGGAGAAAGATTTTCCTTGAGATTTTCACACAGATTTTGATTGATATGTTGACACAGGTTAAAGGGTCTTTTACATGCAACTCCGTGCTAGTGGACCTCTCAATTTGCTCTGTCCCTATGATGAAGTAGGAACCCTTCCTCCAACGTTATCTTAATAAAAGTCTTTGACGAAAACGGTATCATTTTTATGGGACATGACTGCAACCACCCATCGTGAAATCCGTCTCACACACATGTATATATATAATACAATTATGATGATAAAGTCTAACGCACATCTTCCATCCTAATTCGATGAGGAAATTTACTCAGAATCAAAAAGGTATTACGCATGTAAGCCTAAACCTGGACTGAGAGCTCATGCACGTGCATAATAGTAAAAGTATAAAGCTAGATCGTCACTTTTTAGAAATTTATATAAACGATGCCATGAGAAATGTCTTTCCCTTTTTACTTATGCAGGGTTCCGATTTGAACCAACGTGCTTTGTCGTTGGTAATTTAAACTGCTGACCTTTATGTTTTTGAAAATAAAAATTATTTGGCCACGACTATCCAAAATTGAATATGCCGTGTGGATTTATTTTGTGAATTAGTCTATATCACGGATAGATTATAAAAATTTAAACCTATCTTCCAGTTTTTCTATTCTCTCTCTGTGAATCTTTCACTCCGTGTGTGTGTATATATATATATATATATATATATATATATATAAATATATACATACACATATATGTACAAACATATATACATATATATATGTACAAACATATATACAATATATATAAGTTACATACATATATACATATATTATATATGCATACATATATACATATTTATATGTACATACATACATACATATACATACATACATATATACATACATACATACATACATACATATATACATATATACATACATATATACATACATATATACATACATATATACATATATATATACATACATATATACATATGTACATATCATACATATATACATATGTACATATATATATACATACATATATACATATGGTTCCAACTTCTATATAAGGACAGGGCAAACTGAAGGGTCAGCTAGCACAAAGTTATATGTAAAAGACCCTTAGCACTTAGATCAATATCTCAGTTAAAATCTGTGGGAAAATTTCTAGGAAAATATGCCACCGATATCTAGCATCTCGTTTTTGTTTGGTAATCTCCTAAATTCCCCGCTAGGGCCAAAAAAAAGTTATAATTGGTCAGGCTCCTTCTCTAAGGGCGTAAATTGTAGTCCCAGTGGTCAATTTATGTTAGGGCTTGAAAAGGGGAAAGTAAAATGACCCGGGTAATTTTCCCCCTTGATTTAATGTTTGAACACCCCTGAGAATTTTCGCGGGGTGTCTTAGGTGTATTATACAAAATAATTACATTAGTTTCCCGATCTAGTTTACTTTTCTAATTTACACCACATGCCATACATCTAAAAATATTCTGGTTAAATTCATTTCATTTACTAAATATTCAAACATAATCATTTCGTTTCGCTAACTGCAAATTTAATACACCCTACTACTCTTTTATTTGGAGCACTATTTATTACAACTGTTTTTCCAACCGTCAGAAATACTTACGAATAGCATATTCCATCAATCCCTTTTAATCTCCATAAATATTAGCTAAACTACGGGGCAAAGTGTATTACACAATTAGATCCGATATGTTGTAAAACGCTGTAAATATTAAGACACAATAATTAATCACGTTTTCTCTTTTTTCCGTTGTTTACTCTGGCGATCGGGAGAAACAAATGTTCTGTAATAGACAGAAAATAGGAGGAATGTGGTGGAAAATTAATTACCTTCTTGATTCGGAGCTTTTCCGATATACGCAACTAGTTTAGCTCATCAATTAACGGGAGTAGAGAACGCATGAAATCTTTATATACAGGTGCGCAAACAGTAAAGTAATTATCATCTGTAATGCGTACGACTGGAGGGAAACTAAATGCTATTTATTCGACAGCGGGAATTTTATTTCTTGGATGAGGTTAAAGTAAATACTTTAAAAATTATAATAGTTTATTTAAATAATGATTTACGACGTGTGTTTGAAAACGATAATATTTTGTGAAAGGTATTTTTTATTTTTGGATTTACACATCATTTAAAATGAATAAATCATCACATGTATAAATGTTCATTATAAAATATTTTATTGTTTTTATGGTAAATTCTACAGTAGTATAAAAACTTTATCACTCGTCAATCTGTAATCGTCGGAAATACAACAGATTCAGTGTGATTCCTTTATCTGATAACAAATGCATGGATTATTATTTGATAGCGTATATTTTTCTAGCAGTTAAACACTTTATAGATTCACCTGAAACTATTCGTATGGTTTGGTTGGGTTTGAAGCGCTACGGTCTACTTTTTGCAACACGAGGGTTAATGAGACCGGGACCTACTGCTTAAAGTCGATTCCGAACGGCTACGACCATCCATGCCACTGTGGGATTCGAACCCACGAACTCCGGTTCCGAAGGCCAGCACCCTAACCATTCGGCTATCGTTCGGCTATTCGTATGGAATGCAAAAGTTTCAAATAAAGTATTCAAAGGAGCACATCACTTTCAAAAATAATTTTACATTTTGAAAGGTTTTGGACAGTTTTGAATAATTTAAAATAATCTCTATTGAAATCTTTTAATTATAACCTGTAAAATTATACAACCTATTTTTTGATATCATAGCTTTTAAGAAACTATAAAAATTTAAGTTCATTTTATTCAAAATATGAATTTTTTAACTTGCGCGCTCTGTAAATTAAAAATTATTGTACAGCTTGCATTCAAATTTTCACAGTTAACACATTGTGTGCCGATAGATTTCGCAGCTGAATTGTACTGGGAACGGGTGTTTTGCGCCTAAATTTAGTTATTCAGTTAAATCTCAATAGATCGAAAATTAGCAGAGGGCTGGCCGGTGTTGATCTGCGGTACCGGTGTTTGTGGGTTCAAATCTCATTGTGGCATGGATGTCCGTAGTCTTTCGGAATCTGCTTTAAGCAGTAGGTCCCTCGTGTTGCAAAAAAGTAGACCGTAGCATTCCAAATCACACCAAAGATCGAAAATTATTTAATTTTTTAACCAACTTTTTGTATTTTACATTGAAATATATAAACAAATATATAAATAGAAATATATAAATAACAACCTTACGATTTTTGTAAACAAAATATATATTTTTAGTGGATAAATTTATAATAGTATCGTAAATAGGAAAAATCAAATAGAAATAGTAGTGTATAGTTTTAATTTTTACCCGTTCTGTGGTTCCATATCGACTAATGTAAAAACTAGTTTTTATTTGTTTAAACTTTTGCAGTAGACAAAAACATTCGGCTTCGTTTGCCCGTATATACCGTTATTTTTGTACCCACAAACAAACCATGTTGTTGTACTAACTCGTAGTAATACGTCATCCGCGCTCAAGTATCAGAAAACGTATTTGTCCCGCATACAATGCGTTAATACATGATAGATCTAGGATCAAACTCTACCTAATTTTTTCATTGTTTTCTATATCATCGCGTATTAATAGTGTCTAAAATGTAATTTTTAAACATTAGTTTAGCTTTTTTAAAATTTAATCTCAAGGTGTAATAATTATAATAGTTTTTAAAACTTAAACAGGCAGAGATATATACCTAATAATTATTGTCCGCAAAAGTAAAAACAATTATAAAACTCACATTGTATTGTAAATTTACACTATCTCTCACAGTGTGTCAAAAAAAAATAAATTAATTTTTGGGACAAGCTCTAAATTTTCCCTTTATAATAAAAAGTTCTTACTTTTTTAGAAACCAAGTAAATTTTGCAAAACTAGTTACATAAAAATAAAGAACAAATCATTGCAATCCCATGTATTTACGCTAACAGTTAACCCTCGAGGACGCTAGCGGGGCCTGTGAGTCCCCGGCCGTTATAAAACATTTCACACAAAATCACACAATACCAATTAACTTCACAAATTATCATTAGCAGTCTTATAGTTCTTCGAGACTCAAATAATATGTATTTCCACAATTTACTCCAAATTTTAATAATAGTAATTTTTCCAGAAAGAGATACTTTTAATTTATTCGGCTTCCAGAAACCTAGTGCATTCGCATACAATTTTTCATTTTTATTTGGTGTTTGTGATCGGAGGAGAATTGCAATGAAAGATACATCGTTATTTAATTAAAATGAGGAAATATAAAGATATAATTTAAATTTTTAACTTATTATTTAACCTATTTAAGTGTATTTTCTGTTTGTGGTTACGGAATGCTAATCAATAAAGATCTACAGTCCGAAAATTTTTAAAAATTAATATTTCAAATAATCTGAAATATACTGTAAACTTTTAAGGGGTAATATGACTCTTTTAAAGCAAAAAAAAAGTAAAGAATTTTCGGATTTACATACCTTGAAAACAACCAGTTTTACAAACATAATTTTTTAATATAACTAGAACAAATTATTATCTTTATTATCTCATTTCATCTTATCTTTATTATCTCATTTATCTTTATTTTCTCATTCTCTAGCTCATTTATTTTTGAAATTTTAAAACTATTTTTGTTATAAAGTTTTAAATAAGAGGCACTTTGTTGTTAACATAAATGATATAAAGTCTAACTCGCATGATTAAGATAATTTTATTGTTATAAAATATTTTAAAATATATCAAACTAACTTAGAACCTAAATTTATATATATTTAGCATACATATATTTTTCTTTAAAAAATTGAAAAAAGTTTAAAATTTTTTATTAAATAAGAAAGCTTTTTCTTAAATGTAAAAGAAATTTTAGGTTCTATCGGTAGAAAATTATACTGTATACATCCTGTAAAAATTTCATGAAAAAATGTTAAGAACTTTTTCAGATAACATGTGCGTTGCAAGAAAAAAAACACAATTTAAGAAAAATCAAGTTTTGTAAGTTTAAATTTGTTTACAATAAAAGAAATGACACGGTTTTATTCATAATTCCTCTCAATATTGGAAATTTTTTAAGCGGATTGTTTTAAAATGTTCAGAACTGAATTCTTTTTCACTTATATTTTTTTTCTGAAAAATCGAGTTTTTTGTCGACTTAACAGTCATATGGCGTCTTAATAAAGTATTTTGGGTAATACAGACTTTCCATTCACAAATAAAAAGCAATTTTGTTGGTATTTGTCTGAGAAAAGTCTTGTGTTCTCGTAACTGCAAGTAGTGCTCCTCCTCGAGGGTTAAAAATAATTTGATAAGGCAAAAAATAAGAAAATAAATTTACATTTAAAGTTGCTTAATGGTGATGTGTTCCTTTATATAATGATTTACGAACTATGTTTAATAAACAGGAACACTTTGTGAAAAGTACTTTTTAACTTTGAATTTACATATTTTAAATTAGTACAGTAATACTGTTGCTGTATAAAATGATTAAATATTTTATATGTTAAATTGTACCTGATAGTAGTTTTAATGTCTTATCAATCAAGAACTGCAAAGCATTGAAAATACTACTGAATCAGTTTACAATGCTTTTTTCCAATAAGGTGTTGCGGATTTTTCGTTTGACAGGTAAACATTTTCATCCTATTAATGTGTTTTAACACGTAAATAATTAGATCTTTTAATTTTACCTGCAACTATAGGTATGGAAAACATGCTAAAAATGTGAAAGTTACACATAAAATATTTGAATTATTAAATGTTAAAAGTTAGTTATACTGATATATTGGTAGATTTATTCTAAAAAGCTGTTCGTAGATAGATTAATTAAATTTGGTGAATTTATGTAATGACACCGAATGGTAGCTTAATTATTTTATAAACGGTTTAAAAAGGGTAAATAGGAAAGATCCAGCCATCAAATCTATTAAGTTTATTTAAATTTTTAAAAATATACATCTGATTTTAATTACACTGAATAAAATATTAAATACGAGAGTTGGAACTTTAATAGTGGAATCTATTTATTTACAAGGAATACAAAAGTCATTCATGCCACCATGATTTTCAGTCCTTCAATATAGTCAAGTGCATTGTGTAACCCGTTTCCAGCGATGTGGATTTTGCAGAACAGCTGTAGCCGAGCCTGTTCTGTTGATAGTTCGAATGCACCGGTGTATTGCAAAAAAATCTCTGGAACAATTCTGAAGTGAATGCCACAAATTGGTTCCTTCATATCAGGAATTATGTAAGAGTTTAGAATGTGCAGCACAGTCCAAATCCTGTCTGTCGATCCAGCTCATGATTTGTCGTAGATCACTGTCCATTAGTGCGGCAACAGCCTGCACTTTTGCTTCGCTGACACTAGGACGACTTAGCCTTAGTCTGCCCCATTTTGGCGTCCTTCATTGAAGGCTTTTGCCCATCTTGCTACAACTCCGTAAGGCAATGTAGATTCCCCACAGGCCTCTTGAAGCCCTAGATGACATTCTCGGGCTGTACGACCTATAATACATTCAATTTTAAACCAACTTCGTTGTTTTTGCTTTGAAAACATCCTCACAACACTTACTTTAGACCGCAAGCTAATATAAGGATCTGTTATTCTAGTCACTAACCATGCGCGTGACGTAGCAAGGACGAGTCTTTTTGCTGAGAGGTAAGTTAGGTATGTAGTTTACGTGTGGTATATTCGAAATTCTTTCATTTTGTTGTGTAGAGTTTTTACAGCAGTATTGCCACTATTAAAGTTTCAATCCTTGTAGTATTCAAACCATGAGTTCATGAGTTTAAAAACTCGCTGATGATAGAATGTTCGTAATTAATAGAGATCAGCTTTAAGCAGTAGGTACCGGTGTTATTCGTCATCATGTAGGAAAAAGTACGCTGCAAAAAACTTTGTTGCAAAAGCGTAGACCAAATAGCTAGAAACCAGAGAAATGGCTATGCTTCCCTAAAAAAGAAAAATTGTGTTGTAAGATACTAAAAACAAATCATTTTTATGAAACAGAATAAAAAAAATCTTCCTTGCTCCATTTAAAAAAGAAACTCTCAGTAGAAACGAAAAATCAATAAACGTTCTGTCAAAAAGACAAAAGTAATTACATTGTTCTCCAAAATAAAAATAAAAATATGAATTTATTAAAACAGTATAATAAGATCATATTTCTCATGAAACGAAGAATTGTTTTTGAAATGAAAAGAATCAGGTTCTGTATGGATTAAAACTGCATAAAATATAATAAAATTTAATTAAAACTGTCAAGCTTCAAAACTGTATAAATGAAAACTGCCAAGAATTGTTTAGTAACTGTAACTTATGGTTTTTCTGAAATTACTTTTAACAATGAATTGTATATAGAATAACCTCTAGGCTTCTAATACTTTATTAGTATATTAGATAAAAGTACATTAATTATTTTTAATGATGTTTGAGGCAATGCTAATCAATTAACTTCAAAAATAGGGCATTCCGTTAAATTAGTTAAAAGCAATGGATAACATCTGTCTTTTCATAACATCTTTTCTTACACTAAATTAATTAAAAGTACACTATCGTTAGAATGTTGATATGATGCATTTCAAACTTCGTTGTTTGAAAATACAAATTCAATTTTATTACTTCTCTTAGTTAAGGAGGTGTTGAATTCCCGAAAAATGTCAGTGCTTTAAAAGCTCAGATTCGAAGGAAAATGCTTATATTGATCATTCTTCGATGGATTTTGAAAAGTTTCAATATTAATTCTGTATTCTCGTTGAAAGAAATTAATTTTTAAACTTAAAATATTCATTTTTACACCGTTAAAATCATTTTGGCATTTTTTTGTAATGTGTGTACGTAGTACTTATATCGCATAACTCGAAAATTATTAGAATTGGGGGATATGCATTTTAAGACTTTTGTAACATAAAGTTTGGAGCTATTAAAGAAAATAATGTATGAAGAATCCAATACAATCATGAACTATACTCCAAATTCGGACAACCAAATATCGTGAAAACTATAAAAATCTATCAATAAGGGTGTTTGGGACACATCTATAGATGTAATGTTTTAAACACAACACAAAAGTTACATTTCAAAAAGTTGATGGAAAAAAGAAAAGAGGTAGACCAAACACCAGGTGGATTGATATGGTTGAAAAAACGGTGCATGAAATTGGAGTTAACCAGTGCAGAACTGTAGCTGCGGATGGTTCCAGATGGAAGAAACTTTTAGTGACAACCTTGGCCTGTAGAAGACTGTAGTGCTATAGAAGAAAAATGACCTTGAGTAAGGTATGATAATATGATCACCCCTTCAGTGAAATATCAGCGACCTATTTGTAGCGTATGCAAAAGCTTGCTGGCGTAAACACCGCATCGTTTCAAAAAAATAATTCTATTTTGAATTTTACAATTAACTTTTGGAAGATAGAACTATATTAGTGTGTTAAAATTTGATATAGCAATAAGGTTAACTTTTTATTTTTACATTTTTAAAATATCTGAATATTTATGAGTCGTTTAAAACATACTCTATTATATTATTCCAATAAAAGTCTGTAAAACTCAACAATCTTTCTATTTAATATTATATCTTTCAGGAAATAAAATATATGCATTTTACTGGAAATAGTGTTTTTTTAACTTAGGGGAATATAGAAATCCTATAGCATAAATGTTTAAACTCATTTACGCTTTTTAGAAAACGGAATCCCCTTGTGTAATATTTCTGAAACGTTTTAAAAATTTAAATAGTGGGAGAATTATAAATAATAATTTTTTTTAATTACTAACTGAACTAGCTTTGTGCTGTTTTAAGTCTGCGCGAAGTGTCAGCAAAATTAATATTTTGTAAATTATCTCTGAATTTTTACTTTATAAAAATGGTTTTTATTAACTAAATGAGAATAGAGCACAAACTCTGAAAATCTAATGTATGTATGATGATATTAAAAATATACAAGTAAAAAATAAGAAAAATCTCCCTTTTAAAGTAGCTCAAAGGTAATGTGCCCCTTATCATAAATGCATAACTGTATCGTAATGTTAGTGGAAAACAGTTGAAAGAAATGTCACCTTATATCTTTAAATCTCAGGTAGACGGCCAAAAAGTTTTAGGATTGTCTACCACCTTTCATCTGAATTTGCTTTCATCAGAAGAAATGCCTGTAACAACTACTGATGTTATCTGTAGTTGATGTTACTGATGCTTTTGTCTCCTTTATGCACACCTATAGAGAGGACAAGAAATGCATAACAAATAAACACGTATTGGTAAAATAATAACGAAAAAATAATGATAGCTTTCTGACATAGTATTACATATGAAAGGAAATGTCTAGCATTTTTAAGTTTAATACCAGATTTGATCTCCGTTTACATGACAATTTATAAGAATTTGTATGGTTTTAATGAAGAAGGGAGAAAAATGTGAAATAGAATACCGGAAACCGAATTTGTATTTTCTATAAAATGCAGTTTTCATTATTCTTAATTTTGTCGTACTGTAATGGAAAAAAAAATTGTTCCTAAAAGTTTTACGCTAAAATTTGCTCTTGAACTGAATGTAAAAGTAGGTTAAATATATTAGTTTTTTTAGTTCCAGTAAAAAATAAAACAATTTTAACTGCCAGCTGGCTGTGATGCAGATTAGGACATTTCATTAGAGCAAATGAAAATTTTTATTTATCTGTAAAATAGATACAACGCTTTCCAAGCTGCAATTCGAAACGGAACTAAATAGTAATTGGTAGATGATCAACTACTCCTGTTTCGGTAATGAAATTTACGAACGTAGCTTTCTCCCGATTGTGGGCTGTTTCACACCATACACAGTATTTGAACGTGGATTACGGATAAGTCAGGATGAGAGTAAAATTAAGTAAGCGATTTGAAGCTAGAGAAACTTGTATAAGAATAATTATCTAATAGTGAGTTCTCGATCAGTTACGAAAATCGAAAGATAGATTTGCGAATTATCTATAGAATGCTCTTTTAGAATAATGAATTTTCGTCAGTTAAAGTCACATTGGCTTTTAGTTTATATATTTCTTTAACTAAAGACCTATATAAATATTGATTTATAACAAAATACTTAATGAAATATGCATTCAATACATTATAACATTATTTGAATATCGTTTCGTAAAAGTAAGCAGAACATATTGTTTTTATTTTATTTTAATTTACACTTAAAAAAAAGCATTTTGCTTAACTTTGTAAAAGAACAGTAGCACTTAGAGATCTATTTTCTATATATTTTGTATTTAGGCATGCATGTGTTTGTTTGTTTCTTTCTTTTAACATTGCTTTTGAATATATGCGTTTCTTCCATTTTATAACAAATTAGTAGAAAAACCCAGCAAAAAGTTTTAAATTATTGATGATATAGCCAATAAGAATTAGTATTTTAAAATAAGTAGTCATTAAGTATCGAATATTTAAGAATAAGTAGTTAATAAGTCATTAGTAGTTAAGAAAAAGTAGATACTAAGTAATTAGTATTTAAGAATAAGTAGTTAATAAGTAAATAGTATTTAAGAATTAGTATCCAGTTAGTAATAGTTAGTAATAGCATAGATTTTGCTTAACTTTAAGAAAGAACAATAGTACTTAAAGATATATTGATTTCTATATATTTTGTATTTAAGCATATGAGGATTTTAACATATCATATTAATGTGTTTTTTCTCCTTGAAAAACTAGTAATAAAACTAAAATAATGGCAGAATAGCCAGTTAGTTGTTACATAAAAGCATAATTTTTGCTTTACTTTGAGAAAGAACACATGCCCTTAGAGTTTTGTTGATTCTAATATATTTCGTATTTACGCATAAATAATCTCCTTTTTATGCTAAAGTAGCTGAAAAACCATGAAAACAGGCTAAAATATTGATGAAGTAACTAATAAGTAATTAGTAACTAAGTATTTGTGAATCTACAATGAGTATGAAGTTCCAAACATTTTATCTACCTCTCTAAATTTGAATTCATATTGTTATTGTTTAAATAAATGTTAAAACTTTTTAATTAGCATTAGGTATGTTTTCACTTAATTCAGTTCAGTGTTGCCAGTTACAACACTTTTAGATAATGTTCCAAATTTCTAATTTTAAGATATTTTAGACATGAAACATGGTATATTATTTGCTTTCAGACTCTTTCTCAAATCGAGATATAACATGATCATAAAATTTAGAAGAAAAGCTCTTACTTATGACTAACGAATTATGCAACTTAGATAATGCAATGGATGTTAGCAAAATTAGAACCAGGCATTAAAAAATTGTTAAAACTACACCAGCATAAACTATTTTATCAATATTTTAAGTTACCAAGAAATTTAATGCTTAATTTTTAAGTGTCTTAATAAATTTTTTATTTCATTTTACTACCGTTTTACTTAATTTCTACTTTTTGTTTCTTAATAGACATCCCGATAGAATAGACATTGATAATACGCAACAATATATTAATTTTTGGAATAATTAATTGTTATTTAAGAGAGGCATTCCTATATTTTGTTCTCTTACAGGGAGTGGTGGATCTGCAAAAGTTTAGGAACTTTGTATTACACTATATTAAAACTGTAAAAATAGTAGTTTTCACATAAATTTTCATGAAATTTACAATAATCAAAGTTGTTTATTAAAATTTCACTGATACGTGTTTTTATTTATACGTTGTTTTAATTCAGTCACTATAAGGATTTATAATTACTGTAATGATTTTCTGTAATTCCTTGTCTTATTTAATATTAGTAATTAATGATTTAGACATCTTTCAAACATTTCATGAATCAGTTGTTAATATTTTCATTTGTTAGAATAAAGAATTCTTTCTGGATCAGTCTCCTTTATTTTATACATATATACCTCCAACCTTTTAATTAAAACAAAATGAAGAATGAAATATAATTTTCTTTTTGACAAAATCTTTTTTTCTACAGCTTTATTTTTTGGAAAGTAACAAAACAATAAGTTACAAAGTTTCTAAAAATTAAGATAGTTTAAAAAATTTTCTCATTTATTTTTGTTTAAAAATGTAACTTTTAAAACTTGTTTCTTTGTTAATTTGTGCGAGTTCTTTCTTATTTCTTGAAAAAAAAATATGAGAAATTTGTTCTTCGAGTTTACGTTTGTTGCATTTGATATTTTAATGTTATTCTTTAATATTAGAAAAAGAAGACAAAAGATGATAGCTTACAAACATATGAAAAATCACCTTAACAAAGAGGGGGAAAGAATAAATTAACAATTATTGTAATTATTATTAAATTTTCTTTAAACTTAAATATAGGATTTTTTTGCATATGAAATAATAAACTATATTCGTTAAAAAAGACACTCTTCAAATAAACGCCCTTTAAATCTGAACGATATCATTTAATATAAAATTCAAAGTCTAATTTATCAATATTTTGATAATTAGTTCCATCAGAATAAACTTTCCTTGAAAACGTTCTATGACCCTAAGGTATTCAAAAATATTTCTTATTATTAAAACCAGATACATTATATTCAGTTTGAGATATTTTATAACCGTCAAATATTGACATTTGCTAAACACTTTTCATCAAAAATTTTATTGGAATAATCCTTTTACTCTCTATCTCGCTATATATTGTAACGTATTCGCGTTACATTAAATTTAGAGGTACAGACTGATCTACGACCGTGATAAAACCAGCCTAACGTAGAAGAATAGCAAACGTGCCTATTGTGGGCACTTGAACTGAGCTCTTCTTTTCTTAGTGAAAGGACGTTGTTTCGGTCAGAATGGGATGCTGAATGGAGGATTGTTGACACCGAGAAAGATCTCAATCATTCTGTCGGAGAAATTCATTAGGATGCTGGCGAAGTGTTCACCGTGTTAGTTTCAATGGCATCCCGAAGAAAGAGTTTCACACGAGAGATATCATCTACATTGTAAGGGAAGCAGCAATACTTCCTATGTTTGTTCTCCAAAGGTTTGTCCAGGGACATCGCGAGATTTCTCCCGATTATTGAAAGCTTCCCTGGCACCTGCTGGCGAGAGAGCCGACACGCGCTTTCCCCACCACGTCATCATCCAGCTGTCCGATCAGCTGAGATGGACATTTTTGCGGTCAGACAACGATATAAAAGAGCAGAGTTCGAGGCCCAGAAAGGATTTTTGACCGATCGAGTCTCCTGTGAACTCATCGGCCCAGAACGACGAGGGAGCGACTGAGTGTCCTCCCCCTTTCTTTTCTCTTACGAAGCTGATTCCTGCATCGATCATTTTTTTCATTGTAGATATTAATCGTTTCACCTGTATTTAACATAACTACAACATTGTGTTTCTAAATAAATATCATAGTCTGTTCGTAGGCTTCCGCTATCCGTTTTCGGGCTCACTTAGAGCCCCAGTACGGTACAATATATATAATATGTAGGTATGTAAAGATATATTTAATGGATGTTTTTGACTTACTACGAAGTTAGAATTGCATCCATGCTGCATTGGAGTAAAGTCGTTACGCTGTGAAAGAATACAGAAAAACTTGAAGATAAAAAAATGTTGAATTTATAGTCGAGCTTTTGAGTTCTCCAGCCAATACTTTTTTCATTTGTCTATATAGTGATATGAGTGCTTAAGGGAACCAGCCAATCAGATTGTTAAGATTTATCAAGGGGAGAAGACAGAATTAGAGGAATTGTAATTCCTCTTACATATCAAGTCCTGTTCCTCTTTTATATCTTACATATCTAATTGAAGACTAATTATGCTAAGTAGAAATTAATTCGGTGTTCACAAAATCACCAAAGGGTACCAGAATCAAAGAAGAAACAAAGCTTTTTCGCCAAAGCTTGTTATTTTAGGGATAGAACACCCAAAATGTTTTTAGAATATAATTATAAACGAGTTGGTTAGTTATAAAGTGTCTTTATACACTCATAAACATTGAAACATTTTTAGTGTACTCTTGTAATTTGGTAATAGCTTGAATATTTTAGTTACAAAAGCTCTCTTGGCTTAGCATATGCTGCATTTATGCAGTTGTTAAAAAGCCTGATCATGGACTTCATTTATGAAGTCTATGAACATGCACTGAAATATTGAGACCAGACAAAAATTTTATTAAAATTAACTTTATTTTATCATCGAAGCTCTCGGACAAACATGTAACACTTCCGACAATTACAAGTATCTTAGCAAGTCTAAAATATATAAAAAAAATTCCCTAAATACAAGAGACAGATCTCTTGTTTCTTAATTCTTGTAAGCAAATTTCAAAGCCAGCATTTTATTGTTTGTTGCTGTGCATCTGGACTGGGAAGTGTTGGCCAAAATGCATAAACCTGCATATATAATTTTCAAGAATACTTGGCGGGTAAGAAAATGTAGGTAGGGCCACTTGTGGCTTATATTATTCAAGTCTCTTGTTTCGATAATTAATGAAATAATACAATCTCAGTTAATCACGTTTCTTTATTATTGTGAGTAGAGGGAAAATGAAAGATTAAAAAACTGAATTGTAAATTAGGAGAATTTTCAGAAACATTAGAAGCAATAACAGTTGATATATTACATACACATACACATGAGTGTGTGTATAACATCCATGATTAGTCTGCTTTTTCACGGGATTAAGGTGTTTAAATAAAGCCTGTTCTATCATGAAATTTTGATCGAATGAGAGTTACAATTAGTATCCCTAAACTGTTGATAGCAAGCGACAGAGTGGAAGGTGTTGCTAAAAACTCTTTATACCGTCAGTAATTAAATAATCCTAAATAATATCATTGAAAAATGCAAAGAAACTGTGCCAAACCATTTATTATATTATTATATAACCATTTATTATATATATTATAAAAAAATACAGGTTTCTGTGCATACAAAATATCATATTATATAAACAAATCTATTGACAGAGAGAGCAAATTGGAGTTTATGTAATTCAAAGCGATCTTATTCATCATAATTGCCTATTTATACTTTCTCTAATCTATGCTTAAGGATATATTTGCAGATAACGGAAGTAAATCATTTTGTGTAATCAAGTAGGTTATTAATCAGCTTCTGATTCAGGATACAAGTTTGTGTTTTACACAAAAGTTATCGTTAAGTGTATAAAGAAATAATTACCTTGATTTTGTATATCCGATTTCCTTTAATTACACAAATATGGTCCCTTTTGTAATTGTAGATGGTACTAATTATCAAGTATATTACAACTAATAAAAAAAGGTTTGGTAGAATTTTTGAATACAAGAAATATTACACTGTAAATCACTGTATCAAATTCTCTAAAAATAGATCACTTACCTATCATTCATGCGCCCTTAAATTAAACCCAGTAATCAGTGACACCAATTGAGAGTGAATAATTAACCGATAATCGTGATTTGAATGATTGAATACATATTTCGAGGGAGGTCATAAAACTTTTATCTGGGGCTTTGTAGTCTCTACACACCCTCATAATGCATTTTCATCTACAGGGCGTTGTCGTTGAGAGATCTTCGAGGGATAATTTTGGACACTGCTTTCAGAACAACGCCTGTCTTTAGAATATTTCCTTACGGCGTCACAAAAATACATATGCCTAAAATATTGAAATTTTTTGTCTTAAGCAAATATGTTACATTTCGAGTTGTTTTTCGATGTAACATAAAATAAAATGTTCTGTTTATTTTTAGAAAGAAATTTTACAAGTTCTTCAATAACACTCTAATTTGAAAAAAGATTTAGTTTTGTGATTTTATGTAAAATATTTTTTAAAATACATTAAAACTATGCACCATAAAGGGCAATTCAATTCAACTCCAAGTTAACTTTCAAAATATCTCAAAATCTAAATTTTAATATCAAAATTAAATAAAGTATTTGTTTTATTCTATAAACTATACCATTAAAGCCACATAGAATTTTAATTTTTTAAAAAGAATTAAAATATTTTAAGAAATTAAAAATTAAAATGCCTTTATCATAGTAGAAAATAAAAAATTTCTTTTAACGTAATCGTAATTAGAAGAACAAAATAAATATTAGCTTCTTTTTGATTTAAATAATAAGTTTCTACTTTACAAGTTACAATATTTAATATTGTGGATGAATTTTGAAACAATTTAAAATATATGTATCTAATGAAAAAAGTTAAATTGACTTAATCACAAGATAGCTTTTAAAAAATATATATAAATGTGTATAAGAAACTAAATTTTTATATCGAATTGAAAATTATCACCTTGATAGCTTGTTAACCAAAAAAACTTAAAAGCTATGTGATATTTTAAAATATTAAAATATTAAAAACTGTACAGAAATTGAAAATAAAAGATATGTAGTATGTAATAAAATAAAATCTATCGTTCGTACTAATATATATATATAGTTGTGAGTCATAGAATAAAAAAAGATAAATATCATCTATTGAAAATAAAAATAATAGTTTCTAAGCTACAAAATTGAAGTTATTGTGTGGGACAGTAGATTTATACACACACACACACAGATAGTATATCATACAGATAGTATATATCTATATAGATAGATAGATATAGATAGATATATATAGATATATATAGATATATATAGATATATATAGATAGATAGCTAGAGATAGAGATAGAGATAGATATAGAAATAGATAGATAGATAGATTTAGATAGGTATATATATATATATATATATATATATATATATATATATATATATATATAATCACTTTGTGTAAGTATTTTAAGATTTTTTAATGTATTTCTAAAACATGGCAACCTGAGTTTTGTTTCTACTGATCTCACAGTGCCTACGTTTTATGTTATATTTTTTTGTGATACGACTCTCCTTGTGCAGTCCATTTGTTGCGTATTAAATGCTTTTAATTTTTAATAGTTTTAAACTTTGTGAACTTAAACTAATTGGTTTTAGTAATTAGCTAATTTTATTAAAGATTCAAGCTGGTTAAACTCATGTTTTATCATTTCCGCATGGGTGTTGTATCTTGTTGGTCTGCGATCCCACTCTCCAATAGTTCTCTATCGCTATTTTTTTAATAATTTGGAATTATTGTGTAAGTAAGATGTTGAAGGATTAATTGCCTATAAATATGAATGTCCTGTTTGTAAGTGGTTCTCTGAACGTAAGATTTTCTAATTATGTTGGCGTGTTCTATGCCAATAAATATCGCCAAAATATTAAGAAATACCTTGTTTTGGTGGAAAACTGAAAGAATGATTCTAAATACTAGGTTTTTAAAATTTTACGAATAATATTAAGTAGTTTTAGTCAAAAAAATATGAAATTCTTAATCTTGTGTGTACTAAAATTCACAATAATAAATGTAATATACTTTTTATTATATAATGCATGTTCGGAGACAACTTACTTGCTTGTGAAATATATCTTTCCTTCCATCGTAACAAATGAAGCTCAAAGATTATAATCTTAAGAAACATCAAACGAAATTTTCCGTAGTGACAGCGGTAATGGAATTAAGGTCAGCACAAAATATTTTCCCTTTCTCATCTTTGTGTTATAATCCTCGAAAAAAACATTTGTCATCTTTTGCCTTTTCTTATATCCGTATTCTTGAAATGTTCAATTGAAATGATATTTTCCTTGTAGGGTGGAGTTTAAAAAGGTTTATTTCTTAATATTTAGACTTCCAAACATTTTTACTTGTGTTGACATGCTTTCTAGTTTTCTCTGCTTGTCCTAGACTTTCTGTTTGAAGAGGACCCCGAGGAGAGGGACTCTTAAAGTATTGTTAAAAGATAACTTTGCTGGAAAAATATCTTTTTATTGTATAGAGTTTTTAAATAACATTTACTGTACTGTATGTAACAAAAAGACATAAAATGGATGCTCTACCAGTATCAACTACTGTAATATATTTATTTTCATTTAGAAATACTGAAATACCCGATATGAAACATACTGCTGCGAAATATTTTACTGACATAGTAATAATGTTTAGAATAGGGTGATTTCACGCAGCAGAGCACATCTCAACTTGTGATGATTGAAGCTTTCGTTTAAAACGAATGGCGAACTTATTGCTTGCCTATTGGCTGTCGTAAACAAAATTATCAATGGGAAGTGTATTAAAGTAGTTCGTAACGTTACGTGAAATTGCTCTATAGTTTAGAGTGTGAAAGAGTCTTTTGCATTTAAAATTTGTAATTATTTAGACGTTGGATGCTACCATATTACGATCAGATATGTCACAGGTGATTTATGCTTCATAATGACGTCAGAGGAAAACAGAGAACCTTTTCTGACGTCTTCTGACATCATTATGACACGAAAGCCACATTAACCTATCTGGCTCCCAATATGATAGCACCTATTATTATTTTTCCCTTTCTGTGGATGAATTAAACTGCCTTAGAAATGATTGATCATGGATATTTTAATGGATAATATAAGGAGGATAAAGGTACTACCATACTGCAATCGAGATGTCACAGGTGACATTTACGTCATAATGATGTCAGAAGTTGCAATTACGATTCATATCTCTGGCGAGTTTGACGTCGTTATGACGCGAAAGTCACCTTTGACATATTTTGACTATAATATGGTAGCATCCTAAGTAAGAATGTATAGAGAAAAATCTTCACATTGTTTTAATAATCAATACTACTTGGAATAAAAATTACTTTGTATCAGCAAGCAAACTTCATAGTTTTCGACGATAAAAATTTTTTTTATTAATGACAATAGAAACAAACACTTTAATAGAGAAACTCCAAATGTTTGAATAAGAACAAAGTAATGGAAAATTTTAAACATACTTATTCGGTACACAATCGTGAAACTGTAAAATAATATTTTCAAATATTTAAAATGAAATTATGAAAAAAAACAGTGAAGTAAAATTAATCAAAAAATGTCTTTTGGCAGTGAAGCGTATACCTAAATTGATTTTTTCAGCACAAAAATCATTTTATGTTTTTGGTCAAAATTTGTCTTTTGAAGATCTCTTGTCCTGTAAACGCTACTGGATATAGTTATTCGATTTCAAGTATTACGATAAATTGTTTTTGCATCTATAAGTCTAATGAGACCTAAAGATTAAACCCCATTATAAGCTACTACAAACATCTATTCAATTATAAGTTTTTGAAAATATTCAAAAGTTAGACACAGCGAGACTCAAATGATCGGATTTTGGTATCTAAAGATAGCCTTTACCGCTTCGGCCATTAACTGGATCAAGAAGTGAGGAACAAAGAAATTTTGAGATTGATAAAATTATTGATCCCATGAAAGAGGGATAGATTGTAATTACACCTATTGTACATATATTAAAGTGTAAAGTATCTATTTAAAGAGAGCTGCGGTAAAGGAATCGAATTCATAAACAAAGATTTGTTAGTTCAGGGCTTGAGCCTGCATAAAAACCTCCGAGTTTACTAATGTCTTCCAAGGCACATAAAATGCGTTCGTGATCGCAATGTATTTCGAATTCAAACTATACCTGTGGAAGTGTTAATCCAAGCCTGGGGGTGTTTTTCTTAGTCCCTGCTTCTAGATTACGAGGATCTAGTTGGAGTAATGTTACTCTAGTCCATAGCATCTCTTAATCTGCCCGTGGTGCTAAATTAATGACAGATTTGCAGCTATTTTTGACATATGCTTGTATTGCCAGTATCATAAAAAAATCTATTTGAAAATACACAATTTTTTAAAATAAAAAATATATTTAATAAGGGAATTAACTCTGACAAAACAATCAATTCCCTTTGCAGTAAGCTAAGATCTTCGCTTAGTGTACAACTGTAAATGGTAAAATAGAAAAGCATATGAAGATTATAAAAAAAATATGGAAAAGTGAAAATGATAGCAAGTTAATCAAACATCTTATCTTAGAGGAAAATGTTTTAATTTGATTGCTGAAAAGAGGAGAACGTGATTAAAAAAATGTAAGAACATCTTACATTACTTAATTTTTATCTAAGAAACTTGGAAGGGATTAAATGTATTTTTACTAATTTGCTTTGAGACTTGCATTAACTAATTGGATTAAGGAATCGGTTAAAGCTTGAGAAAATTACGTATACTTGAATAAAAAGATAATCCTCGAACAGATAATTACTACAGAAAAGAATGTACCAGATATTCTTAACTTGAATCGCTGACAATCAGTATAATTCTAATTTTTAAGGAATAAATACTTTTGAAGACATTTTTACAGATATACTAGGCTTATAAATAAGGTCCTATTTTCATGTAGGACAATAGAATTGAAAGTGAGCTGAATAACTTGTGTTACTAAGATATAGAAAGGAAAGGAATATGAGTAATTTAAGAATTCCACTTTTACTCATTCTTTGTTTAATGTTAATATGAAAATATTTTAAACAAATGTTGTGTTTTCGAAGACGTTATAACTTTATGAAACGAACTTACAAAGGCACAGGGGTCCAAACAATGGCCGAATGGGTAGGGTACTGCTGTCCGGTACCAGAGCTTTTAGATTGAATCCCACTACTGTCATAAATGACTGTACCCGTTTGGGTCACTGTAATTCAGGATATATAAGTGGACTGTAAGAAAATGAGCACGAAAAGTTAATTCCATTTGGGAACTTTTATTTAAGCAACACCACATACTTACGCAATCGTTATATGGTTACATAACAACTGCTCACTCTCTCCCTTGCTCCCCGAGCTTTTTACACCCCAGCAACAGCAACTTTAAGGTGAAACATCACCTTTAAATATTCGAAAATTCAATTTCTTAATTTTTACATTTTTAAAAAGTTGGAGCATTTCTGAATCGTTTAACAGACACTCCAGTGAAATATTTTAACTAAAACTTGTAAAACTATGCAATATTTACAATAAACACCATAGATTTTAAAGACACTAAAAAGAAACTTTAAATGCACTTTACTGAAAATAGTGTTTTTTCAACTTGCGTGCACTCTAAATAAAAAACTATTGCACAGATTAATTTCACATTTCCACATTAAATAAATTACAGACCTACTGTGGAACTCTATCTACCTTTATTGATGATGTTTATTTAATTAAGCATTTATAGTATTTGAAAAAAATTTTTTTTAAATATTTTTGTTTTGTTTTTTTTTAATATTTTTTAGTTTTTATAGAAATTTAATCTTCTGGTGTAATATTTCTAATACTTTTTACAAATTTAAATAGGTGGAGTGTGATACCTAATAATTATTATTTAAAAAAACGACTATTAATGAAACTCTATGTTGTTTTATGTCTGCGCACTAAAACTAAAAAAATTATAATGCAATCTCCTACTTTTTACTTTATATAAAAAGTTCTCACTTTTTTAGAAACCAAATATATTCAGCAAAAATAATTATATAAAAATAGAAAACAAATGCTAAAAATCCCATAAATTTATGATAATATTTAAAAAAAAGATATGATAAGACTAAAACCCCCATAAATTTATGATAATATTTAAAAAAAAAAGATATCATAGGGCTACAAATAAGAAAAAATCTTCCATTTCAAAGTTCTTAAATTTGATGTGAAAGTCTAACCTTGCCTTACATAGCAGTGGGATTGCGTAATAACACGATGTATAAATTAACAAATGTAAAAGAGTTCTGCTAAGATGAAACTAAGGAATTAAAATACTGATCGAAAACTTCTTTAAGCATAGGTCCCAGTGCCGTTAGCCCTCGAGTACCAAAATAATAGACATAAAGCTCCAAATCAAAAAACAAACGAATCAACTGTTGAACAGTGGCTAAAATAGTATACCTCTATTCTTAGTCGTATTAGACTAATATTCTTGTAATAGAATATATGAATAGCCATCAAAGAAATAAACAGTTTTCCCATTTGTAGTTTGTTTTTTAGATTCTAAATATTTCAATTAAAAACTAATATTCTATTAGTAATGAAGCAGAGAAAACCAAGGTATGAACAAACATTCGAGATAAAGTAGATATTAAAAGATCGTGTTCTTTAATAAACTTTAATTTTCTGCCTCAGGATGGATAAATCATTTTTATGTTTTTATTATTTAAAGCAAATATAAAATCACTTGTAAATGTTAATGCTGTACGGGGTCTCTGCGAAAATAATTTTTCTTTCAGAAAATGAAGAAATATGCTTTTGGAATAGACGTTTAATCTAAAAGCAAATACCACTGCTTATCTTATATTCAAAATTTTCTTCAAACTCGGATAGGACAAACGAAAATTGTGGTTCAGGAAATATAGTATACATAATCCAGCATTTCGTAAAAATAGAAATTCAGGATTATTTTTAAATACATAAAAAATTTAAAAACATTTAATTTTGGTTACATATTTCATCTATAGTTACCGCTTGAGTGTAAATAATTACACATTTAAAAAGTTTTTTTAAATTTAATTTTGGAAATATCTGTAAAAAAGGCTCCAAGTCTAGGATAAGATATTTTCTAGATACTATTTAATTATAAATTTGGAACTTTAAAATGAGTAAAGATTTATTTTTATGAATTAAAATAAATTATTTTTGGGTGAACTTTCCACTACATTAAAATTCCTTCATAGAAACATCTAAGTTTCTACATTTGAGATTTTGAAATTGTTTGAATTAATAAATATTATATCATAATAAACAGACGCAAAAAACACAAAACATGAAAATTACTTAAGTATTATTTAAGATATTACAAAAGTTACAACAAAACGTTAAATATAATACATTAAAATGAAGACATTGGAAGCAGAGCGTTTTTATAAATTATTTTAGTACAAGTACGAAAAGTTATATTCATATAAGTTAAAAATAAGCAAATTAAACACATTAAAATTTTTCTTTATATTGTATAATATTGAAAATTTTACTTTTTGAATTCTGTTCTTAATATCTAGAATGTATTAATGGTTTAATTCTTCGTAGATGCCTACATAAAGCTACCAAATAGCTCTAATATAAATTAAAATATACGCATGCATCCATTTTAAATTTCAACTTTATTTAGATTATTAAAACTTCTTTTCAATTTAGAAAAGTGCGAACATTCTCAGAAATAACATAAACATACAAAATAGTTACTCTATTACTACAATAATATTTGAAAATGTTCAAAAGGTACTTTTAAATGAAATTCAGACAAAAATAAAGGAAAAATTGAAACATTGCTAAAAAATAATTTAAAATATTGATATTATAAAAACATCTTATAAAAGTACGTATTTTAAAATATTTCTTTATATATATATATATATATATATATATATATATATATATATATATATATATATATATATATATATATATATATTAGTGTGTGTGTGTGTGTGAATGAGAGATATGGAGAGATAGAGGGATAGATGGATAGAGAGAATGAGAGAGGAATACAGGGATAGAGATATAGAGAGAGGTAGAGAGAGAAGGGATAGAGAGATAGAGAGGGATAGATGATTTAGAGAGAGGTAGAGAGAGAAGGAATAGAGAGATAGAGAGGGATAGATAGAAAGGGATTGATAGATAGTTAGAGAGAGAAAGGGATAGATAGATAGATAGATAGATAGATAGATAGAGAGAGAGGGATAGAGAGAGAGAGCGAAGTGATAAATATATAGAGAGAGGGGGGAATTAGACAGAGGGAGATAGATATAGAGAGGTGGGTATATGGATGGATGAATGGATGGATGGATTTATATACATATATATATATATATATATATATATATATATATATATATATATATATATATAAAGATAGATAGATAGATAGATATAGATAGATATAGATAGATAGATAGATAGATATAGATATAGATAGATATAGATAGATAGATATAGATATAGATAGATAGATAGATAGATGGATAGATAGATATAGATAGATAGATATAGATAGATAGGTAGATATAGATAGATAGATAGATAGATATAGATATAGATATAGATATAGATATAGATATAGATAGATATAGATATAGATAGATAGAGATATAGATAGATAGATAGATAGAGAGAGGAAGAAAGAGAGAGAGAGAGAGGGGGGAGCGAGCACAGTCATCTTATAATTTTTAATGAAATTTTTTTTAAATAATATTAGGCAAACAGTAAATATTAAGCAACATTTGTAAAGGATACTTAAAAAAATCGATATTAAATGCATATTATTGTATAATCTTAAGATAATGTAAGTACTTTAGTACAAATAATATCTAATCTGAAAAAAGTTTTAAACATTAAAATACCCAATAACAGGATAAACAAACGATTTGTGTGATGATATAGAATTCTGCGACACTTATTCAGAACACAGTAGTATATATCGAATGCAACGGATTAGAATTGAATCGATTTCTTCGGATTTTTAGAGTGGTCTTGCGTGGGATAAGAAGAAATACGACTAAGTAAATTCTTTTATCCGCGAAATTCTGGGAAATTAATTTCCGCTTCTATTGTCTCATTTCCGCGTTCCTCTCGGTGGCCAGTGTCCGCACTCATGCCACTTTATGTGCCGTCAAATAGATACCAATGGCGGAAGGATATCGAGATATCTCGGGGAGTAAAAAAAAGTCACTTTGTCGACAGAAATAATTTTGTTCGGAGTTGTCGAAGGTAAGGCTTTCCTCATTATATAATTCTCGTCATTAGAGAAAGGAAACGCATTTTCAAACGGGAATTCTTTTCGATAGAGGCGGGATGGATGAGTAATAGAATTTGTTGGGCAACTGGAATTACATGTTATAGTCAATTGTTTGATAAATAAGTCATGGTTATGTCAAATATATATTGAATTGTATATTCTTTGTTTTTGCACTTTTGTGTTTGATCACGACTTCATACTGAAATGTTATTGCATTCTTAATGCCTTATAACACTTCAATATGTACAAGTTTATGTTTTTTTTTTTTTTCTAGTGAAGAATGTGTGGTTTTTTTGTGTTATAGAAAAAATTCAACCGATTTCTTTTAAGGTGACAGTGGACCTTTAGAGCAAACTTTTTTTCTTTTAAATGAATTTTCTTCGAAGATTGACTATGTTATTAGTACTATTGATAAATAAATATTTTAAAAATTTGAAGGCAAAATATTAATTAGTTTTGGACTTAAGCTAATTATGAAACAATTAATAATTAATAATTGAAAATGCTCAAAAAACATCAAATTTGCACAAAATATAAAACAAATTTTAAATATACCTTATATACTATATAAAAAATGTAGTTGTTTCTATAAATATTCATAGAAAATATAAAGAGAAAAAAATAATTATGATGATGATACTCATATTTTGCAGAATAAACAGCTATAGCTGTTAATTAAAATGCTTAACTAACATATTATATGCTTCAAAAAATACCCGTTTCAACTAGACTTTATTTTATAAATTCTAATGTAATGAATACTGGATTTTCAGAGACAGTGATCTATTTTCAATGTACCTGGAGTACTTTAAACATTTGTAATACATGGAAATTTTACTTCTGAGTAAACATCATTTGAAGTTATTATTGCTATACCCGTTAGAAAGATAATCTTATTATACCCATAAGTAATAATAAAATTATGGGAATGAAAATATTCTCTTTGCTACGTATTCCTAATGATATATTCTTTCACTATTCACTAAAATCGAAAATTCGAATTTTTGGTCGATTTTAGCCAATTTGAAAGTCTACCATCGCCTTAATTCAGGTTGATATCTGATTGGTTGAAATATTTTCATTCACACAAGAAATACTTGTATTCTTAAACAAAAAAGGAATCAGAAATATGCTTCAGAAAAAGGAAACAGAATATGCTGTATTTTCAACGGGTGATAAGATATTTGATGAATATAACCTGGACTGCGAGAAAGTAAAGTTAATTGCGTGCTGGACTTTCCATGTATAATGCATTAACTACACCAAACTTTGCATATATGTAAATGGCGATACACCATTTTTGACTTGTATGGTGGTATTTACAGCAAAATAAGAGGTTTTCCCTGTCTTCATTCTGCGATTTGTGTGCGTCTGCAATTACTGTTATATGGTGAACATTTTTTCTTCTCATACATTCTTTTTAAAATTGTATAGATATCTATTTGTTTTCCGTACACCACGATTGATTAAATCGTTGATTAAAGTTAACTGGTAGTTATGGACCACGTATTTTCGTGGTTGTTAGGGGAGAGTAGTAACGATTGAGACAGTTTTTACAAAAATGTTTCTAACAATTTATTTTATCAAAGCTTTAGTAGAGTGCTGCTCTTTGTGTATTCAAATTCCACTGCTTGCAAGGATATTTATAGCTTCATATCCTACATTTTGTAGACGCGTATTACGTAACCTGGTCGCCAACTTAACTAGATGAGGTACAAGGAGTATTGCTTTTCGTATTGATAGGGTATGGAATATAATCAATTCGGACTGCAGGTGTTTATAAATAAAACTTTGGCAGGACTCGATGAGTTTCAGAGTCAGTCCATCAAAAACAAATTTTATGGATGAGAGGTCTCAAAATTAAGAAGAATAATAAACGTTCGGTTAGAATTCTTTGGTCCGTAGAACAAGAATCAACTCCTGAAGTACCTCATACTCTCTCGAAGATTCCAGGAGAAATGTTTTCTGTTTCGGTCACTCCTTTGTTGTTTTCACGGGGCCCCACTACCTCCGCCTCCTTTTATATATATTTGAATCCACCAGAAAAAAAAAATCATCTTCAAATATTGCTTTTCATCCTTTTCTCCCTGAATTTCGCCCAAACCCTCTGCAACAGGTTATTCTGCTACTCAACCGTCTACGAAAATGTAAAATCGTGAGACGTCCAGTAACCAGGTGGTTCACATCATCGGGTACACGTGATGGATGTGTCCATCATCGACAATATAAGGGGGTGTTGCAAAAATTGGTCGTGCGTCCAAATATTACATTCTTATTAATGGTTCCTTTCTCTTACTTAAACCTCTTGCCTGAAGTTTACAATTGATAATTTTTTGTCATTGATTGATTTATTAAGAAATATATCATTAGACTAGGCGGTCAGTAGAAGTGGATGGGATTCAATTTGAAAGGTGTAGACTGATCTTGGGATATATGGCCATGGTTTCCAATAGTAGTGTATTCACCGGAAACTTTACTAATGCAAAACGGCGGCCAAGGCACACTTTCATTCTGCATTAATTCGCCGCTTTTCGGATTTGAAAGTTGATCCCACTTATCTTTTATACTTTTTCTTCACAAACATATGCTACAATAAAATATTTTAACCAACGAAACCCAACTGACTCCCTCCGTCTGCTGTTAGTATTCGGATTGCATCCCCTTGCACTTCACCAAGTTGCGTTGGAATTTGCGGGGTATCCAATACGCTCTCTATCTGTTGGCCGGCAAGCCTTAAAAGAATTATACATATAGTGGAGCACAAAAAACTGCTCTTCTAAAGTACATGATCAGTTGGGTAGAGAATACTTTTTACAATACGTTGAATGGAATGGTCATGTTGTTTGACCAGTATTATAAACATCTCTACCACTAATAGATTTGTCCTTTCTAAGTAGCTTTTTTGAAGGAATTATACCGGGTGATCAAAAACTCCGTATAAACTTTAAAAATTCCTAATAACCGGAAAAATAAAAAAAATAAAAAAACGGTTTGCAGGGTTAGTATTGCTAGGGCATGGGATTTTTTTAAACAGAAAAAGCAGTAACTCAAAAACAGCCGACAGATGGCGCTGGTACGAGCGATTTTGGTGGAAATATAGCAAATGAGACTGTTATAAGAACTTCCGCTCCTATAAATACACAACCAGTTCACCGCTGTAAACCATGTATGTGAACAAGGATGGTGAGTGCGAAGAATACAGCTTTGTTGATTAAGTTATTTTACGTCAACCAGGCATCAGCGATGGCTGCCTTGCGTAAGTTCCGAATTCATAATATTCCCGGTATAGTAAACATACATATGACAGAGTGCTATTTACGAAACATATTTTCAATCTGCTAGAAGCCTAAAGGTTAGGGCATACTCTTAGGTACCACAGTTCTTGGGTTCAAATATCACTGATTAACGGCTGTTCGTAGACGTTCCAAATCGGCATTAAGCAATATATCATTATGTCATTATTCCTCGAACAGTAGATCGTGGAGTTCTAAACCACACCAATCACAGTTCAAATAATGTAGAAGTAGATTATTTATGTCTCATTATTAATTGAAAGTACGCATTATTACATTCTAATTAATATTTATAAACAAATCTTTAATTTATTTCACTCAGCAAACTGTCAGGCATACACCAATTACAGACCCATGGTAGAGAAAAATTCTGTTGAAGGAAATAATTCTTTTGTTCAAACGTTGTGTTACGATGAGAAAATTGTCTTAATTCTAAATTGGGAATAAGGGACAAATTCTTTGTTAATCATTGAAAAACATTAAATATTTGTGTTGTCAGCCAGAAAATTACGATGAAACATTATTCATACTCAAATGAATAGTATAAAGACAAATATATTATCCAGTTATTTATTGTCAGTGTTTACTGTATTTGCGACTAATGAAACAGCGTTTGTGTAATTAAAGATGGGGATTCATTTGAGAACGAGTATTCCCAATGGATTCGTAAACATTGAGGGCAAATGTCATTCAGAATATAATTGCTACCAGAAAGGGCATAATACCTGATCTGGTTATTTATTGTAGTCACTTTTAACGTTTGCTGTGTTTTCGGAATAACTACGGATAATTAAATATTTGTATTTTATTATGAACGGTTCCATACGGAATAGTCGATTGAGTAATCAACTGTTACACCATTTTACAGAAACTTTTAAGATGACAGTTGGCTTTCACATGAGTTAAATTTCACTGTAAATTCGATACTTCTATCTCACTTAATTGTGAAATATAATTAACACTAGAAAGACTGAAACTTAGTATATACCCGTATTGCCCCAAAGAAGTCAAAATGAATGCATTGTGAAAGATTAACTAATGTGTAAAGAAATTTGTTTAAAACTAATTTGAAATATTTCTTATATTATTTGCAGTCATACAACAAGTTAAGAGTAAATGTTAACAATAAAAAATTTACTTCACTTGGAAAAAAATAATTTATGCAATATTTGTACATTTCAAGCAAATGAAAGTGGAAATCTTTTTATCTGAACATCTTCTGCAAACATACTTTTCACATTTTCACAGTCTACCAATACGTATTTGGACACCTGTGTTAGAAAAGAAAAACTAACTTTATTCAAAATCAATAGTTGGTGGCCGATGACTGGCAGGAAACGCTCTCCAGGCAGACGCCAGACCCAGACCCTGCCATCCGAACGGTAAAGGGTGAATGTTGATTAATCGCTCCAAAGAACCCGTTTCCACTGATCTACGGTCCAATTTCGATGTCCTTTACACCACATTAACCGAGCAGCGTGGTTGGACTTTGTGATCAAAGGGTTATGGACATCAGCACGACTATGAAAACCAAGCAGATGTGCTTCCTTACGGATGGTATTCATTGAAACAATACTCTCGGATGCCTTTTGAAACGCCTAGCGGATGAGGGCCATCGGTTGGTTGCGGTTCTTCTGAATTTCTCTGGACGGTCTCTATCTCTCTGTTTAGTTGGTCTTCCGACTCGCAACACATCTCGATAATCACTGCTCACCTTCCAATTCTTAATCACATAGGCCACTGTCGATTTTGGGTACTTCAGATCGCTAGGTATGTCCCTTAAGGATCGGCCACATTTGTGATACCCGATAATTATACCTTTCTCGAAATCAGAGTGCTCCGAACTGCGCGACATCTTGCATCCGACTAATGCCGATGGTGTTTCCTACACGATGTATACTGGAGGAGGCCATGGCGTACCACAGGACAGCAGATATCGTCATTTGCATAGGGGTTCCAATACTTATTCATAGACAATGTATTACTTGTTTTGTTATTGTGACAAAATCGTACTTGACAAATTTTTCGTTTGTTAGAATATGTTGTATTTTTGATGTTTGGGGGTCTTTATTTTCTGATTACTTGTTCTGTCTAGCAGCTCTGTAATTGTGGAAAGCTGTTCTGCTACTTAAAACAAGAACTGTTTTCGCTGTGACGGTAATAAAAAAATAAATAAATTGCTATGTGAATTCGGAGCAGATCTGGTCATATAAGAAATTCAATAATAAAAGTCATTTGATTATTTAAAATGTCCAAAGTAATCAAAAGGATTGCTTTTGGGGCATACAGGTATAACACATATACGAGACGCATCCAGAAAGTAGGTTTCCCGATGTTTTCCTCTTTTAAGTAAACGTAATTCGCCTTGTCAATTGCACGTGCGTAACAGATCTATGACGTATTAATCGTATGCCAGCTGGACAAGTTTCGACTCGTGGCAGTAGCTCGGTAGCATTGGTCCGAAATGGAAACTCTAATTCCTTCTCCCGCCGCCTGCAAGGTTCAGTCGGTGATCTTGAATGCACAAAGCATTGCGCCAATTGAAATTCATCGTCAGCTCTGTCAGGTACATGAGCCGAAACTGACATCCGAACACAAAATTCAACGCTTAGGAGCAGCACTGACATTTCTGCTACGGTATCAAGATGACGGCGACGAGTTCCTAGACAGGATCGTCACGGGCAATGAGACTTAGATTTCGCACTTTACCCAGGAAACTAAGCAACAGCCAATGCATTGGTATCATGGTGGATCTTCAGTTAGGACCAATTTCAAACAGACGCTGTCGGTACGTAAAGGGATGTGCACTGTGTTCTGGGACAGAAAGGGTGGTTCCATTCACAAGCGGCAGAGTTCTACCACAGAGATAGACAAAAATTGATCTCACAATAAGACAAGTGTGTCCATTCTGGTGGTGTTGCGTAATTGACGTTAGTTGACTATAGTGCCAAGAGATGGCGCCAGGTGTTCTAAGAAGATAGAGGAACAGTCTGTTCTAAGGAATGTTGTTTTTTGATTTTTAGTTAGTTCTCAGTTATGTAAGTTGTTGTGCGTTCTGTTTTCTGTGTGGTATATGTGTGTTCTTTGTCTAACGGGGAAAAGTGCTAAGTCCCCTGTAAAGATGTCGTGCTCTATGTGGAATAAAATATAAAAAGTCCTAGTTTTGAGTTATATATAAGTTTATAGGTGTAGATTAAAGGTCCCATGGCTGACAGTAGATCTCCTAAGGAAACTAAGCACAAGTCAATGCATTGGCATCGTAGTGGATCTTCGGTCAGGACCAAATGCAAACAGACGCTGTCGGCACGGAAAGGGGTGTGCACTGTGTTCTGGGACAGGAACGCCGGTTCCATTCACGACATTCCTAGAGTTTCCTTAATGTTGGAACTTTGTTTTTCTATTAGAGATATTTATTGTTACAAGAGCCTTTGTCCATTCAGTGGTGAATATGTTGAAAAATAGCTGAAACATTGCTGATCTTGTTGCCAATAAATATGTCCATGAAAGTGTGAGTTCTTTTCTTTCTTTTAAATAGGGAAACTTACTCTCTGGATGCACCTCGTATATACCGGAAAGGAAGGAGGGGGGAAGGTAACTAAAATGATTAATAAACTCATTTATATGCGGTACAAAGAGTCACAAAATTCTAAGAAGCTGTATCATTATATACACAATTGTTTTTATAATTAAAATTGAAAAGCAGTCAAAATGACTTCCTTAGGCAATCTAATGTTAAGAATGAAAAGCATTTGTTTTTTACTACTTATAATCATATATATAAAACATTATTACCACAATACTAAATGCAAACTTTCATATTCTTTTAAGATGATGCCCCTTAATAGAACGTGATTACGTTAAACTGTCTTGTTTTTACATTTTTAAATTGTTTAAAATGAACTTCATTTACACATTCAAATTAGAATCTCTAAAACTATAAAATCTTTGCATTTAGCATTAAAGCGTTTATAGAAGTTATAATAACATTTCGATGCGTTTTACTGAAAATTGTATTTTTTCAATTTTTGTGCAAAGTAAATAAGCACTTTTGCAAACATTAATTTCAATTTTTTACAGTAAATACGTTACAGATCTACGGGGAAACTCTGTATTAGGCAGAGTTTCACCGTTGATCTATCTGTATTCTTTTTTTCGTATCTGTATCACTGAATTTCGTATTTCGTATTTCACTGTAATTTCGTATCTGTATCACTTTTTTCGTTATTGTTTATTACATTTAGTATTAATAGTATTTGGAATGGGATGTTTAAACATCATTTTAGCTTTGCTTGAACTGTTTTTGAAAATTCAATATCCCGGTTTAATATTTCTAATACTTATTTTAGTGTAAAATTATTCCTAATAACTATTGTTTACAAAAAAGCAAAGATTATTATTAAATTTCACTTTGTGTCGTTTTAAATTCACACAGTGTGCAGAAAGTTTTAAATTTTTTTAACACTAGATTTACGGATGTTGATCATATACCTATTTTACTAAAGTGAGCCAATTTGACTCATACAAGAAAATTGAAGCTTTTTGCAAAGAAATAGTTCCAAATTAACCCTCTGACTGCTTATCTCGCTATTCCACTGGCAATTCAAATGTAGTAAAAATTTGCTCATCCCGCGATTTTCGCGGGCATGTGTTTTTCTTCCTTATTAAGAAGCACATTCCGCCTTTTCACCGTTTAACCAGTTCT
>CM063498.1:192138547-192188547 GCA_032207245.1 Pardosa pseudoannulata
TTGAACCAAGGTGTAAAGGTGTGAAAAGAAAGTGGAAAAAGGACTCGATGTCGTGATTTAAGAGTTGCATTGAGATCCCGTGAGCAAGCCAGAGAGCCCGGGACAGCAATATATTACCAAGCAAGTGGATCTTGCAAAAACAATAATACAGACGTATTGTGACAGCTGCTCCTGAAACTTCAAGTAAAAATAAAAAATAGATACAAAATTCATAACCTATATCATAATCTTTTGATAAATACTATTTCAAGAGTATTGTTGAATAGCAAAAAAATAATTGCAGGTCATATTCAAATCAAGTGATGTATAAATTTGTAAATATGACAATAATGTAGAAATAGCAAGTATACAGTGTAAAGGAATATCAAGTACATTATAATAAATAATCTTTATGTGCTTTAATAATAACTTAATTTAATCCGAGTGGAACACACCGATTAAAAGTCTCCAAAAATACGCTAAAGTTATTGTGTCAATGGCCAAAGCGTTCATTGATTTTTATATATTTGTCGACTAGAATGGATACAAACCCAGTTACTGTTTTATTCCGGTTATAAATATATATAAATAGATATTTAGATTATTAATTTTTAATACACATAAAGCTTGTTAAGTCTCGATAATCTATAATAATGGATTCTAAAGTACAGATAAAAATATTCTTTAAAAAAATTATATTTTTTTACGAAAGTTATCAAGATTTTTAAGTGGTGCAATTAGAGATACATCTGTTATAAACTACTATAGAGATTTACAAAGCCAAAAAGCTATCTTTTTGTGCCTAAGTATGTGCATCCTATAATGTCAGTCAAAGAGGGATGCAGTCTAAATATATACTTATAAACACATGCAAAATGTACTTATTCATTTTAAAATTTTTGGAGGTCGAAAATTATAATTTAAGACATCATGTGTTCGGAATTTAAACTAAGTTAAAATAAATAAATTCTTTGGAATTTAATGTTACTTTATAAATATTATCTATAAACTTATAAATGCAAAATGTTTAATTTTTTTTTTTACAATATAGAGGGGTTTGCTTAGATGCAACATACGAGGGCTAATGACAAACATCCCCGTTACAGCTATTACAATACTTTTAAAATAATTATATTGGAAGAACAAAATAAGTGTTCCGAAAAGTATAATTAGAATTCAACAATTTAAATCGTTCGTTTGAATCGCATACTTTTGTGTAGGGTCATAAGTGAAAAAAAATCGAATGATAACTTTCCAGGTACAGCAAGTATAAATACAAAAAAAAAATAGATTAAATGCAGAAAAAAATAAACTCAGTTCAGCACTATCATCTATTGTAAGTTTTAAATGTCAAAAACATAAAAAATTACGAAAGAACCATTCATATTTCTCCAAAAATTAGAGAAAAAATGTTTAACAAGAGGTTTTGCTGTGAAACCAGCGTCCGCTAAAGGGTTAACCAACTAAAACCCGAAACTCACAATAACCTTTTTAAAAATCTGAGAATTCTTTTAAAAAGCTCTACAAATTTAGCTAGTAAATTCATTTAAGAACTATTCCCACATAATGCAAATTAATGATAGATTTTCCGTCTGGGAAGAAGTTTTTCATTTACTTTAAATTATGGATTCTTAGCAGGATTAAAATATTTCACTTAAAAAGATCAGAAACAAAGAAGAATTTTCATTGTAAACCAGTAAAAATTGATAAAAAATAAATAACGATTAATAGTTAAAAGCTGTGCGAAAGAAGTAAAAATGTAAATAATTTAAATTCAAGTCCAAAGGGAACCGAAATCAATAAAATATTTGCATTTATCATCTGTGATGCGCAAAACATCAAACTAGTTTCGCTTGATTATGTAAAATGTAAATATGTATATTTGAGCAATTTTTTTTATTAACTTTGTAAATCTAACGCATCTTTCAATGCAAGGAAATCAAAATTTAATGAATATATTATGAAACGATATATTTTTTTGAATTAAACAGTACGCATAAATCCAAAACTGTTTCCTTTTGGATGCTTAAAAATAATAAAATGTAATTAAAGTAGAACATTAAGATCCAATTTATTTGACGCGATTTTCCACTTTTCTTTTAATGGGTTTTTAAGGTAACATTTTTAGCTTTTATAATTAATTTTAAGACTTATTTTTCCGTTTAAAATGTGATGGAAATGATTTATTATATTATAATTTTTCAAGTAAAATTATTCGTTTATTGAGTAAAGATGATCTTTCTAGTGTTCATTAGAATTTGTAGAATAAGTCCTTATGAAATGTAAAAATATCTTGAACTTAGTGTTTCAAATATATCCCCTATATAATAATAGCCTAAGTTATCTATCTGTCTGTCCTCAAATTTATGAAACGGTTGGATCTGGAATGGATAGAGGCATCCATATTGGAATTTTGATTAGTGATGGTTAACAAAATTCAAATCGAGTAAAGTTTATCTTCTCCTAATTGATCGGATTCTAAAATAAATTCGTATAAATATGGTTCATATCCCAGAGAAAAATTGGATTCTACATGTGATAGAATAAACAACGTTCGAAATCCACCCCTTCCCCCGTTTTCTAGAATTTGAAGCCATTATTTCAAGCCCTATTTTCCCCGTTTTAGAGCAGGCGATTAAATTTTTCAATTTGTCACATAATAAATAGGTAAAAATAACGTTTTTTCCTAGCATTATGACGTCATTCCTTTAACCATCTCATTGAATCATTTCTTATTTTAAATTATTTAAATATCGTCTGCATTATTTTCATATTTTTTATCGCTGAACTTAGATATTACGGAAATATTTTTTTTATATTTGGCTTAAATAATAGATTAGGAAAGTATGTGATAATTTTAAATTTAATCATTGATTATTTTTGTTACAGTGAAACTTTTATCCCAGGTCTTAATAACAAATTCTATATACCTCCAGGGTGTAGTATAAATGATAGTTTCATTTCTTTACTTCCATTAATTATTGTGAAAAAAATGGGAAGAACTTAGCGATAATTTTGATGTAATTAAAAAAGTATTGAATTATTTTTCTAAATGAATTCAACGTGATTTTAAACTAAATTCACAGTATCGGGAAACTTTAGAGGAATAGGAAGATAAACAAATTATTGAGCGTGTACCAGATAATTTTCAGCCAAAAAACAAACCAATTTTTCATCTGCTTTATAGAGTACTTTGCAATTCTGGAAAATTAAAAATTTTACTGACCCCGTCATATGATGGGCTATATGCTAGTTTAAAGAATACTCTTTGGGGTTTGCTACTCTTTATGAAAAAATGTTTACGAAAATATGATTTGAAGGAAAAATTCTCTTACCAGTTTAAATCGAAGTTATTGTTACTGTTACCAAAGATTTTGAAATCCACTAGAAGATAATTTTATAATGTCTTGACAATCGAAAAGAATTTTACTAAAATAAATTTCTTACTTTAAAACTTGCATAAATATTTTTTGTCTATTTATCCCTTGATTATTGTTTCACAGATAAACTTAATTTACATATAAAATTATCTCATATGAATCTACAATCAAATTTATAATCTGAAAGATTGCCATTTAATTAAAAAAGACTAAAGTACTTTTCGATTTAATTTTTCCTTTTTACTTAATTCTTGTAATCTTAAGAGACCCCTAAATAAAATTGCTTCAAATTTCTTCTTCTTTTTCTAAATCCTTGCTCTTCATTTGCAGTTGGGAAATTTGTCTCGTGGGAAATTTCACTTTGAGTGTCTTGTGCCTTTCAATTCTTAAATTTTTGTAGATGATTGCTTTTATAGAGTCGTAAAGAGTGTTAAATGACTTTAGTTTAACTATAATTTCGTTTGGGCGAAACTTTAAAGTACTATTTCATTATTTCTTCGATTTCTTAGATAGAAAATGTTTGGTATCGAAATAAAATAAATAGTCTTGTGAAAATTAATTAAATTTCTTCAAGAAACTGCATATTAATATTTTGTCATCAGAGGAGACTAAAAGAGGGAGATTTTAATTTATTAATTTGTTTGAAAATTATTTATCTTTTGGCCTTCGAAATAATTTTCTTTTTAATTTTAATTTCAATTTCTTATGGCTTTTCTCAGATTAATGTTTCAGCATGATGAAGGACGTTGTAACGTATTCAACTCTAAGTGATATGGAAAAAAGGATAGCGGAGGCCTACGTACAGACAACAGATCTTTATCAGAAAACACAATGTTGAAGTTAGGATGAAGACATGAAGAAATCGATGAATATCTACAAATGAAATTACGATCGTTGTAGGAAACAGCTTCCTAATCGTTGGAGAGAAAAAAGGGGGGGAGGACACTCTCAGTAGGACACTCAGTCGCTTTCTCGTCGTTCTGGGCCGATGAGTTCATAGCAGACTTGATCGGTCAAAAATCCTCTCTGGGCCTCGAACTCTGGTCTTTTTATATCATCGTCTGACCGCAAAATGTCCATCTCAGCTGATCGGACAGCTGGTTGATGACGTGGTGAGGAAACCGCTTGTAGAACTCTAGCTTGACAGGTGCAAGGGAAGTTTGCAGTAATCGGGAGCAATCTAGCAGATCATTAATCCATGTCTCTGGACAATCCTTTGGAGAACAAAATAGGAAGTATTGCTATTACAATATAGAGGATTTCTGTCGTGTGAAACTCTTTCTTCGGGATGCCAATGAAACGAACACTGGGAACACTTCGCCAGCATCCTAATGATTTTCTCAGACAGAATGATTGAGATGGTCTTCGGTGTTAAGAATCCTCTATTCAGCATCCTATTCTGAGCGAAATAATGTCCTTTCACTAGGTAAAGATGAGCTCAGTTCAAATACTTACAAAAGGCACGTTTGCTATTTCTACGTTACGGCGGGTTTTCTTACGGTCGTAGATAAGTCTCTATCTGGAAATTTAATGTAACGAGAATTCGTTACAACGTATACATGTAGTGGGCGAGAAGAGTAAAAGAGCGAGATTCTATGATACTGACTATGATTTCATGATACTGAATTCTAGTTAATGTACTGGCCGTGTAACTCACCGGATCTCAATCCGATAGAACACATTTGGGATGTCATGGGACGGCAGCTCAGAATTGAAAGACCACCAATTCGCAATATCTCGGATTTTTTAAACGTTTCTTAGACAACTGGTACAATCTGTGTCCGGCAATCTACCAAGAACTTGTGGCATCCATACCAAGGTGGGCTGAAGCTGTGTTGCCCTCCAAAGGTGGTCCAACTCGTTATTGACAGGGGTCATAATGTTTTGGCTTTTGAGTGTAATTATTAGTCAAACATTATGTTCTAATTGACATTAGCGGGAAACGTTTAATATAACTAAATACATTCCATTTATTTTCAGGGTTTAGACAGCTGCTTTTAAAAAATTGGCTTTGGATTATTGAAATTTAACTTAGGTATTATATACTGTACACTTTGATAAAATTAATTGTATATATTGACTTATCTTTTGTGAAAACATCTTTAGCCTCTCTAACACAAGAACCCGAAGCTCCTGAAATGATCTCATGACAGATCTGATGATGTACTTTGCTCGTTTCTTTCTGCAGTTATCACAAAGCACCTGTCATCTATCGGGGTTGTAACCCGAAGGAAAACTTGCATTAAGACCTCTACTTACTTTCCCCATCCATTAGGATTGACTATTAAAATCTGTAAATGACAGTCTACAGGATTTCACATTTCTGGGCAATTTCCATCTTCTAGGGTCCACATCATAAACAGCCCGTAATTTGGCGATCCAAATATTTTCCAACATGCGTCTCCATAGATTTGTGTATGAGACACTATGAGGCTTGAATACCGGCTGGTAACTACGCTGTATCACCACCATTCTAACTGTATTTGTTCTACAAACTCTCGTTTTCTTTTGATATACTATCTGAGTAATTTTGGTGACTAGTTGTAACCTAAAACTCAGTCCTGTTATCTTTGAAAATTGTGTTTATCATTCATGGGAATTTCTTGTTCAAGAGTGGATAATTGTGCTCTGCGTTTCCTTTAAATTTTCTGAGGGAATAGTTATAAGCAAGAAAAATTGTGCTCTAAAGTCTAGATGAATTTTTTTCTTAAATAACCTTGATATATACGCTTGAGTGTATTTCTAAATATTTCCCGTTTAAGGTAGTTAATATTTTCTTTTAAAGTTTCTGATAATATAGTTATAAGCAAGAAAAGTCCTCTTTGATAAACACATTTAATATGTCTACAAAATTATTTTTATTTTGCACTCTCATATATTAAAAAAAAGAAACAAATTTTAGATGTTGTAAATGGTCTACTAAATGAGCTGTCTAATTTTTATAGCTTGATTCCAGTAAACATAAAACTGTAGAGATTAAAATAATTTTTGATAATGAAAATGTTTTAAACAAATCTTTCTAGACGACACCTACAGGTTTTAAGCACTGTGTGTGTGCGCGTGTGTGTGTTTGTGTGGCATATACATATATATATATATACATATATATATATATATACATATATATATATACATACATATATATATACATACACACACATATATATGTATACATATATATATGTATATATGAATATATATATATATATATATATATATATACATATATATATATACATATATATATATATATACATATATATATATATATATATATATATATATATATATATATATATATATATATATATATATACATATATACACACACACACATATATATATATAAAATGTGTGTATTACACAGATACATTTCCTGCATATATACATATATTTATACTTTCATCGTGGACATTCTTTTAAATAACAAGTAAAGTGTCTATACGTTCTATTGTTAAACATTTTTTTAATGAAACTAAAACTATTTTGCAGATTTTTAAGTTTTTTCATATTCTCTTTATATATTACATACAAACATTAATATTCAAAATGAATGTTAATCAATATGAAATAGAAAAATAACGTTTAACTATTAAAGAAATAAAGAAAACTACTCACTTTTAAGCTTCTTTGTCTGGTTGTAGTTCTTTTTTATGTAACTGTTTGCAGGTGAACGTAACCCATCTCTGTATTTTTAAATCCTCTTATAAATAAAGGATTTTCAATCTTAAAAACAAAACTAGAAATGTATAAAAAATATTCTAAAGTTTAACAAAAAAAATTCTGGTGATTAACGAGTGGACAATATTTCTATTGCCTACCAGGGGTATACTTTCCATTTCTCTATTTTGTAATTTTTGAATATTTTTATTATTTAAGGTGCACATCACGGTTGAGCAATTTCAAATGAAAGATTTTTCTTACTTTTTACCTCATCATAGCTTCTTTAATTATCGTGAATACATGAAATTTTCAGTATTTGTTCTCCAATCTTATTTAATTAGTTTTGCAGTGTTTACTTTGCTTCTAATATATAACATTTTTTTAAAATGAAAAGTGGGATCGTGTTTAAAAGTATTTAAATGTTTCTGACACTCTGTGCAAAACTTACAACACACATTGGGCTTCATTAATAACTTTTTCTTTTTTCCAAGCAATAATTGTTTGGTATAATTTCCACATATTTGAATTAAAAAAATATTAGAAAACTTACACCAGGGAATTCAGTTTTCAAAAAAAGGAAAATGAAAAAAGGAAATTTTAAATATTCCATTTCAAACCTTATAAATAAATACGAAAAAGTAGAGTTTCTATGTATGTGTATAATTTTTTTACTTTGAAAGTTTGAAATACGTATGTACAATAGTTTTTTTATGTAGAGTGTGCAATTAAAAAAATTACCATTCCGAGTAAAATACATTTGAAATTAAAACTTGTATTTTCGTTAGAGTTTAATTAAAAAGATACTAAAATAATCCAAAATTGTCCAAATTCCTGCTTTATTCCATTTTTTCTGATATTTCTTCTTATGTAGAACTTTATTTTCTTTTTGTTCAAGTTCTAACATAGACATCTACCTTCATTTTAGCCGAACAAATTTGCTAATGATAAGTTTTACGCAAATAATTTTGCTTTATTACTGACTTGCTATTATACTTGCTTTATTACTGTTATCAAATTCTTGCATAGCATTGATTTAACCACCTTGAAAATCTGACACATCTACATTTACAACTTTTTTAAGCAACATTTGGATCACAGCCACAGGTTTTTGTGAATACTCTTAAAATCTAAATGATTTAACCGTTTGAGTCCTGAAGAGTTTTCTTATATATATGCTAATAGTGCGGATTGAAATGCTTAGTAATTTTTGGAGAACAATAAAAAGTGCTATAATTAACACTAATTATTATGTAACAAGTAAATTTTACCAAAAGAAATACGCTTTATTCTCCCTTATTACAAGAATGTTTTGATGCATAAATTCCATGAATTCCCTTTTTACATACAGCGCAAATTAAGTACCTTCTACTGTATCTTCAGTTGAGTGTATATTTTTTTCTTAAGTATTAAATACAATTGCTGTATTGTTTTACAGGTCGTAATTTTGAATATTTCAAAGGGTTTTGTTTTAATCTATTCAGATAATAACGAAAGAGTTTATGAATGTGAAACACAATCTAATTTTTTGAAGGTTTATTTCTTGTCCCCTTAAGGTGTGAAGGTTTACAATTTGTATGAGTTATGTTTCAAAATTGTAAGACAACTTGATATTTTATCATTAATGAATAAAGAAAGCAAATTTAAACGAGCATAAATTAAGAAATATTTCATTATTTCAGAATTGATGAATTTAAGAAATATTTTTTAGACCGAATGGCCTTTTTGTGCTTAAGGATTTTTCGGAACACTATGTTACATAGATATAAGACCATTATGATTTTTGGTGTACTGCAACGATTTTATTTTGTTACGTTTTGAGATTATGTGCAATCTGATATATATGGAAAAGATAAAAAAGGGGAAAAATAAAAGACATTAAGATGTGTATGGGATTTTAGAGCTTATTAATAAAATATCTCGTAGAAGTGAATTGTCTGAATGTCTACCATGTTTTCTCTATTAATATTGAAAGAAATGTTATGTTATCGTTAAGCTCAAAAGGTAACCAAAAAAAATGTTGCATTTTCCCGACAAATTAATGTGGTTTTATGTTTATGTATCATCGTGATGATGGAAAACCCTGACCTATTTTTCTTTTCTTAACTGAATATGTGCTAAAAATTTTCTTTTATTTTTGATACGTTCCTATAAGCTTGCATTAACGATTTCCTTGTTGCAAAAGTTTCGAAATTTTGAGTTGTCTTATAATTTTGTTACACATATTGTCTTTTTTAAAATATGGTACATTCTACTAGAAGTGGCCGAGCGCATGTCGAATGGTTAGGGTTCTGGCCTTCGGTACCGGTAATCGTGTGTTCGAATCCTATTGTGGCATAGATCTTCGTAGCCGTTCGGAATCGCCTTTAAGCAGTAGGTCCCGGTTTCATTATCCCTCTTGTTGCAAAAAAGTAGACCGTAGCACTCCAAACCAAACCAAACCAAACCAAACCACTAGAAATGTACTAGGCTTTATTAGAAATAACACATATATTCAAACCATTATTTTAAGACATGAACCAACTGGTTTCATCTGCTTACAATAAAACTCACCTCTTCTCTGCTCTGAAGAAATGCTCCGACTGAGCCAACGATATAACTCTTTGCTTTGTTTTTTTCTTATATTTATCGCATTGGTTTCACATCTTTTATTGCATTTAAAATATTGTGTGTGTGTGTATCTTTATGAGAAACATTTATTTACGTTGACTTTATTTTATATTTTCCATAAATTTATAATATTGCTTACGAGCATCTTTATGGGATGAATTTTATCACTTTGTATTTACTTTTAACTTTTTCCTATATTTATAATAATGTTTATGGGCACCATTCGGAGAAGAATTTACTCACGTTGGCATAACTTTTAATATTTTACCTAACTGTAATATTTTTATTGTTACTTTTATGAAAAGAATTTTGACGCTATATTTCTCCTGTCGTTTAGGTGATGGTTGCGGTTGAAGACGGTCTGTCCCTGGGGCTGATGATTCGGGGTGGAGCAGAATATGGCTTGGGCATTTATGTGACTGGCGTGGATGAATCATCAGCAGCCGATCTTGCCGGACTCCAGGTTAGTTTATTATCATTGTCAAATACTAGCTGTTATTTGTAAGTAGAGTGAGACAAAAGTGTAATCCTACATCACACCCCTGTTTGGAAGTAAATTTTCTATCTTGTGCCTACAACATCTTTGCAAGACATACTCGAAAAGGCAACAAAAATATTACCTTCAAGTATACGAGCTTTGGATACTACATAAGAGCACCTGAGTCATATGTTTTACGAGAGCTTTTATATTACAGTGTTTGCAATGAAAGTGACAGGAATGAATAATATTGTTCACACTTGGCATGTGGATATACTTCACCGCCAACTTGGCGTGCAGCTGGCGTTTTTTGGTGAATCGCGCTAGAGTTTAGTCATTCAGAAGATCGCAGTAAATCGAAAGCTACTTTGTGTTTATGAACGAAACTTTTTTTTATTTTACACTGTAATATATACTGTATGATCATTTAACAACAAAAAGAAAAACAATATTTTTACGAAATCACAAAAATAAACGATTTTTAAAATTAAAGTCCGATAATCTATCAGTGCATATTTCTTCATCAGTATCTTTGTCACAACGGCTCATTTCATCAATTTTGTATTCAACATTAAAAAACCAAAGCTTCAAATTGACCAAACACGACTTGTACCTTCTGGAGCTAGGAATTCGATTGAAGACGAAATAACGCAACAAAGGACCGAGTCACTCGACAATCATAATTTGTGGAAAGAAAAAATACAAAGCGCTGCATAGCTACGCAAACAACACGCATATAATGTAACACATACATATAATTATACTTATTTAATAGATTTGTGGTGGTTAGCGGGTATCCACCACAAATCTACTAAATACTTATTTTTACTTGACCCACCTTCCAGTAACAGACTGCAAAAACGTAAAAATACGTTGCCCGCATGCGAAGTGTTAATAAAATTGAGAAAAATTCAATCTTATTGTTGAAAAATACAAAGTAAATTTGTAACATTCAGGAAATGTAGCTGTAAATAAAGGCAAAATATTTTTAATTGCTTATAATAGTCAGATACAAGACAATAATGTATTTCATTGTTGAAAATGTGAATTTTACTATTTATAACAGCTATATTTCGAAATCCAAAGTAGTTTAGTATCCATTAAAGACGAGTATAGACAAGTAAAAACGGAATGTACACTCACATTGAAAGGGGGAAAATATAGGCACAGAACTAATTTCTTTTGCAGAGAAATTTATTTCTATGAAACAAGTAAAAAAATGACTGGTTACAAAAACTAATTTTAAAATAAATTTAATTTTAATGTATTTCTTTATTTCTAAAAACCTAAAATAAGAGAAAATAGCAGACTAAATATAATCTTTATTCAAATCGCTATTGTCTAAAGTTTAGTTGTTTCTCTTTATCAAATAATTCTTAAAGAATACGAAAAATTAGATTGCTGTGTATATTATTTTGTGATGAAAACATATATACAAATTAGAGATTAGACTTTACATAAATTAAAACAATAAATACGCTTCAGTTAATAACCAAAATTTACAAAACAATTAAATAAATATTTTCTGAATTTTCTTTTGAGACCATGTGCATATCGTAAATTCTACGAGAAGGCTGTCACGTAGTACAATAGACCATAAAAATAAAAAATGACCTGTGAATTCCTTCTTTTCCATTATGTAACGCTGAAAAGACTTGAAATGAAGAACTGAAATGACCTTTAGAAGTTTAAGATGCGATATGGGAAAAAATGCAGAAAAAACCATATTTGTCTTAAAATTTGTGCAGACTCGTATGCTGGAAAGTTAAAAATTTAAACAACTTGGTCACTAAAATTGAGAGAAGTAATATTGGTATATAGAATTGAAAACAATATAATTTGATATACGTTTAAGTTTCTAGTAATTATAGAAAGACTGGTGTATAATTGAAAACAATATTGCTAGACTATAATGTAATTAATTTTATGCATAATATAGCTAGATTAACTTGTGATAAAATTTACATTGCAAACTTATGCTTTCGAAAATAAGTAAAAGCCCATTTTCAGACAGAAAGTATTCTCATCAATTTTCATCACTATCATTACGGAACTGCGCCATGAAAACACACTCGTAAAAATTTTCAATTCAGATAATTAAAAGTGAAAGAAAATTAATGTGTTAGAATGACATTTCCGTAATATACATTTCCCCATGGAGAATTTCGCTTTCGACGTACGACATTTAGGAGCTAAAGTTTTCAGAATTGTTGTAACAATGTATTTCAAATTATAATTTAATTTAGCCGATGAAAAATATTCCACGAGGTCTGCTCCTGTGTACACGTTAGTACCGCAAGCCTTCATTAATTTGTGTATTTTGACAGATATTGTCTACGGATTTTAAGTAGAACATAACATGTAATTATGCATTTATCATTCTCGCACATTATTCTAAAAAGATGGCAAGGGAGAGGTCATCTATACACTTCACTAGACAGAATGTGTTGTTTGAGGATTTTGATGAAACTTTTATTGCTTAAAACTCTTATGCCAGTGTATGATTTGAATACAATAGACCTCTGATAATAAGTATAAGGATGGAAGTAGAACCACCCTGCATATATCTCTCTCTCACTCTCTCTCTATCTATATCTATATATCTATCTCTCTATCTATATATCTATATCTATATCTATATCTATCTCTCTATCTATATCTATCTCTCTATCTATCTCTATCTTTCTATCTCTCTCCCTCTCTCTCTCTCTCTCTCTCTCTCTATATATATATATATATATATATATATATATATATATGAAGGACGCAGGTCAGTCGTCATTGGCCTTGGCAACAAGAGTTTATGGATTTTCACTCAGCAGATTTAGAGGCACATTCGTCGACTTCAGCAGAGGCAAGAGAATAAAAAAACAAACAAAATAACTGAGATTTTTTGCCACACATACATACACACACACACACACACACACACACACATATATATATATATATATATATTATATATATATATATATATATATATATTATATATATATATATATATATATATATATATTCAAGAGGCAAAACAGTATGACCACCTCTACATTTTGCAATGAACTCGCCTGTGTGACGTGGAAGGCACGTGTGGTGGAGCAGACAATGAATGCTACAGGGTATCTAAACATTATTGCTGACCAGTTGCACCCGAACATGGCTTCTGTTTTTCCAGCTGGAAATGGAATGCTCCAACAGAACAACGCTCCTTGTCATAAGGCTAAAATTGTGTTGGAGTGGTTCCAGGAATATGATGATGAATTGCAGTTAATGTCCTGGCTGCCTAACTCACCGGATCTGAGTCCGATAGAACACATTTGGGATGTCATGGGACGGCAGCTGAGAGACCACCAAATCATAATATCTCGGATTTGCGTAACCGTTTCTTAAGTATCTAGTACAATCTGTCTCTGACCATCTACTAAGGACTTGTGAAATCCATTCCAAGGCAGTTTGAAGCTGTGTTGCGTGCCAAACATTTGCCAACTCGTTATTGATAGGTGATCGTAATGTTTTGCCTCTTGAGTGTAATTATGTTCTAAAAACAAAGTTTTGACCTACTACGGCTCATTGTTTTTGAGTTATGTTAGATACATACGTGCTTGCATAAGTAAGCACGAATGTTAAAACAAAAAGAATTAAAATCATTTTCGGAGTAGTGAAAATGGATAAGTAAAGTTTAAAAGAGAAGTTTGTTTTACTTGTACTTACGTACAGACTTAATACTGAAACTTAGCAAAATTGATAATGGCATAGTCGAAGATAGTATATCCGTTGAAATATAAACATCGAAATTTGTCGCGATTAAAATAACGCCTTTACTTTGTAAAACGATGCAAAATGTGCTCCGTTATGACACAATACATCCTTTATACGGGGAAAAATGTAAAATGAATGATTTAATGTATTTTTCGCCCTTGAATGTTTCACTTTCCACATACATTTTTCAAGCTAGAACGTTCAAGTCAGTTGACATTGTATTTCTCATTATGATTTAGTTCAACGTTCTGATGCAAAATATTTTCTAAAACTCCTCTTTCCCCGCTGTTGCCGAAAGCGTTCATTAATTTGCATGTTATGACAGGTATGGGCTGTGGAATTTAAACGGACCCTTCCTTCTAATTATGCAACTGTAATAGTGACACATTTCTCTGAAATGACGGCGGCTGTCAAAGGATGAACGCACTGATACCTCGCACTAAGCTAAATATTTTGATAGAAAATTTCATCGATTCAGTATTATTGCATAAATCTCTCATATGATCGTTATTATTGTACAACATATAACATTTAAAATTAAGAAAGAACAATCAAGATTTTGCGCTACCGTTCTCGACTACAACCCTCGTACGATTTGGACATATTTATTAGGAGTCACAGGACTCTTAAAATTTCAAAATTTTGTTTTTTTTTTAATTTTTTGTACATTAAACTACAATCTTTTCTGTGCAGTTTGGTACCATTCTTTTTCCGAGATTCTAAATAGAATTCGATTAATGATTAAATGTATAATTACTCTTTCACAGTTATCCGAAAGATGTCCGATTGGTTAGAGTGCTGGCCTTCGGTACCGGAAGGGTACCGTTGGTTTCGTGGGTTCGAATCCCATAGTGGCATGGATGTTCGTAGCCGTTCGGAATCGGCTTTAAGCTGTAGGTGCCGGTCTCATTAGCCCTACTGTTACAAAAAGTACACCGTAGCAAATCAAACCAAACGATGTTTGTGGGCTAATTTTAACTGCTAAAACTGCTTAAAGCACTAACACACTTACAACTGCATGTACATACATCGATATATTTGTGTTATATTGTTGTATACCTGTAGCAACACGAAGAAAAATTTTAAATGGGAATGTGTTGCAGATTATGATGACTTGCTTATAAAGGAATTTTTTGGTGAATTTTTTACTGTAAGTTATTTTTTCTTTTTTATTAATTTTAAACTTAAGCAGTAAAATTTCTCTGCAAATAAGAGGTTTTTAATTTTGTTTTATAAAAATAGACTTTAGAAGCATTGTTACAACTGCATATGAAAAGGTCGATATATCTTTGTTGCATTTTTGTAGACCAGCAGCGTTAATATTCGTTGTATTGAGATTGTAAAATTCCACTCATAAATGGAGGTGAAAACTAGATTCTAAAACAGTCATATTTAAAATGTTAAAGCTCTACGGTGAAGTGTTTTTCACTATTGATCTTTATTATTTCTTTATTGCAATATAAAGAGTATTGATGGTATTAATACTCTTTATATTGCAATCGCACGTTATATGGAGTGCTTATTATAAACAAAAGGAGAAGTGCACAAATTAATGATATCCTAGTCCTGAATACAAAGGTCATTTTTGTACAAACTAATATTTGTGTACAATGTTTGTGGGGTCGATCGATGGCCGAATGGTTAGGGTGCTGGCCTACATAACCGTGGAGTTTGGGGATTCGAATCCCACTATGGCATGGATGTTCGTAGCCATTCGGAACCGGCTTTAAACAGTAGGTCCCGGTCTCATGAGCCCTCGTGTTGCAAAAGATAGACCGTAGCACTCCAAACCAAACCAAACCTTTCACAGTTAACACATTGATGGACAGTAGGTACAAGTAAAGTTCGAAAATTAACATTATATGCTTTTGTAATTTTTAGAATAGAAGTATAGTTTTACTTTTTCTGATTAAATAAAGTTAATTCTCATTAATTCAGCACCTTTAATTAATTTACGGCTATAATCGTCATGGTGCCAGTGGACTCTAGACAATAAGTAATGGGACAATGGCGGCTATAACAACAAAAATTTAAAAACGTAAATGACAGATTTAATGACTTAGATAAGCAATTTTTGTGTGAAACAAAGTATTTTTGGGAGTTTTACAGGAAATGTTAGTTCATAATAAAAAAATTAAATACATGACAAAAAAGAAAAAAAAATTCTAGAGAATACACGATCACACTACTTCCTTCACAATCAAGTGCAAGTCATGTAACAGGTGAAAAATGAAATTCAACCTTAAAGATTGTTTCCAAAAGATGACACTAGGCTTCTACTTGTACGCCGGTAAATGCTCATTTGTTCTGCTATAACCGTAGTGTCTAAAAACGACCGTTTCGTTTTGGACGGTTATTCCCGTCATGCCACATAGTGAACTTCGCTTTGACGGCTATAGACGAAAGTGTCCGTCAACTTGTTAAAAAGAAACATTTTTACCTTTAAATGTATTTTTCTCCTTTTATAAACTTTGCTCTTGCCCGCATTGGAATTCGAAAACTATATAAAATATTTTGATGAAATTTGATAGATATATGCAGTTTGTTATATAAAATTATTTATACCTCAAATTAATTGGAACATTACATAATTGTATTTTATGTATACATATATTTTAAAAATATTACTTGTATAAAAATTATCTGAATCATATTCAAAAAGTATTAATCTTGTTAAAATACTTTTGTTTAGGGTTTAAAGGTTTACGTTCAAGATACACTATATTCTTTTTCGTAATAAGTAGAATTTTGTTTCTGGCACCAATTTTTTATTAGATTCATGTGCGAAGAAAGTATAAGTAAAATTTTTATTTTAAATTAGGAATCCAACTTATAAATAATTTTTAGCATTACAATTTTTTCCTACGATCTGAAAAATTATATATTTTAAAGAGTTGAAGCATTTTTTGGTAAAAATATCATTATAACTAGATGAGTATATGAGGAGAAAATAAAATTGTTACATTTAAAATTTAGCGTTCTGGGACAAAGTAAGACTCCTTAGATTCAGTAAACTCTTTAAAGGGTTTTTTTCTGAACGGTCACAAATAATTGAGGAATTCGAAAAGGTTGACCCCGGTATTGAAATGTAGTTCTCTATGCATTCAGCTGCCGTCCTGTTGAGCAATCGTGTTGATTCTTTTTTGTGTGTTTCTCTATGTCCAGTTTTATAAGAGCTTTTTAACAACAATCCGAAATACAACCGCTTGTACGTTCAGCCCACTTTCTGATGAGGAATCCTGGTGATTTTTTATGTGTTTCTCTCTATTTAGCTTTAAGGAAAGAGGTAGTATGTTGACTAGTTTCAACGATTAACAAACAAACCGAAATCTAGACCTCTATACATTTAGTCACCCTCCTGCTGAGGAATCGACGGACGATCGCCGATTGGTTAGGGTGCTGGCTTTCGGTACCGGAGTTCGTGGGTTCGAATCCCACTATGGCATGGATATTCTTAGCCGTTAGAAATCGGCTTAAGCAGTAGGTCCCGGTCTCATTAGCCCTAGTGTTGCAAAACGTAGACCGTAGCACTCCAAAACAAAACCTGCTGAGGAATCATAGTAACTTTTTATGTGTTTCTCTCCTTGTGTACAACTATTTAACAGCTTTAAAGAGGTAGTAAGTTGATTAGTTTGAACACTTAGAAAGATTGAAATTTTAATTACAACCATGTTCAGTTTTCTTTATTCGTTGAAGAAACCGTCATTGCCATTGTAAAGATGAGGTTTAATAATTTATTTAAACTCAAGTTAGTTGTTTAGATTGCAGGTGAAACATTTCACAATGAATTTTTACAAAACTGTAATTTTATATACACACAAATGAAACAACGCAAGTTTTGAGTATGCATAATGTTTTACTTTTGTTTGTCCAGAGGGTAAACAAAATCTCAAAAATCAAATTTTCCCCCGGCAAACCAGATGTTTACCTGAGAAAAAGCACTGTTCTCGCTTGTCAGGGTTGGATATTTTTCTCCATGGAAATAATGTTCATGTGATAATTTAATAAACTTTTTATCATGTAATATTAAACGTTTATGAAGCGTTTATTGATAGTAAATTTTTCCATATTTTTCTATACACAAAAGTAGTGGTCCAGAATGTCTAGATTTATAGACAGTAATATTCACATTCGTAACAGTAGTATTAAATACGATTTGTTTAGTTGTATTCACTACATAAATATGTGTAATGTTTCATAAGTTTAATTAGATAAAACGTTCTCTATCTCCTTTTCAATTAAATGAGCTTTTCGAATATGCTTATGCGATATGTGGCATGAGAGAGACTTAAATAAACTTTCAGATACGCTCAATTTTGAAAAATTTATTTTTTTGAATTTTTACAGGTTATATGTTAATGTAAAATAAACGAGAATATATTTTACAGACTCAAGTTACGTAAAATATGTTTTTCAGTCATGAATTTTCTCTGCTACTAATGGCCTTGTTGAGTTTGAAATTCGAAAAGGATGTTTTCGTCCTTTCTGAGAAAATACGTCTGTTAAGAAGAGAGGTGGAGTGAATTTGAGATGTTGCCTTTGAGCTTCAACATTTTCCTGTACTGTTGCTTTGTAAATCACATTCCAAACGCTTTCAAATAGTTTTTCAGGGATTTCTGCCCAGATAAAACCTTTTTTTTATTATTTCGTTGTTGTCTACCCACTTTAGCTCTTTTGACCATAGAAAAAATAAGCTGTTATACCCTGCCAAATATATGAGAGGAATTTAGAATCAGAATCTATAAAAGTATACTGACAGAAAGTGTAAAATACTGCATCAAAATTGCAAATACCAGAAGAAGTGAAAAATATTGTATAAATGAAAAAAGGAAATATTCCTATTTTATTGAAGTCAATTTCATTGAGAGTTAGTCTTAAACTAACTTTTCATTTACAGTCCGCACAAAGAAAATTAAACATTATGATTATTTTTAAGATTACACTTTTTATAAATTTCTAAAATATGCTTTGCAATATGCTTTATTAACTTTGGATATACGTCGATCGTGAAACCCCCGAAGATTACTTACAGTCATAGCCACAAAGAGAACAGTCATAGATGAAAGATGCAAGTCTTCTATTCATCAAATCAAGAAAAAGGTCAAATCATCTATCCCCATCTCAATGCAAAGCAGATGGACCAACTCCTCTACAGGAAGGATCACCTTCAACATCATCTCCAAGGTCAACACCAGAAGAATCCATGAAGACTTCCTGCTGAACCAGATTCTAACTCAACATGGAGCTTTCCTTTCTTACTGGCAGAGGTTCTTTGGCGGCTCAGGCAGATGCTTGTGTGGACATGGAGATGGTGACGCTGATCATGTAATCTACAGCTGCAATAAAATGGATGACATTAGACAGAAGAAGTTCCCAGCCAATTTCAAAGAAGTCCCCATCCAGAACTTATTCAACTCAACCATTTCAGCTCAGAGACTTAGATGGAGCGATGCAGAACCCTCAAGAATGAAGATGTCTAATTTGTATATATTGATGTTATTTTGTATTGTATCTTATATTGTATTCTCAACTCATTTTGTATTTGTTTAGTTTAATAAAGTATCCTACCCGAGACCCATGAACATAGGAAAATTCGATTTTTTGCTGTTAGGTCCTCTTCGTAGCGGTCTGAGTACGGGGCACGTGGAAAGTTCGGAGGAGTTGAGCAGACTAGAGCGGATTGGGACTTCCCCTGAACTGTGGAACATAAGTACGCTGGCTTGGAGCTGTCAAAGCGATTCAGTTATCAGTGCTGCATGGCCTTGTGGCGGGACAGTATAGGAATTCCCTTACAGTCATATTGTTGTAATGTACTTACAACATGAACACGAGTGTTCGTTTACAAAGGGAAAAAACACAGTAAAAATATAATACCTTATATTTGGATTAAGACATTTGTTCTGTATACTATTTACAAATTAATATACTACTTGATCACCATATAACATAACCAGCAATTATTTAGATTTTATATTCATCATTACATAATAATTATTACAATTCTCTTTTGTTATACGTTATTCCTTAATCAAAATATTGAATTACTAACTGAGGCCTAAATAACCGTCATAAATATGTTAAATCTATTTACCTCCGGATATTACAGGGGATCAGGCTCGGAATTTCATCAGGATGTAAAGGGCATAAAAGGGCGTCGGTACTGGCGTAGCAGCCGTTATTTTGTCGTACGTCTATGCTGGCATGTGAGTTTGGGACTCGATTGTTGGTCCGGGCTCTCTAGATGTCCAGCAACTCTTCAATCCCGACTTCGACTTCTTTTTCTTCACTCTCTTTCCCAGTTCATCAACATCCCTTTTTCTTCTTTGCCAATCGATTATTGGTGAAATTTTTCCACATCTGCACCCCCTTCGGGAGTGAAAGTGGGCTAATTAAAGTAGCCCCTTTTGTGAAAGCTGACATTATTTTTAGCTCCTGCCCCCATAACTCACGGTTACATCTCTGTGCGAGCTTGAACGTTACGCTTGTGCCATTCCATGATCTATAACTTCTCCACAGGGGTCCTTAAAACTCGAAGTCAACAGCTGCACCTAAATTCTTCTTGGAATTTTCTTCCACAGCTGTGCATGCACGTGTTGACCATCGTGGGAAAGTACCTCGGTACATATATGTTAATCAGTAAATAGTACTCTCGAATTGTAGATTTTCCGATTCATGAATTAACTCTTTATTGTTTGTAAGTAGTAATAAGGAATTTCACGCAGTAGGGCAAACTCTCAAATTATGACAATTCTGGCTTTAGTTTCAAACGGAAGGGCAGTTTATTGTTTGTCTATTGGCTGTTGCAAACATGAAAATAAATAGGAAGGGCATTATAGTAGTTCGTGACGTTGCGACAAATTGTCTTATTGGTGAAGACAGTAATGTGACTATGTACGTGTGGATGTTTACATTTCGGTTCGTGAGTTGGTAGTGTTGCTTGCGTTTTACATTGGTAGTCATAATGAATTTTACTTTTAAGCGAAATTTTTAGACTAAATAGATTTTAAAAAAGGGAAAGTTTAATTTATGCAGTAGTAAAGTACATCAGTACATTTAAATTCTTCTACTTTCATCAATACAACTGGAAATTAATAAAATTGGAAATCCTATCAGCGCACTGTCACGTGTTAGCAAAAGAAAATGCTTTCGAATTTTTTTATTTAAGTTCTGTTACAAAATATTGCAAAATTCTAATGCTACAGGTAACTCAAGTTTCCTATAAAATAACATTATTAATTGATTGAGAATGACTATGAGCAGTAACATCTGTGAATATTTTTTTATTTAAACATTGCTATCAACTAAGGCTAGCAAAATATTAAAAATATATAATAAGAAGAAAAATGAAGTAAAGATTAAATTTAGTTTACTATATTACCTCAGTTTAAAATTTAAATTCAGATAAATCAGAAATGAAAAAGTTTAAAGTAAAGAAATTTAAGAAATGCTAGTATACCAGTGCGAAAACTTAATTGGAATCAGAACTCCATAGGGATAAAACTAATATTCTATTTCACAATTAATTCAATAATAATTTATATTTAGAAGATGAAACCTAGTCTGTTTATGTAAACAGTTAGGTAAATTTCATAAATAGGGGTTGACTTAAGAATTTGGTTCACCCTGCCAAGTGGCGATAAAGAGCCAAATATGGTAACCCAGACTGCTTTCTCCTCTCCTCGCCCTGTTATTTTTTAGCTTATGTTCATTTCAGAACCTGCTCTTCTTATGTCCTTTCGTTATGTTTCAATGCGCCTAATTTCTATTGGTTATGTTTTAATGCTTCTAATTTCTTTTGGTTCTGTGGTTAACGACCCTTTTTAACGCAATATTCAAACCGGTTAGACTTGTTTTATGCCAAGTCAAAGATTTGTAGCTTCTTATAAAGGCATTAGAAGTCATGAGAAGGAGAAATGTATAATATCAACTTTTGACGTTATTATGACATTAAAGTCACATTTAAAATATTTGGATCGTAATATGGTAGCACCCTCAAACTTTGCAGTGAATGTTTAGTAACACTGATAATTGTAATTTTGTAGATTTTTTTGCTTATAATTACACAGCCCAACAAGAGTGTTCTTTGGCAAATGTCATGAAATTATTGGCTATGATTACTACAACACAAATGTATTTACATTGTTTTATTTGCTTTCTTTCGCAACTTGAATTGAGACAGATTGCGCCTTTGTTATAGAATTAAATATTCTTATTTAATTAATCCAAACTATTTTAAAGGAACATTTTATTGCTTTAATTTTTATTAATATTTTTGTTTATTATTAGAAATTTCTATGTTTTAATCAATATTTTCTATAAAAATTTCTTATAATTATATCAATTATGTTAATTATATTATCAATACTCACCATTATTCAAACATTATCCCACCCCTATAATCTACTTACATATTTTTACTATCTATTAATCTCCTCATCCAAATTTATAATCTATATACCACACTATAACTTTACTCTATCCCCTTACCATTACCATCACATTTATTACCACCAACCATATCAATAACCACCACCCTATCCATCTCTACACCACCACCACCCCTACCAAAAGACGCGGAAGGACCGGGAAAGTCATGTCGCCCATTCGCGTTCCGATATTCCAGTTAGTTCGAAAGATATTAACAAAATTACCATGGGAGTTTTATTTTCCAAGAAGCGCATTTTCACTCTTGAGTTGGAGTCAAAAAGTGACATTTAACCTTAGCATTGTTTTCGCCTGATATCGGGTATTCCGAGTAAGATAAAAATGTATCTACGCTATTAAAATTCAAGTGTAAAGAAATATATTCATGATAATTTGTATGTATATAAGACTATTTTCGAATATGCTAAACTCCGAACTCATCTTTTTTTTTCTTTTTTCAGAAAAACTCTTTTTTTTTTCTATTTTATTATCTTGGCGAGATTTTTGTTTTCAGTAACTATAAACGCGCCATGTTCTATAAAATTTTTGTTTGTGTTTAGCAGTTGCCATTTCTTAAACAACAATAAGTAACTTGTTATAGGTTTTGATATATTAAACTAGATGTTTATTATTTCGTAGATATAATTTTTATATTTTATCTTGATGGTATTTTTATTTTAAAAAGTTAAAAGTCAGCATGTTCCATCAATCTTTTTTTACATCACAATTGTTAATTTTTTAATAAAAACTAACGCATTGCTATACGTTTAGCAATTTAAAATTTTATTTATATACACGCAAATCATTCATGATTAAATACAACAAATAAGTGATTGATTTAAGTTCAGGTCCACTAGTGATTTTCAAAGTTATTGCATTTTACATTCACTTCTAGAAATTATAAGAGATTCCCCTAACTACCGCGCCATAATGACGACTTCTGACTTCATTATGACACGTTGGTCGCCTGTGAAATAGCTCAAATACAGTAGAGTAGCACCCAAAATGCCTATAAAATTAGGTTAACAAATTTGAGTCACAAGCAAACGACAGACTTCATGAAGTGGATGAAATAAATTGCTCTCAACTCGAGGACAGTAAAATTTCAACTGCTTGGAATTATTTAATTTTATTTATTTCGTGTTTAGTTTTCATATTGAAGATTAATGAAATAACGGTTAATTCCCAGTGAACGGTACGCTCCTTGTCCGCCATCTTGTTTTTGGCGACTATTGGCGAAACACGACTCCGCGAAGCACACGCCAAGTACCTAAGCCTAACACGCAGCGGGACACCGACCGTTCGCCATCGCAAAATCGGAAAACGTGACGCCGACGATGTTCCGATGGTGAGCTGTCGATGTATCTTCTTATTCTGATCCAGACAAAGACGAAAAAGCCATTATACTTAAAATTTTAAAAACCAGAAATTAAAACTTAAAGCCAAATAGAAATTACAAAAATTTAAATACTATAAAATTAAAAACAAATACTACTTAAGAAATTTAAATACTATAAAATTAGAACAAAATTTTTGAAATAAATATGATTGAAGAGAATGCAGAACTTAACCACTCCACTGGTGAAAAACAGACTGAAATGTAGCAAGCTGCAAAACCGTTAAATAAACGGCAAAAAGTGTTGAAATTCAAACTTACCTCCTACAACTTTTAATATAATTGGATCAAACAAGAATTGGATGATCATCCCATCATTTATTGCGCAAGTTACTCCAAAGAGGATCCGATAACGCACACAAACCAAATTAGAGAACGAGGTTACCATTTTTAACGGGAGAGAAAGGGTGAAGTTGACAAGGAGAAAATAAGTATCGCCCGAGAAATGGCGCCAAAAATACACCAAAAAAGTCGCCAAAAAAGCGTACCGTACACTGGGATACAGCCGAAATTATTTTAAAATGAACTTACTTTACTATAAAGAAGTGAAAGATTTGTAAGTACATAAGATTTTTTGTTTTTAATTACGTAGCCCAACAAGGGTGTTCCTTGGCAAATTTGACGAAATTACTGGCGATAATTACTAAAACACAAATGTATTTACATTGTTTTATTTGCTTTCTTCGGCGACTTGAATTGAAATAGATTGCGCCCTTGTAATAGAATTAATTCTTATTTAATTAATCCAAACTATTTTAAAGGAACATTTTATTGCTTCCATTTTTATTAATTATTGTTCATTATTAAAAAATGTTCTATGTTTTATTCAATGAACTATTTCTATAAAATCAATTATTTCAGTTCACCTCCAACCACACCATCCCCACCGTCCACATCATCATCACCACCCCCACCCCTCCACCAACACCATTATCCTCACCATCTCCTCCACCCCCACCACCATTCCCACCATTCTCACCATACCCACCATACTTTAAAATTAACCCCATTTACCATCCCCACGCCATACCAAATTCACCGTCCCCACCACCATTCCTATCATCACCCGAACTCACATCGCCACCAACCCCACCATTTCCCCCACCACTACCACCACCCCTTACCGAAAGACGAGGAAGGATCCTTGGAATTCTTATTAAATTAATCCAAACTATTTTAAAAGAACATTTTATTGCTTCCATTTTTATTAATTATTGTGTTTATTATTAAAAAATGTTCTATGTTTTATTCAATGAACTATTTCTATAAAATCCATTATTTCAGTTCACCTCCAACCACACCATCCCCACCATCCCCTCCACCCCCACCACCATTCCCACCATTCTCACCATACCCACCATACTTCCAACCCCCACCACCACCATCTCCTACCCCACCCCTACCATCCCCTACGCCATCCCCACCATCCCCTACCACCAACCTTCACCGTCCCCACCACCATTCCTATCATCCCCCCACCCGGACCCTCACCATCGCCACCAACCCCACCATTTCCCCCACCACTACCACCACCCCTTACCGAAAGACGAGGAAGGATCCTTGGAATTCTTATTAAATTAATCCAAACTATTTTAAAAGAACATTTTATTACTTCAATTTTTATTAATTATTGTGTTTATTATTAAAAAAATGTTTTATGTTTTATTCAATGAACTATTTCTATAAAATCAATTATTTCAGTTCACTTCCAACCGCACCATCCTCACTATTCCTTCCACCCCCACTCTCCCCATCACCTCTACTATCCCCTACCCCACCCACCGTCACCATCCCAACCACCATCCCCAACCCCACCTTCACCCTCACAATTCCCACCAACCTTACCATTCCCTACAAATGCATATGCATAGACACATGCACACGATTTGTGTATAAATAGTTAGATATATAGATACCATGAAAATAACAATATTTTGCAAAAGAATATACATTGCTTGGAAATTTAATTTATTTCTTTTTAACTAATTGAAAAAGTTTGGAAGAAATGTTGTCTCCTGACGTAGATCCTTTTTGTCTGGTAGGTAATCCTCTCTTTGGTGAAAACTTTTGCAGGGAGACAGCTATATTCGGTGTAAACTCAATAGGCACTTCAAGGTCACTGATTTTTCCCCGATGACCAACTGTAACTATGGTAACGACAGTTGGGGAATGATTTTACTTTTTTTCCCACTGTGTTAAGGGGTGTCATGCATCGTGTGGGCTCTCCGTGCATGATGAAAATATGTTTATTTAGACTACACTTTGAAGAATACTTAATACTTTACACAAAATTTTATGAGTAATTTCAGACCTGTTTCTAAGTTCATAAATTTTAGATATAATCCCATTTCATAAAATTACAAATCAAAAATTGTATGTTTTATTCTAATCCATAAGATTTAAAAAATTCTACTGAAAAAGTAATTTTTATTTATTTATTTATTTATTTATTTATTTATTTTTTGCACACACAGTTGCATTATTTACAGAAATAATATCATTAAGATGATTGAATATTTCGCTAATTTTAATGAGTAATTAGTTATAATTTCTCACTATTTTTCTTTACATTTGAATGATTCTTTTAATTTAAATATCAAAAGTTTTTCTTAATAATTAATTTATTTAAGAGAATGTAGTTCTGAAATTCCTTAAATTTAAGTTGTATGTTAATAAGTATATTATGAAGTTATGTGGACCATAGTAAAGTTTCTATTCCAAAATTGTACTGTATTCATTATTTTATGATTTTACAAGAATTGAAAGAGGTCTTAATGGAATAACAATATTTTGTATAATTTATTATGTATTTAAAGATTTATGGTCTGTTGACATATTTTTAGAAAGTGAAAATTTCTTTAAGAGGTAGAGATTCATAATGTTTTAGTAAGAATTCTAAATTAAAAGGAATTTTTGTATTTTTACAAAAACATCTGTGACTTATTATAACCATTTTATACATATTGTTAAACTTTTCTTTATGTAAATAGTTAACGCATTTATGCACAACTGAAAATTTTGACTTATAATAATAAAGCAAGTCGTCTGAACGTATTGGAATCAAATCTTCAACTGAAGTGCTGAAAATAAGTGTGAATGCACAAGCTTCTTGGTCGCTACCACAGTAACCGATGACTGGGGAAACGAGAAAGTGTGACCTTGAAGCGCCAATAGATTTTACATGGACTATAGTCAGTGGCTACTTGAACAGATTAAAGCTTCCATTCTCGGAAATAGAGAATAAGTGTTACTATTATTACTTTGAAGAAATCCATAAATTTGACGTTTCGAATATTCTGTATCTTATAATTCCAGTTCAATTTTCAGTATACTCGAAAACATTTGATATTTCATTAATTTCTTTATTATTATTTTTGTATAGGATGGTTATAAAAGAAAAAAAATATTTTCGAAATAATCTAAAACTATGGAACGTAAATGGTAGAAACAATGATTTTAAAGTTCATTTCACCAGTAAAAAAAATCTATTTGCATCGAATGTTTCTGAACTTTTACAGTTTATTACATATTGCGGAGAGAAATAATTATTGCAATCGTGATAAAATTTGGCGTAGGATGAAATATCTGTATAGTATAATGTGTCATTATAATGCATATTGCTGCTGGAAGTCTCCTCCAGATGGCAGTGCTTAACCCTTTAATGCCTAGCGTATCATTTTAGATATCGGTAAAAAATAGCTTGTAGAGTTTTTATGTTCTATAACGAAAAGTAACAAGTTTTTGTTCTTCGGAAATTCCACTTAAATACTCTCGCTGACTTGAACCTCATGAGAGTCTCTTAATTTAAGTAATGATGAAATAGTTTAACTCTTTAATACGTAGCGTATCATTTTAGATACCGGTAAAAAAATATCTTGTTGAGTTTTTATGTTCTAAGGAAAAAAGTAACTTTTATATTAAGTTTTTTTCTTTGGAAATTCCACTTAAATACACTCACTGACTTGAACCTCATGAGAGTCTCTTAATTTAAGTAATGATGAAATAGTTTAACTCTTTAATACGTAGCGTATCATTTTAGATACCTGTAAAAAATATCTTGTAGAGTTTTTATGTTCTAAGGGAAAAAGTAACTTTTATATTAAGTTTTTGTTCTTTGGAAATTCCACTTAAATACACTCGCTGACTTGAACCTCATGAGTCTTTTAATTTAAGTAATGATGAAATAGTTTAAATTATTTCATTATTACTTAACAGACTCTCAAGAGGTTCAAGTTAACGAGAGTATTTAAGTGCAATTTCCGAAGAACAAACACTTGTTACTTTTCCACATAGAACATAAAAACTCTACAAGCTATTTTTTACCGATATCTAAAGTGATACGCTAGGCATTAAAGGGTTAAGCTCTACTTTGACAACATGCATATCTTGAGAATTTAATCTACTTTGAATCTTAGGCAGAATGTGCTAAACAGTAATTCTTATGTCGATTAATACACAATAAAAATGATATAATAGAAACGCAAAAATGTCATGTGCTGTTCCTATATTTATAGATTTATATGTTTATAGAATTTTTAAAAATTATACTGCTTTATATAAAACACTAAATAATTAATCTAAACTTTCAGCTTTTATTAATAGTTTTGATAAAGATTGGTTCTAAACGGATCATAACTTTTTATTTTATATTGACTCAAAAATAAAGAGCTTTAATGAAGACTTTCCAGCTTGAAAAGTACTATGTTCCCTTAATTAATTCTCAAATACGGTATTAAACTCTTTAACGATTCTGCTATCTATAACTACATCCATATAACAAGATCTCAGGATTCTCTCCAAACACAAGAACTTCCCCGAATAATTTAAAAATCCCTTGTCGCAGTTAATTTAGGTATTAAATAGAATTTTCCTTTAATCGAATTCCACAGAACGCTGAAGGGACTTTGTTCGACCCCAGCTCTACCTTTTTATTGAAAATATTGTCTTCACGGGGAAAGGTTAAAAGCCTCTTCATATTTGCTTTTCACTTTGGTCCCGGATGTTTGCCTTAGAAGGAGAGTACGCTCAGGAGTAATTAGATTTTATTTTCCAGTGCGTAAATATAATTATTTTCGCGACAGGTGGGTATCCCTATGGCGTATGGATTGCTGATGATTCTTATCTAAGATTCAGCTTCAGTCGCTTACTAATATAAATACCGCCTGGTAGGGTATTATCTAAGAAATACAATTGTACTCGAATATTTATCAATTTCGGTTTGAACTACTGTAAGGGAAGCATTTAGATTTAGGAAAGTATTTTTTTAATATTATTTAATAAGATTTTTAAAGGAATGTAGAAATCTAAAAAAATATTTTCCAGAGCGTAAATATGGATTGCTGATGATTCTTATATAAGGCTCGACTTCAGCGGCGTACTAATATAAATACCTCATTGTAGGGTATTATCTAAGAAATACATTTGTACTCGAATATTTATTAATTTTTCTTTGAACTACTGTAAGGGAAGAATTTAGATTTAGGAAAAGATTTTTTAATATTATTTAGTAAGATTTTTAAAGGCATGTAGAAATCTAAAAGAATATTTCCCAGAGCTTAAATATAATTATTTTCTCGACAGGAGGGTATCCCTATGGCGTATGGATTGCTGATGATTCTTATCTAAGACTCAGCTTCAGCCGCGTACTAATATAAATACCGCATGGTAGGGTATTATTAACCCTCTAAACGGTTCGCACGTATAATTCCGCCCAGCCGAGGATGTCTTCAAAGTGGTGGTCACGTACAATTTTCGACCTCTAAAAACGCATGTAACGTACATTTCTGCCTGTACTTTACCCCGTGGAGTTTTGCGGTAGGAGGGTCCAGTCGTTTGGAAACTGCACCCCTCTTTGACTGATGTTTATTGAGGGATACAACCCTATCCTCTGCAGTACAGGAATTTGTTCACAAGTAACCTAAAAACTGCTGTGAAAACCGGACGAGTCAGAACAGTTTTTTACTGATCGGCATGAAATAGCCCAGAGCTTCGCAGAAAGACTCCGTTTGGGTCAATCTGGTGACACTATATATAAGACTATATTGCGCGGGTTAATCATTGAATCCCCTAGAGGCAGTCTGTCTGGGAGGTGCACAGAAAGTAAGGATACATACAATAAAGAGGGTGATTGCCTTCTCCTATCCTAGCCAAAAAAGAGGGTAGAAAAATTCACCGAACGCTTTGGCTACAAACACAGTAGAACACTAGTAAATCTTTTGGAGAATTTTCCCCCGATGTATTCCACTCGGAGGGTTAAAGAAATGCATTTGGACTCGAGTATTTTTCAATTTCGGTTTGAACTACTGCAAGGGAAAAATTTAGATTTAGGAAAGGATTTTTTAAATATTATTTAATAAGATTTTTAAAGGAATGTAGAAATCTAAAAAATATTTTCCAGAGTGTAAATATAATTATTTTTGCGACAGGTGTGTATCCCTATGGCGTATGGATTGCTGATGATTCTTATCTAAGGCTCAGCTTCAGTCGCTTACTAATATAAATACCGCAAGGTAGGGTATTATCTATGAAATGCATTTTGACTCGAATATTTATCAATTTCGGTGTGAACTACTGTAAGTGAAGAATTTAGCTTTAGGAAAGGATTTTTAATATTATTTAATGAGATTTTTAAAGGAATGTAGAAATCTAAAAAAATATTTTCCAGAGCGTAAATATAATTATTTTTGCGACAGGTGGGTATCCCTATGGCGTATGGAGAGCCGATGATTCTTATCTAAGGCTCAGCTTCAGTCGCGTACTAATATAAATACCTCATGGTATGGTATTATCTAAGAAATGCATATGGACTCGAATATTTATCAATTTCGGTTTGAACTACAGTGAGAGAAGAATTTATATTTAGGAAAGGATTTTTTAATATTATTTAATAAGAGTTTTAAAGGAATGTAGAAATCTAAAAAATATTTTCCAGAGTGTAAATATAATTATTTTCGCTACAGGTGGGTATCCCGATGGTGTATGGCTTGCTGGTGATTCTTATCTAAGACTCAGCTTTAATCGCGTGTTAATATAAATACCTCATGGCAGGGTATTATCTAAGAAATGCATTTGGGCTTGAGTACTTTTGAATTTGGGTTTGAACTACGGTAAGGGAAGAATTTAGATTTAGGAAAGGATTTTGTAATATTTAATAAGATTTTTGGAGGAATGTAGAAATCTAAAAGAACATTTCCCAGATCTTAAATATAATTATTTTCGTGATAAGTGGGTATCCCTATGGCGTATGGATTGTTGATTATTCTTATCTAAGGCTCAGCTTCAGTCGCGTACTAATATAAATACCTCATGGTATGGTATTATCTAAGAAATGCATATGGACTCGAATATTTATCAATTTCGGTTTGAACTACAGTGAGAGAAGAATTTATATTTAGGAAAGGATTTTTTAATATTATTTAATAAGATTTTTAAAGAAATGTAGAAATCTAAAAAAAATATTTTCTAGGGAGTAAGTATAATTATTTTTGCGAGAGGTGGGTATCCCTCTGGCGTATGGATTGCTGATGATTCTTATCTAAGACTCAGCTTCAATCGCTTACTAATATAAATACCGCATGGTGGGGTATTATCTAAGACTTGAATATTTATCAATTTCGGTTTGAACTACTGTAATGGAAGAAATTAGATGTAAGAAAGGATTTTTTAATATTATTTAATAAGATTTTTAAAGAAATGTAGAAATCTAAAAAAAATATTTTCTAGGGAGTAAATATAATTATTTTTGCGAGAGGTGGATATCCCTCTGGCGTATGGATTGCTGATGATTCTTATCTAAGGCTCAGCTTTAGTCGCATACTAATATGAATATCGCATGGTAAGGTATTATCTAAGAAATACATTTGTACTCGAATATTTATTAATTTTTCTTTGAACTACTGTAAGGGAAGAATTTAGATTTAGGAAAAGATTTTTTAATATTATTAAATAAGATTTTTAAAGGTATGTAAAAATCTAAAAGAATATTTCCCAGAGCTTAAATATAATTATTTTCGCGACAGGTGGGTATCCCTATGGCGTATGGATTGCTGATGATTCTTATCTAAGACTCAGCTTCAGTCGCGTACTAATATAAATACCGCATAGTATGGTATTATTAAAGAAATGCATTTGGACTCGAATATTTATCAATTTCGGTTTGAACTACTGTGAGGGAAAAATTTATATTTAGGAAAGGATTTTTTAATATTATTTAATAAGAGTTTTAAAGGAATGTAGAAATTTAAAAGAATATTCCCCAGAGCTTAAATATAATTATTTTCTTGACAGGTGGATATCCCTATGGCGTATGGATTGTTGATTATTCTTATCTAAGGCTCAGCTTCAGTCGTGTACTAATATAAATACCTCATGGTATGGTATTATCTAAGAAATGCATTTGGACTCGAGTATTTATCAATTTCGGTTTGAACTATTGTAAGGGAAGAATTTATATTTCGGAAAGGATTTTTTAATATTATTTAATAAGATTTTTAAAGGAATGTAGAAATCTAAAAAATATTTTCCAGAGTGTAAATATAATTATTTTCGCTACAGGTGGGTATCCCGATGGTGTATGGCTTGCTGGTGATTCTTATCTAAGGCTCAGCTTCAGTCGCGTGTTAATATAAATACCTCATGGCAGGGTATTATCTAAGAAATGCATTTGGGCTTGAGTACTTTTGAATTTGGGTTTGAACTACGGTAAGGGAAGAATTTAGATTTAGGAAAGGATTTTGTAATATTTAATAAGATTTTTGGAGGAATGTAGAAATCTAAAAGAACATTTCCCAGATCTTAAATATAATTATTTTCGTGACAAGTGGGTATCCGTATGGCGTATGTATTGCTGATCATTCTTATCTAAGACTTAGCTTCAGTCGCGTACTAATATAAATACCGCATGGTAGGGTATTATCAAAGAAATGCATTTGGACTCGAGTATTTTCAATTTCGGTTTGAACTACAATAAGGGGAAGAATTTAGATTTAGAAAAAGATTTTTTAATATTATTTAATAAGAGTTTTAAAGGAATGTAGAAATCTAAAAAAATATTTTCTAGGGAGTAAGTATAATTATTTTTGCGACAGGTGTGTATCCCTATGGCGTATGGATTGCTGATGATTCTTATCTAAGGCTCAGTTTCAGTCGCTTACTAATATAAATACCGCATGGTAGGGTATTATCAAAGAAATGCATTTGGACTCGAGTATTTTCAATTTCGGTTTGAACTACAGTAAGGGAAGAATTTAGATTTAGAAAAAGAATTTTTAATATCATTTAATACGATTTTCAAAGGAATGTAGAAATCTAAAAAAACATGTTTTTCATATCAGAAAAATAATTCAGTCTGAATTTCAGAGTTAGAGGAAAATATCTTATATGGACTTATGTGAAGTAAAACATGTGAATTGAAATTTTTAAAATAATAATTTATGCAATTGTAGCTGTAAGTGGTGTTTTTATTTTAAGTATCTGACTGGCTTTTCTTTTTAAATTTCTATATGCATAATTACTCTTTATAGCTACATTTATAAAACAACAAAACTTTATGACGATTGTGTAGACATTTAATAATATTCACATTAATGTATTGTTAAACCTGTATATTTTGGAATATTTTTATAACCCTGCAATCTTTATTAAGTTCTCTTAATTTTTCCTTTTTTATTTCACAATTTTCTGCGTAATCTCTATTAATCTAAATCTGTACCCTGTCAGAATTTACACTAGAAAACAATAAAAAATGATTTCTTAAAAATTTAAGTGCGTGGGATACACAAAAATCCTTTATTTTACAATATTGATATTGGTAGATAGTTAAATATATCTATCTTGAATTCTTCTCTACAATCCCGATTAATTTCCCTTGCACTTTCTAGTATTTCTAATATTTTTCTGCATAACTTTTATATCTGTAAATCTGGTTTCTGTCATTATTTACATTTGAGAACAATTAAACCTGTTTTCTTAAAACGAGATTTGGACAGAAGACCAAAAAAGTCTAAAGTAAAACAAGAAATTGACGTCAATAACTCCGAGATAAAGATTGGATGGCAGTAAACAAACTGCTTGAAGTAGATGTTTCTTTTGGGGAGTTCATAATGAGGACAATTTTGTTGCTACAACTAGAGTTTCAATCAATAATCAGAGAAATAATCAAAGAATTGCTTAATAATGATAGTGATGAAATAGAGGAAGATACAATTAAAAAATTAACATCTAAAGATACGGAGAAGTTAACAAATACTCTAAGAAATTTTCTGTCACTAGTCAGGATTGTTTCTTCGCCGTTACCAAAATAAGAATTGATACAATGAAAAATCAGTCTCCTCTCCACTTTTTCGTATACTCATAGAAAGAAAATAACTATATCAATTTGTCATGTTTTATAAAATACATGAACACTATCACATAAATAATATTTGTCTAGTAACCAGATGTAGCAAGTAAACTGCTATTTTCGGTTGCCCCAATTAATCCTAAAGGGGACAGAAAACTAAAGTTTTGCTCTAAATTATAAAAAAAAAACAATACTCTTAAAATTTTAGCAGTTGGCATTTACATTCAAAATTTTCAGTTTCCTTAAGAACGTAAATCAATTTTTCTTCCAGGGAGTGTTTAGATTTCCTTGTTGAGAATGAAACGATTATTAAATTGAAATTAAGTGATGATGCCCAAATGTAAAATAAAAACGACTCTGCTACTCAAGAGGGTAGCAGTTAGCCTGACTGTAATCGTTCGTGTCTGAATAAAGAATTTTGTTACTTGGCGCAAGCGTTGATGTTCCTTGACTCTGGCAGAATTCTTACAGCATTTATTATATTCCTTTCTTCCGACTCGTGTTAATTTTTTAAGTACAATACATGGAATTACTTATGTACTTGAGCCAAGATCGTAACAGTGTTTTGCATTTCAATCAGGACAAAATTGAGTTATGCTTGGAAAGGAACGTCCATAATGTTGACGGTCCCGATATATCGGGCCGAATGATAACCCTAACTATAATACACTATTTAAAGCTTTTAAATTTTGAATAGTGTATTATAGTTATAATATACTATTCAAAATAAAATAATTTATAATTCGAAACGTAGTGGAGGTATTGCATCCACCTACACATACACAATACTTTACCCATACTAAGTATATATGAAAGTAAAAATGCACAACAGCGAACTGTATTCACAGAAATTTTTCACTTAGGGTACGTAACCGTACATTATCATTACATTATTTACATTATTTTATAAAGTTTGTAATTATGGATTGAATAAGTAGTTTTTGAATAAAGTAGTAAATAAATGTTTAAAAAGTCTATATCTCAAAAATCTATATCGAATAACTTTTTTCTTCCTCACGAAACACGTGATAGACTGGTTAAACTACATGTTATAATCATATATCAAACTTATAACTGTAAACATTTTAGTCATTATTTTATAGGCAGTCATACAATTTTGTTTGATTCTACATTAAAATTTCTCACTAAATACCTTAAAGTTTCGATAATATACGATGTTTTTGAAATGAAAATGAAACAAAACATGGAGGACTTAAAACACATGGGAATACATTAAAAAATATTTTATTAAAATGAATAGAAATAATTTAGTATTTGTGATACTTTTAGAGCGTAATTCATGCTCCAAATCTTCATTAATTAAATCTCTGAATTATTTCTACTTAGATTGACCTTGCCACAAGAAAAAAAACTGAAACGCATTCACTGTAAAACATTCTATTTGGCCATGGATACCCATGGCTTGTTAATATTCCAGCAATATAAAATTCTTATATCATTTCTAGAAGCCAAAGCAAAGATTTCTCGAAATTAATTTTTCGAACATTCTCTTATATAAACCAGGGCTTGCGGCGTAACCCTGTGAGACGTTGTTTTTAATGGAATTGATACAGGGAGGAGAAAGGCGGAAGAAAGCTTCAGGGACTCATGCTGTTAATATTTGCGGAAAGTTTTAAATTAGATTTTTCTTAAAATGCGGGATAATAACATAAAATATTCTGCTGGGAAGAGATAGGGCTTATCGAAATTTGAAGGGACTAAAAGAAAATATTTACGATCAAGTTGCCATATATTTTACAGTTTCCCTTTTATTACTTTTATCGGAACGGAATATTTATATGATTTAATAAATGGTACTTCCTGTGAAATCTTTATTATACTTGCTAAAGGAACAGTGGTCTTTCAAAATTAGTTGATTTTGTTTTTGACCAAACTGCTTGACAACGTAATATGTTAATAAATAGAAAATTCTTACGATTTATGATTAAAATTTTAGTAATTTTAAGTTATTAATTTTTGTTTAAAAAAAAAACTTTCTATGCCCCCCCTCTTTTTTACGCATAGTATGGCTATTTCACGTATATCTGTTAGGATTTACAATAACTTTCAGTTGTTACCGTAAGCATGCACTAGAAATAAAGCCACAAAAATATTTTATTGTAATTTTATATTGTACTAACTATTTTATATTGAACTATTGTACATATTATATTGAACATATTATATTGTACATATTATATTGTACATATTGTTGATTTTATATTGAACTATTGTACAATGAAATTCTATATTCATTATTTCAATATCCGTCCCCTTGCTACATCCCGTATGCAACATTTTCCATTTCTGTCCTGTAATAATTTAATCATAATCACCAATTTTACACAATTTCTACATTTATCGTTTCCATTTCCGCACCCTTGTTACATCCCGTATGCAATGTTTTCCATTTCCATCCCCTAATAATTTAATCATAATCCCCCATTTTACCCAACTTCTACATTTACCTTTTCCATTTCCGCCCCCTTGTTACACCCCGTATGCAATGTTTTTCATTTCCATCCAGAATAAATTTATTCTTAATCGCACATTATACCTAACTTCTACAATCATTATTTGCGTTTCCATCTCAATGCTACATCACGTGTGCAACGTTTTCCATTTCCGTCCCCTTGCTACATTCCGCATACAACATTTTTCCTTTCTGTCTTCTAATACTTTATTCATAATCAAACATCGTTATTTTTCTACATTCTTCATTCATATTTCCATCCCCTAGAATTTAAAATATTTTTACTGTAGGCTTCAAACAATGAATGAATGTTTTGCATTAAACAGGAGGAGCAAAAAGTGGGAACAATGGAATGAAACCTGCATACAGAGGACAGCTTGGGAACAAGATATGTCCCCTATTCAGAGGTTCCCTTTAATTGGTGTTTATAAGCAAGATATTAAAAAATATTTAATTGTGAATATAAAACTAAAAATTTATCAATACAAATTATTTAAAACTTAGAATATGTTTCTGTTAAAAATCATGATACAAATTTAATATAATTATTATATGCTATTATTTTACACAATTTGAATTTGAAATTAAAAGACAAAACTTCGAGAAAGTTTGTTTTTGCTTTCTATCATGTATTACTTGATTTTTAATGAATTGTAAATAATGAAATAAGTTTAATCCTTTGAATTCACCCTTTGTACCACTATTGAATGGGAATTATACCCATACTTTGTGTAGAGTGCTGCCCCTTAAAAAATTTCGTATTAAAAACTTTCGAGCAATGGTATAATTAATTACTTCGCTTTATAAGCGAAATCTTCTGTCCACTATTTGGGGTGTCCCTTCTTTAACGTTTAATGCATAATATGAAAATTGGGTGTGGCGATTTGAAAAGTGTTCCTTAAAATAGAGGTTTGTTATTCAGAGATTTCTGCTAAGGAGGTTTTACTGTATTTATTTATTATCAATATTGTTAAGAATGCTGTAAACATGAAATTTGTGTGATATATCGCCAATTTGGCGAGATATTGGCTTCTTGTCGAAATTTTGGAAGACTCATTTTTGGTGCCAAGTTTGGAGATATATCAAATTTGGCGACTTGGCGACATTTGTTGCCGATCCCCCTGTCTCTGGATTTTACCAGAGGCTTGTGTGAATTTTCAGAAACATGAAAGCTATATAAAGGGGCCATGAGTTCTTGTAAAAGGTCAGTTCTTGCTCAGGTCTGGTGAAAGTAGGACCTAGAGCTATTGCTCTGAAAAAGTTCACCAAAAGGCTGCCAAGTTTTATCGCCATCCTTTGTACTTGTGATGCATTTGGAGTGTTAATAAATTGTTATTGTTTTTGTCTTAGACAAAGTCTATTCAGTCCAACGAACTTTACGCTAGAATTTCGCAGTGTCAGAAATTTTATCGTCAATATTTCGCAAATTGGTGTCAGAAATGGGGTTGAATAGTGAAGAAAGACAGAGGAAATGGCTAACTTTGATCTTGTATCATTTTCGAAACTTCGTGTTGAGAATTTACAGAAAGAATTATACTTTCGTAGTTTTCCAAATACTGGACTTAAAGACGAGTTGGTGAAACGTCTTTGAGAAGATCTCGAAAATGAACAACATAGGTTCTGGATCCTCTTTCACGTCATCAACACTGATGGAGAGGCGATCTGTCCGCGATACTTGTTGAGCTACTTCGAATTTAATCGAATAAACTAACTCTGATTTTAAGTCTTTTAACTCGGACATTCGAAGAGCTTTCTGAATTTCAATATCACTTACTCCATCAACAAAATAGTGAAGAGCCAAACTTGGCGCCAAAAATGAGTCTCCCAAAACTTAGCCAAGAAGCCAATATCTCGCCAGTTTGGTGAGATACCATACAAATTTCATGTTTACAGCATGTTAACAATATTATTTCATACACCAATTTATTGGAATTCATTAAATTTATATGAGAGAATTCGCCAGAGAACTATACACTAGAGACTTAAAAAGAATTCATTAAAAGAATTAAGATATGACAGTAATAATAAATTAAATAATAAATTAAGACAGTATCAATCATACATTAAAACTTTTTTTTTAAATCACAAGTAACTACAATATAACTCGAGATAGCTAAAACGTCTAATGGTAAGTATCCCAGTGTTTAAGACATGAGGACTCCATCCTTCCAGTAAAGCCATCCATAATAACCTTGATGCTATAACGTAGGGTCAGACAGACGAGTAAATGCTTTGTAGTATATGTAGTGCATGTAATTCATGCAGTACATGTGGTTATTTTGTGTTTTTTCTTTCTCACACTTCACTACAATTGATACATGTGGAAAATAGATCCTAAAATCTTCTTAGCATACGAATAACATCCTTTAATGTCGGTCCACAGTTTAAGATTATTTAAAAACCAGAAATTTATCTAGTCCTTAACATCTTATCTGTCCTGTATATTACATATGTTATACACATCTAATGCTTTGTACTTTTGTATATTACATGCGATATACGATTATATAAAAGAAAACACACACACACACACACACACACACACACACACACATATATATATATATATATATATATATATATAAGCTAGTGTATGAAACATTGTTTGTTATAAATCACATGTAAAATGCAATCTTTATAAAACGTAAGATGTACGAGGATTGGAACTTTAATAGTGACAACACTGCTGTAAAAACGCTACGCAACAAAACCAAAGAATGTCGTTTGTACGAATGCGTAGTGACGATAAGAACAGCTCATTGTATTAGTTTGCGGTCTAAAGTGAGTGTCGTCAGGACGTTTTCAAAACATGAACAACGAAAATGGATAAATATTCAATGTACCAGAGGTAGTACATCACGATAATGTCATATAGGGCTTCAAGAGGCTTGCGGGGCGGCATTGCTTTAGAGAACTGTCGCAAGATGAATAAAAGCCTTCAATGAGGGACGTCAAAATGTGGCAAATATGCATCGGTCAGGTCGTCCTAGTGTTAGCGATGTAGAAGTGCATTCTGTTGCCGCACTAATGGACAGTGATCGACGACAAACGATTAGTGAGTTGGCCCGAAAGACAGGATTTGCGCATAAGACTGTGCTGCACATTCTGAAGGAACGACTGAGGATGAGAAAAGTTCTGCACTTTCCGCAGATTACCCCTATTATTCTGCGTGACAATGCTCGGCCACATACATCCCAAGCTGTTACTTAGTTATTCAATCGATGGATTGGACTCAAATAGATGAATTTTATTGGAGCACCTGGTCCAAGACCGTATCTCCAATTTGATTGGATGAGATATTCTATGAGGGTGAGCATCATAAACTGGGATGGACTGGGAAGTGCTTTACCATTCAACATACTCCCCAGATCTAAGGCCGTGTGACTTTCTCTTAATCCCTATGAAGAAACCACTTCGTGGCATTCGCTTCAGACCTGTTACACAGATTCTTGCAATAGACCGGTCCATTCGAACTATCAACAGAAGAGGCATTGCTACAGGTGTTCTGAGACTTCCACATCGTTGAAAACGGGTTATACAGAATGCTGGCGACTGCATTGAAGGACTGGAAAACATGGTGACATAAATCTCTTTTGTATTCCGTGTAAAAAAATAATAGCTGCCACTATTAAAGTTTCAACCCTTGTATATATTATATGTGATGTACAATGGAAGGAAAAGGGTAAAATGATAAACTGATTGTTTGAATCATTTATTAATGTTTTGTATTTTATTTTGTTGTTTATCCTCGAACTCAATGTCTTACATTTTGTACTGTTATGTTTATGCTCAATGTGCTATGTTTTGTTTTTGTAGTATAATTTAGTTGAAGTTTTGTGGCAACACTTTTTTGTAGTTTAAAAGAGAGTTTGCGAGTGATGACCACACTTTGCTGCTGTCATTATGATTATTAAAATAAATTTAAAGACAAATATTATTGTCTACGTTTTGTGTTTGTGTTATTGGTCCGCGTTGACACTCATGATATCTCTTTTCAGAAAATATATCAGTTTTATGCCTTGGTTAATAACCAACAACTGTTAAAATAACTGAGAAAATGATGCCTCTAGCAACCAAAATTTCACTTATCTATTTTAAACTTACCAAACGAAAGTACAATTTTTTAAAAGTGGAGAAAGATAAATCTTTCTGCTGTCTGCTGATCCAGTAAACATATTGTGACCTTTTTTGTGTCTATCACGATTGCAGAATCTGTTCTTATTCAAAATATTCCAAAGTGGACAAATATACGAAAGCTAAACATACTTTAACATGTCAAGAAAGAACACAATTCTTTAATTTTTTTAGAAATTTAGCTTTCCCGTTGACATCTTACAATTTTTAAACCCATAATCTTCTTAACGCTCGTTCTGCTTCGTAATTACCTGCAACTCTTGAGTTTAAAACATCTTTAAAATGTCATTTTTGTGCTATTAGAAAACATTAAAGCGGCGTACCTCGCAGATCTAATTTTAAAAGCATTTCTTGACGCCATTTCCCAGTTTTAGAACTTTAAAGTTATGAGTGGCTTTCATTCTTCTCATAAAGAATCAATTTATCAATTATTCTATCATTTCCACCAAAGAATCCTAATTAATAGAAAATTCTGGGAATATTTAGCCTTATTTCGAAAATTATGCTCATCAGTTCTCTCCTGCGAGTGATTAAATTCCTGAACTGCGCGAGTTATTACTTTCGAGTCTTGTATCCAGTTTAATGTAGCTGAAAATTAAGGAGCCAAAAGGTGAAATATTCATACATGCATAATTACGCTGCTACGGATATTTTTGCGAATTCATTTTGAATATTGTGAGATTGCAGTGGATATGTTCTGTTGTTAGCGACATAAAAATTACAAATGAATAGTAATGCTTTTAAGGGGGCATGTTTCATTGAAAAAACTTTTTATTTCAATATAAAATAAAAGATTATCTTATGTTTAGAATAACGCTTTTCTCAGATCATTAATACTAAACTTCATAAAAATTATTCAGACTTTTTATGAGGATTCAGATGCTTTTTATGAGGATTCAGATTTTTTATGAGTGTAATACATTAAAAAACAAAAAATAAGATAGATGCAATGTGATAAAAATAAACATTTTCTTACTTGCAAATTAACTCAATTTGTAAATTAGAAATTAAACTTTTATAACATAAATAGAAACTAATTATTACTTCCATGCTGTGAACCTGAATTATATTATTGGGAGTTATTGCAAACCGTTCAACAGATGGGATTTGAGATCAGCTGATTTGGTGAGTGCTCTGAACAAAGGGGAGTCTTCACAACATCAATAAGTTTTCTTTAAATTTTCAATTTCATAAAAGTGTTTAAATTTTAGAACACCAGATGTTTTAAAGATTCGGTTTACAAAATTAAAAAAAAATTTCACTATAACTTGATATAAAATTTTTTATTCTAATGGATATTTTTCAAAAATTATTGTGTGGATAAATGACAATTTTTGACGAAAGAGCCATTTATTTTTTTATCATTTGTTATTTTTTGTATCATAAAATATAAGCTACTTGAAATATCAAAACTATATGTTTTTAAGAAGACAATGGATTTCCGAATTGAAAGAATTCGACTAACAGTATAAAACGATATTTTGTTCTTAAAAATTCAAGTTAAATTTGCACTTCCTAATGAAAACACCATTTTTGAGTAACATGATTATTTTACTGTACTGAAACCTGCATTTTATAATTCACCCTTATTTTAATTCTTAAAAAACTATTTTTATGTTTGACAATTTTTCTATTGAATTCGTAATTTTAAAATGTTTTAGATGCATTACTTTGATGTCTTTCTTATTAAAAATTTTGAAGATTGTCTATTGTCGGGTTAAACTGGTTATGATTTTTAAAATCGCAAAATATTTTCTACAGTTAAAGAAGGTTGAATATCATGAAGAGACAAAAACAGTTGCTAAAACATTGTATAACCTGAAATATTTGTGTTATAAAAATAAATTTTACAGCAATTAAAAATCGATACCCAGTTTTGTTACTATACAAATTCTAAAGGTAACATGAAAAAAAAGAAGTTAAAGCAATTGGTTTGTAATGTAGAAGTGTTTTTAAGAAATATTGTTGGACACCTTAATTTTTATCAAATAATCTCGCATTTTAATCAAAAATTATTTTCCAATATATTTTAGTGTGTTACATAGTTTATGTAACAACATTATACATTCTCAGTATAAGAAAATCTTTAAACATTTAAAAATTCAAAATGTTATTCAACTATCCTTTTAACTTTATTCTAAACTGTTGTGAAAGAATAAGTATTAAAAATATTTTCAAACAAGCAGACGATCTTATCTTAAGATGAATCGAAAAAGCATGATATGGGCACCATTTTGTACTGCTCTTAATATACGTTATATTGAAATTTCTCTGTATCTTTCTTAATAACTTTTGTTGCAGACTAGTAAAATTAGTGTTTGTTATGCTGCGATTTTGTTATATAGAATGCAATTAAAAGAGGAGCTGCTAAATGTTATATTAGGACAAATATATCTTAAATACAAATATTTTACCTTCTATAGTTATTTGATTACGTACGCAGCATACGTGTGTACGTAAAGACCTCTAGGCAAAACTAGTTTTGGACTTGTCAAAATGATATTTTAAGTTTCAAATTTTAGGATATCTTGTTTTAAATATTTTTCAATTACTTTTTAACTTTTTGTTCAGTTTTATTTTGTTTTAGTTTGATTTCAAATGGACTTGATTCCTTTATTTCAATTTTTGAATATTTTAATAATTTTGAATTTTTAAATTTATAAATTTCATTTTTATGCTGTACGTTTTACAATTTTTCAGTTTCTCTTTTACATTTTAAACTTTAATTTTTAATCAAACTTTGCTGATTATCAGGTTAATTTTTTACCTTTCTAAATGTTCTACCTATTTATTCGTTTTATATGTTTTTTTTCTATTAGATTCAGGCAACTTTCTTTTTTAACGTTTCATCAAAATTGCTTTTTTTTTCAAAATTGTGTTGTTCTATTGGGTTTTTCGTCTTGTTTGGTGCAGTTTGTACAATGCCACTAAATTTCAAACAACCAAACAACTTAAGATATCTTGTACGATGATGTAGACGTTATACTGAATGGATATAACAATGATGAAAATAAGTATTTTTGTCGAAAAATGAAAGCTGAAATTTACTATGATTACAATACATTTTCCTTTACTTTCTTGGCGGAAGTAAAAGGAACTTGTGTATCTCATATTATGTAAATGTGGTGTATTTTTTATAAGGAATATAAATGTGAAATAAATCTCTCATTGACCTCAAAAGTTCTCACCTCTAGTATATTCATCTTTGTTTGAAAACTGTTTGAAATGAGCAGAGATGATAATAGATGGCTTTTAAATGAATGCATTTATTCAAAAGACTATTCATTCTCTTTAACAATTTAAGCAACCATTTATTATGATCGATGTTTTATAGGTGGAACAATTTAGTCAGTCAGGCTGGCATGGAAAATAACTGCAGCATTTATTTAACACTTACATATTCAACGTAAAACCTTTCGCTTCTAGCAGTTGTTCAAAAATATGGTAATGGATACCGAACACAAATTTCTAATTCATTCTCTCCATGTTCATGTAGATGAATATCTTTTAAGGTTGATTCACCCCAAATCGGTAGAATTGGAAAATTTTTCTTCGAATTCTTTGAATATCTGCTGAAATTGCCGAAACTTCCGAAAAGCACTTTTAATTTAGCTAAAACTTTCTAAAATTTCGCTCGGCATTTAATGCATTTTCTGCAGTGTAATTTTTAATGGTGCCTGTGTTTGAACATCTTTTAAATCACGAAGCTCATCTCCTTAAAAAGCCATTAAAAAGCGACCGTCGCGACACTTAAAAATTCCCCGTTTAGAGCAGTTTCCAGAATTGAATCTCGGAAAATTCCTAATTACACCCATTCTTTCGTTCACGATCAATAATCAATTATTCGGGAATTTTCAGCCAAAAGAATCGCAATTAAAAGACAATTCGAAGAATCTGTTAGGGAACTCGTTCGGTGCTTTTCTGATTATCGCCTGTTGTGCAGTGTTTTCAAGCATTTCGCTGTCGTGACCTGTATTTAATTAACTTCAACTCCAAATAAAGATCGACTAATCACGAAGAATACCCGGAATTCGAGTTTTTTCCACTCTGGATATCGTTTTTTATTCTAACGCTACTTATTTCGAATAATAGGTAGTATTTATCTTCTACTTTTTTGTTTTGATAAACGGAAGAGCTTTTAGTATGCTGAGTTCCTACTTCATTAGAAAAGCAACAAAAAGCATAATAACAGAAAATAATAGAACCTATTTATTTATCCTTACATATTTATTATTTATTATTTATTCCGAATTATATGTAGTATTTATCTTCTACTTTTTTGTTTTGATAAACGGAAGAGCTTTTAGTATGCTGAGTTCCTACGTCGTTAGAAAAGCAACAAAAAGCACAATAACAGAAATTAATAGAACCTATTTACTTATTTATTTATTCATTATTTATTTCGAATAATAGGTAGTATTTAGCTTCTACTTTTTTTTGTTTAGATAAATGGAAGAGCTTTTAGTATGTTGATTTCTTACCTGGTTAGAAAAGCAACAAAAAGCATAATAACAGAGAGTAATAGAACCTATTTATTTATTTATTTATTTATTCATTATTTATTTCGAATAATAGGTAGTATTTAGCTTCTACTTTTTTTGTTTAGATAAATGGAAGAGCTTTTAGTATGTTGATTTCTTACCTGGTTAGAAAAGCAACAAAAAGCATAATAACAGAGAGTAATAGAACCTATTTATCATTGCTTATTTATTTATTTATTTATTTTGAATAATAGGTAGTATTTATCTTCTACTTTTTTGTTTTGATAAACGGAAGAGCTTTTAGTATTTTGAGTTCCTACCTCGTTAGAAAAGCAACAAAAAGCATAATAACAGAAATTAATAGAACCTATTTACTTATTTATTTATTCATTATTTATTTCGAATAATAGGTAGTATTTAGCTTCTACTTTTTTTTGTTTAGATAAATGGAAGAGCTTTTAGTATGTTGATTTCTTACCTGGTTAGAAAAGCAACAAAAAGCATAATAACAGAGAGTAATAGAACCTATTTATTTATTTATCATTAATTATTTATTTATTTATTATTTCGAATAATAGGTAGTATTTAGCTTTACATTTTTATTTTGATAAACGGGAAAGAGCGTTTTAGTATGTTGATTTCTTACCTGGTTAGAAAAGCAACAAAAAGCATAATAACAGAGAGTAATAGAACCTATTTATATATTCATCGTTACCTATTTACTTATTTATTCATTATTGTTTTCGAATAATAGGTAGTATTTAGCTTCTACTTTTTTGTGTAAATGGAAAAGTTTTTAGTATGCTGAGTCCTTACCTAGTTAGAAAAGCAACAAAAAGCATAATTTACAGAAAGTAATAGAACATATTTATTTATCATCACCTATTTATTTATTCATTATTTATTTCGAATAATAGGTAGTATTTAGCTTCTACTTTTTTTTGTTTAGATAAATGGAAGAGCTTTTAGTATGTTGATTTCTTACCTGGTTAGAAAAGCAACAAAAAAGCATAATAACAGAAATTAATGAACCTATTTATTTATTCATCATTACCTATTTACTTATTTATTCATTATTTTTTTCGAATAATAGGTAGTATTTAGCTTCATACTTTTTTGTTTAGATAAATGGAAAAGTTTTTAGTATGCTAAGTCCTTATCTAGTTAGAAAAGCAACAAAAAGCATAATAACAGAAAATTAATAGAACATATTTATTTATCATCACCTATTTATTTATTTGTTATTTTATTTCGAATAATAGGTAGTATTTAGCTTTCTACTTTTTTGTTTTGATAAACAGAAGAACTTTTAGTATGCTGAGTTCCTACCTCGTTAGAAAAGCAACAAAAGCATAATAACAGAAAGTAATAGAACATATTTATATATTCATCGTTACCTATTTACTTATTTATTCTTATTGTTTTCGAATAATAGGTAGTATTTAGCTTCTACTTTTTTGTGTAAATGGAAAAGTTTTTAGTATGCTGAGTCCTTACCTAGTTAGAAAAGCAACAAAAAGCACAATTACAGAAATTAATAGAACCTATTTACTTATTTATTTATTCATTATTTATTTCGAATAATAGGTAGTATTTAGCTTCTACTTTTTTTGTTTAGATAAATGGAAGAGCTTTTAGTATGTTGATTTCTTACCTGGTTAGAAAAGCAACAAAAAGCATAATAACAGAGAGTAATAGAACCTATTTACTTATTTATTTATTCATTATTTATTTCGAATAATAGGTAGTATTTAGCTTCTACTTTTTTTTGTTTAGATAAATGGAAGAGCTTTTAGTATGTTGATTTCTTACCTGGTTAGAAAAGCAACAAAAAGCATAATAACAGAGAGTAATAGAACCTATTTATTTATCATCACCTATTTATTTATTTATTCATTATTTATTTCGAATAATAGGTAGTATTTAGCTTCTACTTTTTTTGTTTAGATAAATGGAAGAGCTTTTAGTATGTTGATTTCTTACCTGGTTAGAAAAGCAACAAAAAGCATAATAACAGAGAGTAATAGAACCTATTTATTTATCATTACTTATTTATTTATTTATTATTTTGAATAATAGGTAGTATTTAGCTTCTACTTTTTTTTGTTTAGATAAATGGAAGAGCTTTTAGTATGTTGATTTCTTACCTGGTTAGAAAAGCAACAAAAAGCATAATAACAGAGAGTAATAGAACCTATTTATCATTGCTTGTTTATTTATTTATTTATTTTGAATAATAGGTAGTATTTATCTTCTACTTTTTTGTTTTGATAAACGGAAGAGCTTTTAGTATGTTGATTTCTTACCTGGTTAGAAAAGCAACAAAAAGCATAATAACAGAGAGTAATAGAACCTATTTATCATTGCTTGTTTATTTATTTATTTATTTTGAATAATAGGTAGTATTTATCTTCTACTTTTTTGTTTTGATAAACGGAAGAGCTTTTAGTATTTTGAGTTCCTACCTCGTTAGAAAAGCAACAAAAAGCATAACAACAGAAAGTAATAAAACCTTATTTATTTATTTATTTTCTGTTCAATCCATGAATGCAAAGTGATAGGAAATATTTGCTTTCTCATAAAAGTTTAGAAAACTGATTTTTCTACCGTTTAATCATAATAATTTTTTTTCTTTATAAATTTCATAGAGAAAATTTAATTCAAAATTTTGAACTGTAAATAGTAAATTCATAAAATAGAAAAAAAAAAACAAAAAAAAAACATATGATTTTTATATAGATTTTAAAAGTGGTAGAAAATATTTGCTTTCTCATATAAGTTTAAAAAACTGTGATTTTTTTATCGTTTAATCTTAAGAAAAAATTTGTTTCTTTATGAATTTCAGGAATAAATTTGATTCAAAATTTTGAACTTTAAATAATTAATTCATAAAATAAAAAAATAAACAAAAAATATATGATTTATACAGATTTTAAAAGTGGTAAAAAGTATTTGCTTTCTCATGAAAGTTTAAAAAAATTTGTTTCTTTATGAATTTCATAGAGAAAATATGAATCAAAAATTTGAACTTTAAAATACTTAATTCATAAAATAGAAAAATAAACAAAACGTTATATATTTATATAGATTTTAAAAGTGGTAGAAAATATTTGCTTTCTCATATAAGTTTAAAAAACTGTGATTTTTTTATCGTTTAATCTTAAGAAAAAATTTGTTTCTTTATGAATTTCATAGAGAACGTTTGATTCAATATTTTGAACTTTAAATCATAAATTCATAAAATAGAAGAATAAATAAAAAATATATGATATATATAGATTTTAAAAAAGGATAGAAAATATTTGCTTTCTCATATAAGTTTAAAAAACTGTGATTTTTTTATCGTTTAATCTTAAGAAAAAATTTGTTTCTTTATGAATTTCATAGAGAACGTTTGATTCAATATTTTGAACTTTAAATCATAAATTCATAAAATAGAAGAATAAATAAAAAATATATGATATATATAGATTTTTAAAGTGTAAATATCTTTAGAATGATAAAAAATGTATTTCTTTCTTTCCCTTCAAATTTCCTTTTATTCTCCAAGTACACGTTTTTATAAAAATAAAATATTTATTAAATTGCTTAAAGTTGTAAAAATTACCTCTTTTTATAATACAGTGGCAGACAAGAAATAAGGACGAAGGTAATGTAAATGAAAATCTATGCGTTGTTATAGACAAAGATGCAATGTGTTCATAAGATATAATGTGTCAAGCATTATTTTTTATGAAACTTTTGTTAAAATGATATACAGAGGCATAGTTATCGTACAAAGTGGATAACTTACAAATATGTGGCTATGTATAGAAGCCAAATACTTATAAACAATTATAATTACTGTTCTGTCAGTAAAAGATGCAACTATCGGGTAATGTGCTGCAACTTTCAGCACTCAGTGGAATACTCAGAACCATACAATTCAAGAAATATTGAGGTAAAACTATTTGTTTACAGAGAAAATTTTTTTATACAGTAAGTAGTAATAAGTCTCTTCAAGGCATCCCATATATTTTCATTTGGATTCAAATCAGGAGATATTCCAATTATATATACTATGCAATAAATATCTTTTGCGCCAAGGCAGCAATTGTACAGATTGTGTTCAATGACAAGATATTTTATCACTTAGAATACGAAATTTTCGTATAAAAATTTTCGCCGGCAGTACCTCAGAAAAGTGGATAATGTGTAGGCAGAATATAATGTACCTTCTACCGGTCATAGACTGTTGGTTAAGCATCTTTTGACAATGAGTTTTACACATTTCCTCATACTGTAAGTCATATATGAATGTAATTTTGGGATAATAATCATTGCCAGTCTCGCACCTTATAAGTTTAAGTATACATTAAAATGTTAAACTGAATCTATTCTAAATCTATTTTTATTTAATTATTTATTTATTTTTTGAGATGAGCATGGTAGGTCAGTCATAATCAAATCCAATATCGATACAGATGTTGCTGTTGTATATAGCTGCTGCTACAGTGATGTCACAAAATGGAGTCGCATCCAGCATGTTTTTTATGTGGGTGTTGCAAGAGTTTTAAGGAATACATGAGCTCCTGTGGCTACAAGAAGCTAATATTATAGTTAACTAGTGGTGCTACGTATGTGCTTGTTTAATTAAGTAACAAAATGTACTGATATTCTTGGGACATCGTTCTGCTAGAAGGACTCTTTCCCCATATTTATGCTACCGATTTCTGTCATTTGAAATCATTTTTAAAGGCTTGAAATGCTGCAGTACTATCCACAATTTTAAATTGATAGGCAAAGTGAGTCATTTGACGTTCTTCAAACTTTCAAATTTTCTTCGACGAGTAAAAATCCATTTAAGCGAATCCTGGATTGGATTGTTTAGTTTGGAATGCTAGAATTGGG
>CM063498.1:192193547-192196047 GCA_032207245.1 Pardosa pseudoannulata
TGAAGTTAGGATAGGCGAGGCCCTCAAGGATGCAGGCTGAACATCTATTTAATTTTGAATAAATGATTTATTCAAGGGAATAATTTATATACATCTATATACAGGATTCAGTAAATTTAATTTCTTCTGAAATCTCGTGCTGAGATAAGCATTAAAAATATAAGACACGTAGGTACAGCGACACTGATAATTCTCGAACACAGGAACAGTTAGCTAATTAGTGTAGGTACGGGAATCTGACACTATAATCTACCAGTCTGATGATCCGAACAGTTGACTTCTATACTGATTTTCGAAGCGCTCAGAGTGCGCATCTCACTAGAGTTCATTGGGAATCAAAGGATGCAAGGCGATCCAAAAATGAGAAAAAGTGTCACTCACAGCGACCTAATTCAAAGCATCAAGTAAAAAATTATTAAAGGTAACGGGTATGAGATCTTGAAGCAGAAGGTCGACTTCCTAGCAGAATGCAGAAATTCGGAGAGACAAGTAGATTATTCTCGAGCTCCACAAAAGAATCCCTCTGTTCTGCTTAGCCAATCTTTTTATATAGGGGTCCATGTTGCCCCTCGCGAGATTCTTTTCAGAACCTTCCAGATTTAGGGTGACTCAATTTTAAGGTCAAATGATCCGCTTGGATGAACTGACGCGTTTCCAGATGTGGCCGAAGTTCTTCTTTAACCCTTTTGTGGGCCATAAGAAGATTACTTACCTAAACGATCTTACAAAACACACCTAAGGGAAGCGCGAAATGCATTCTAATATATTGGTCTTGTTATTGGAATGACGGGAAGACTAATTCCCGCTTCTTTTTTCGTTGTCATCTATTGTTCGATCGATTGAATAAAATTAGCAGTTCTGTTTTGAAAGTTTGGAAACGTGGAGTGAGAAATAAATAGTCCACGAAAGGGTTAAGTTAATCGACCAACCATCTTAAATATATTAGCTCACCGTTAACTTGGTCCATATGTGGGGAATAGTGGACCCCACCATCATTCGATTTATAATTATTATCAGCGTCTCTTGACGGCAATAGACATCATAAAGACGTAGACACACTGGCTTCGGAGTACTGACAGTTTTAAATTTTCTTTCACTTAAGCTACTAACTCTGTTTTGTTGACGGAAACCCGGTACACAACGGCTATGTTCGGACCGCGAGTTTCTACTTACCGGTAAACAATAATTTTCCGAGGCGAAGGTCACTAAAGGGCCCCTTCGGTTCTTCTTTTGTTCGGGTCATGTAACGGATCGTTACAGCCCTCTTGAGCAAAACTATAGACCGTATCGCTCCAAACCAAACCACACCAACATGGCTGTGATTATTTACAATGTGTTTTCTTAATAAGGGTTCAAGTTTTCGTACCTAAAAATAAGTTACATTCTTCGAATAAACAAAATACTTTTTTAAAAATAAAAATTGAAAAATCCAGTTCTGGACATTTAAAACGTTCCAATAAGACTGAATAAATTATATATGTAAATACTTTCTATCCATAAAAGGAGAATAAATTTAGAAGTTGAACACAGTTTTAAAATCCGTATAAAGCGATTGTGGACATTACTATACGTTTATTGAAATATATTATTAAAATTTTATGAAACTAAGTACACATATCTAGTAAGAATAAATAAATAATTAAAAAAAATTTTAAATAAAATATTATATTTATAATAAAATAATTAAAAGCAAATAAAAATTACATTTAAACAATTTTATTTATCAGATAGTTTTTAAAAAACTTTCAATTTTTTCTTTTGTTGTTATATTATCATTATTTAAGAGTATTTTTAATGTTATTTTTGTATGTAGATTTCATAGTTGATTTATAGGAATTTTTACCGTCTGTATGTAGAATTATACAAAATTCGAGTCTTCGAAGCTGAAAATGAGTTTATTAATCTAAATCAATTCGGAAAAGAGGTACGAAGATTTATTTTGATATATATTACGAATGTTTGATAAATATTTTATGCGAATCTGTAAATAATTAAATCGCAAGGAGCATTTTAAAAATTTAACAAAATTTTATAAAAAATATGCAAAAATGTTAATTGTTTTTCAAAAAATTTAATGTGATTAATTAGTTTATTCTTCAGTATGTATGTGTACAAATTTTCGAAATTTGGAATTAAAAACTTGTTGAAATACTTTTTAATATAAATCATGGCGCTTTACAAGCCTACGTTTCTTAAACTTTTATTATCCTAACCAACCTCGGTTTTTTATAATTTTACTAACAAAGGTATTTCATTATCTTAACTAACCTCTTACCAATAAATGGTTTACTTAATAAAATTCAGCAAAAAAACTTTTTTTAAAAAAAAATTCAAGAATCAAGATTCTGGATTTTTACAGCAACCCGGTAAATAAAATAAATTATAAGTAAATATTATTTATGTACTGAAAAAAGATAAATTTTGAAAACAGTTTTTAAAAATTCGTTCATATCTGGATAGAAATAAAAACATCCAGAGAATGGAAGAAGTAAACAATAAA
>CM063498.1:192206047-192273547 GCA_032207245.1 Pardosa pseudoannulata
TAGGGGACTAATGCTACACCATGACAGTGCATATTCACATACAGCCGGATTAAAGGTTGAGTTTCTTAAACAAAAACAAATTAAAGTGATAGAACATCCAGCGTATTCACCTGATCTGGCCATGTGTGACATTTGGTCATTCTTTAATCTAAAAAAGAACTTACGTGGACTTTGTTTTCATTCAGAAGAAGAGATTGATGTAGCTATAAATGCCTTTTTCATCTATTCCAAGAAATGAATGGCTTGAAGCATTTAATCAGTGGAAAATTCGTCTACAAAAGTGCATTGATGCTGTAGGAGACTACTTTGAACACGCCTAAATTTTGTAAGTATAACTTTGTAAGTAAAAGCCTAGTTGTATCTTAATAATTTCAGAGTGAAAGTCGTATTAATTTGGGTAAAGTTAGAGCTGCAACTTCCCAACTTGTGCATAATCTTTTAGTTAATAAATATCGGTTAGTCTCGCTTAGCGAACCTTACCATTCCCAGAATAAGTTGATGCGTTTTCTGGTTAATTATACTATTTTACAGGGCCAGGATAAACCCCTGCTATTATTTTGGTACAATATTTATATTTTGAAGTGTATTTGTATTTATATTTCGAGAGATACTATTTATATATATATTATAAATTATAATTGTGATTTGTATTTTATGACGGTATAGTGTTCTAACAGTGAGGAGGTAGAAGTTAATATTGAACTTATGGAAGAATTATTAATGAGGTATAATGATAAAGCCATAATAATTATTGGAGACTTTAATGCGGAATCGACATCATGAGGAAGGCATCGTCTAGTTGGTAGGGGTGATAAACTCATTGAGTTGATAATAAGGAATAATATTAAAATCCATAATAATAAGAATTCTATCCCAACTTTTCAATCCCCAAAAGGGACTAGTTGGATAGATTTGATCTTGAGCAGAGACAGTAATGACTTTGATATTCAAAAGAGGGTCAATTATAATATCACTTCTAGGGATCACAATATGATCGAAATGGACATAGCGAGTGAAGAGGAGGTTGACGATAGCGGAAAAATCAGATTCTTTAAATTGAACTAGCTAGAAATGAAGATAGTTATAAATAGATATTTTGAAGATTACTATTTGGGTGCACAGGAAAACTTGATAAAGATACTAGCGATATTCAAATTAAATTATCTGATATAGTAAAAAATAGTAAAAGAAAGAAAATTAGGAAGGAAAGAAATAATGCTCCGTGGTCAAATGATAGCTTGAGATCTCAATGAAGTAAGGGCATTACACAGAAGGTTCTAGAAGGAGACTGATATACAGATAAAGGACACATTGAAAGTTAAATATAAGAACCTTGTGTTGATACATCATTTCTGTTTTTGAAAGAAAAATTTTGAGAAGTATATTTGGTGGCATTAAACAAAACAATATCTGGAGAAGAACAACTAACTCTGAACTCTATAAATCTTTTAAAGATCTAGATATAGCACAATATATAAAGATTCAGAGAATTGAATGTGCATGACTCCTGTGCAGAAAGTAGGAAGATCGTGTAACATAAAAGATCTTCTCGGCTAGAGCATTTGGCACCCCAAAAAGAGGGAGACCTAAATTTAGATGGCTCAACTGCTTGATATCGGGCTTGAACTTTTAAAAATTACTAACTGGACGTCCATGACCAGGAAAAGAAGAGCCTCGAATTCGATTCTGAGGAAGTCAAGAGCCCATCCTAGGCTCTCTGGTCATTAAAGAAGAAGAAGAGGAACCTTGCGTTGTATAAGAAGAACATACTTAAAACCAAGAGGGAAAATTTCAAGAACTTTGTAGCCTATATTTTGAATAAAGGGAATAACAGTGATATAACGAAGTTGGTGTAGAAGAGCAGGAATATATATATATATATATTGATATTGTGAGAGAGTGATTGAGTGATTGAGTGAGATTTAAAATAAAAAAAATATTTTAAATTATGTTAACCTTGTGAAAATTCTTTTTTACTACTGCAAGTATTCTTAAATATAACTATAGAAATTTATTTTACTTAATACTTATGGGCAAGGATACTAATAAAAATTTATAATTAATAAATTAAGAGATTTCCATTTTCTCTTTATTTATGAGAATTAAATTTTTTCCTTAACCCCTTTCCTCCGCTTCACTAGCTGATAGCCCTAAGAGAAATATTTCATTTTAAATTGCATACTAAAAATTGTATAAACAAAAATATCACTGTATTTAATTACATTTTTATATCGTTTACAATATGATATAGATAATGAGGCAGAATCGTAAAATTGGAAGAGAAACACCACTGGATGTGTAAAGAAATTAAATTTGTTAGGACTCTGAAATTTAAATCGCAAATACAACCAGGCTTTCTATTTAAATGCATCATTAACAAAACTAAATATTGCAAAGTAAACTTACATTTGCACACGTAAAAAAAATCTTCTTCCGGATTAAATATTTACTGCAAACTGATGTTTCTGCGCATTCAGTCCTTCAAAGCTTCATTTTGGCTTTTAAGTAGCTGACGGCAATTCTTTATTTATTTTGTTTTTACAGAACTAATCCCCGTTCAGCCCCGAAGGTATTTTACAGTTGGAGGACTCTCATAAAATAAACACACTTTGTCACTCAGTTCTCGTACCTCCGGAACACTGTTGTCAAAGTGTCTACAGTAATTTACTCTCCTCCTTGATAGTGGAAAAATAAATAAATATCGATCAAATTAGCAAGTTGGAGGTTGCACTAAAGCTGTGCCTGCTGAGATTTAGAAAAAAATTATAAAAGATGCGCTTAATAGTTTTTTTTTAGTATTCCTGTAGGGCTGAAAGAAATTAAAAATTATATCCCGGCGGACTGTATAAAGGAATTGATGTAGATATATAATATAGTAGTTTCCTTAATTAGATCATATTCTTTAGTAATAAAATCAATTACCTTATATCAGTTACACCAATTGATATGAAATTGATAGTATAAATTGGAAATATTTTCAATAAAGCATATAAAATTATTCAAATAATAATAATAATAATAATACAAACGACTGTTCCTTATTTTGTAAATCACAGCATATGTTGTAAACAGTATTGCATATGACATAGTCGAAAAAAGATGGTATCAAAATTCCGTTTAATATCTGTGGTTGTAGCGGAGAGGTTTTTCTATGCACACAGTATTGCATGGGAAAAAGCTGAAAATGTACGCATGTAATTGACACGTATTTAGTACCTTACATTGTACCTTCCTGTTTCCCTTTTACTCTCTCTCTCTCCCTCTCTGTATATATATATATATATATATATATATATATGAAATGAAGCTATTTGCTTCATCTAGAGTTCCGAGCTTATCTTACAGTTCTGCAGTCTTGCTGAGTAGTAAAAAAGGAAAACCAAAATAAAGACAAATGGAATCTCAAGCTATCGTAGTTTATTCACATTATCTTCCACGAACGAAAACTCTTGAAACTCTATATAAAAGTATCAACTCAACTTTAGGAACACTTGCTTTATAGTTGTTTGTATCAACCAATTTTTTTTTGTATGTGTGTGTGTGTGTGTGAGAGAGAGAGAGAGAGAGAGAGAGAGAGAGACAGACAGACAGACAGACAGACAAAAACTTTTATATATATATAATAATTTCATTATATAATACAAATAGTCCAGTAAGTATTAAAAAATATGAATTTTTTTGTGCCTTTGGATTTTTGTTACATATATGTATGAATAAGTACTGTAAATTACTGTCATAAGAAACGTTACTTTGTTACTAATGCAATACTTTTCGGTATAACTACCGTAATTTATTTAGTTTATGAATTTGCCTGCTCCATGAGTATACAATTGAAAATTTATTAATTAATAATGATGTTCATACTGAATATTTCTCCATTTATGTAAATTGATTTTTTCCATTATTCTCCCCTTGCCGCTAGCTGGTAGATGTAAAGTACAACTTTTACTTTAAGTTACTAACATATTAGAAAAATCTCTAAAACAAAATCTCACTGTATTTTTATATCGATTACATGTTGTTTGGTATATATCAGCATTTCCGTGTTCATTGGTTTTGTTCAGCGCGTTACCACATTTCTGTATAACATATTTGAGATAGCGTTAGGACATTACCTACGCAAGAGAATTGTTGTTGTACTTTCGTGTACTATGAGATCGCTATGTTAGATCCCGTTTGCTATAATCCTAAATTTATTTCATTTTGTAAGTTAAATATTTGTTTAATGTAATTAAAAATTCAGTTCACTGTTCATCATTTTATTATCTCCTGATTCTTTACACATGCATTATATATAATGAGAGAGAAGCGTAAAACTGGAATCGATAAACCGCTAAATATGCAAATCAATTAAATTTTAGACTCTCAAATTAAAGTAGTAAATATGACCATAATTTTATATGGATGTGTCATTAACTATACCAAATACTGCAAAGTAAACTTCAGAGACGCACACAAAAAAAAAGAAAAAAAAGTAATTTCTTTCGGAGAAAATATTTAGAGTAAAATTATTTTTCAGCTCATCCAGCTCTTTAGCACTCCATTTCAGCTTTTATGTAGCTGACGGCAATTCTTTCTTTATTTTGTTTTTACAGGAGTAATCCTCGTTCAGACCCGAAGGCATTTTACAGTTGGAGGACTCTCATAAAATAAACACGCTTTGTCACTCAGCTCTCGTACCTCCGGAACGCTGTTTTTAACATGTCTATGTTAATTTACTTTCCGCAATGATACCGGAAAAACAAACATCGTCCAAATTTGAAAGATATGGGATGGCACGGGAGTATTACCTTCTGTGATTTTAAAAGAATTTATGTTGCATTCAATACATTAGCAGTGTTTATTGAAGGGATGAAAGGAGTTATGATCTCAATGGATTATTAAAAAATATTTTTATTACTTGTGTTAGCTTTAATTAACAAATTATATTACTTTATAACAAAGTCAATAGCATAACTGGTTACACTAATTCAGGGATAGCAAATAAATGACACGTGTGGGAAATTTGGCACTTCGAAAATATTTAAATATTAAAAAATAAGATAAAAATAATACATAAATAATTGTGAAAAGTTTACAAAATGTATACGACATGTATCACAAATTTAAAATTCGCGAGAAAAAAAGCTGAATTTTTCAGACTAATAATTAGCATTAATCTAGCAATTTCTCAATACATCAGTTCAATTTCAACTGTTTTCCTATCTGGTCCGTCCATATATCTCACATTCTATTATACTGTATAGTCATACTTAATAAATTCCCTACAATATTTTTAACCCTTAATTTGGTTAAATCCGCTACAACGAACAGTCAAGTAAATAATAAATATATATTTTTATCGATGATATATAATATATTAATATATTATATATTATTATTATTAATTATTATTATTATTTAAATTAGTATTATTATTATTTATTTAAATATATTTTTAATCGATATTTGAAAAAACATCTTGTCAAATTAAGGGTTAAAATAGTGTAGTTACATGAAGTACATTCTTCATATCTCAGTCGGTAAAGGCAACGATCTGGTAACCGAGAGGTTGCGGGTTCGGAACCCGAGACGGCCTAAGATCCGCCGTGTTCGTTAAAGGGGACTGGGGCACGTAAAATAGGTTCGTGGTCACAATGTCCTCCAAGTTCTCAATCAATACCTCTGGGGGTGGAAAGCCAAGTGTATGGGTCTTCTGCTTGATCCATGTTTCTAAATTACTAGGACCCACTTGAGCATAAGTCGTACTTTCACCCTTGGGGTGCTCGTTATAAACGAAAGACGCACCCCTTTGCCTTAAAATCAGTATCATGGCCGAACGATGGTCGATTGGTTAGGGTGCTGGCCTTCGGTACTAGAGTTCGTGGGTTCGAATCCCACTGAGGCATGGATGTTCATAGCCGTTCTTAATCGGCTTTAAGCTGTAGGTCCCAGTCTCATTAGCCCTTGTGTTGCAAAAAGTAGACCGTAGCACTCCAAGCCAAACCAAATCAAATCGAATCAAACCAAACCAAACCAAACCGGCTCAATCATGCTTAGTTTCACCAAGGGGCATAAGTCAACAACAACAACAATATTCTTCATTTAATACTGTAAAAGTTGTAATCGAAATTTATATAGATTAGTCAAATCGTTAAATATTAGCCTATCACGTCCCATTCTAAAATATTAAACACCTTTTTAATGAGTGCATATAATTTATTCATCATATAAAAAAATAAAGGTATTATATAAGCCGTAAAATACATTTCGTTTATCTCCGAACAGCTACGTATAATCGAACAAAATATTTTAATTTCATAACTGAAAAGTTACAATATCCATATTAATGCAATTCTGTTTTAATGTCACAAGGAGAACAAATGTTGAGATTGTGAACAAAAATAGAGCTTATGCATCAGATCTATAAGTCTCGTGACTCAAGAATATACATTTATATGAATCTAAATTTATAGCATATCTAATTTAAATTGTTGTATAAACTTTATGAAAATATGTCTATTTAAAAGTTTATGTTATGTTTATGGTATAAATACGAAGTAATTCGATATAACGACTAGCAAAACATATATCGCAGATTGTTTAGTTAAGATTCAATAAGTGCATCTAATTGGAAGCAGTAAATTTCAAAATTTTAAATTGATAAGTATTTTCCATAACGTTGAATTTGTAAAACATATCTGTAATAGCAGATTTCATAAATTTCTGCATAAATAATTTAATAAATTTAACCGGTTAGCAAGCAGTTATTAAGGTAACAGTTTATCACCAGAAAAAGACTAATGTGGCGTCGCTACACCCCATTGACTTCACAAAGAGGTTTTGTTAAATAACAGGGCAGGGCCTATTATTTAAAAAACGGTTCGCCTTGAACCTGGGACTTTTAGATCCGCCCCAGCCCGCCTGAGCCCTGTGATTTCCATTTGGAAAATTTGTACATATTCCATTTTTTCAAAAATAAACGTTGTTATTGTTTCTAAGCTGTACGTCGTGTCATTACCAATTCGACACCCCCAATCTACCCGAGGATCCCGTGACGTTACACTAACAAAGCATTTGAAGTGTCTGCAAGAAATATTTTAAAATATAAAATTTAAGGTTATTTATAAGTAACTATAGTAATTTGAATATAACAGTTAAGAATTTTGCTTCATTAATACAGTCGAGGCTTACTCCACATGTTTAAACAATAAAGCACTTTATTTGCACACACTTTGTGCCATATCTAATGTTTACCTGTCCTTGTATTTTTTATGCAACTGCTCCTCCAACTCGCATTTAAGTCTGGTTAAAACATTTTCTTATGCTTCAGATCTAGAGTGGACTCGTATTTATTCTTCATAAAAGCATAGTTAGGACCGTCAGGGAAATACCAGAGGGAACAACAGTGATTTATTTCTTCCTAAGATAGTTTTCCTCCGAATCTGTTAAATAAAGAACATGGATAGTTTCAGTAAATAAATTAGATTATTAATCAAATATAATATTTTTAAAGCATTTATTATTTAATTAGGACTGTATCTTCCTTAAGCATATCATTCATAGTTAAGGTCCTAAAAATAATACCAAAGCGAAAGCAGTGATTTATTTGTATCTGAAGTTTTCCTGTGAATGTGTAAATTACGTATTTTGAATCCTCAAATCCTCTATATAATAATAGCCTAAGTTATACGTTTATATTTTTAAATTATACACTTATTGAGTAAAGATGATCTTTCTATTGTTCATTAGAATTCGCAGAATAAATCCTTATGAAATGTAAAAATATCGTGAACTTAGTGTTTCAAATATGTTTAATAAAAGCCCCTGTTTAATAATAGCCTAAGTTATCTGTCAGTCTGTCCTCGAATTTATGAAGCGGTTGTACCTGGAATGAATAGAGGCATCCATATTGGATTTTTGATGAGTTAGGGTTAGCAACGTCCGAAATCCACCCGTTCCCCCTTTTCTAGCATTTAATGCCATTATTTCAAGCCCTATTTTCCCCGGTTAAGAGCAGGCGATTAAATTTATCAATTTGTCACATAATAAATAGGTAAAAATAACATTTTATCTAGCATTATGACGTCATTCCTTTAACCATCTCATTTAATCATTTCTTATTTTAAATTATTTAAATATCGTCTGCATTATTTTTATACGTTTTATCACTGAACTTAGATATTACTTAAATAATTTTCTTTTATATTTTGCTTAAATAATAGATTAGGTACATATGTGATAATTTTAAATTTAATCATTGATTATTTTTGTTGCAATGAAAATTTTATCCCCGGTATTAACAACAAATTCTATCTACCTCCAGGGTGTAGTGGAAATGATAGTTTCATTCCTTTACTTCCATTAATTACTGTGGTGAAAAATTGGGAAGAACTCAGCGATAATTTCGACGTAGCTACGAAAACTTTGAATTATATGTCTAAATTAATTCAACGCGATTCTATACTGCATTCACAGAATTGGGAAACTTTAGAGGAGTATGAAGATAAAAAATTATTGAGCGTGTACCAGATAATTTTCAGCCAGAAGAAAAAACGATTTTTTTATCTGCCTCATGGGGTACTTTACAACTCTGGAAAATTAAAAATTTTTTCTGATCCCGTCATATGACGGGCTAGATGCTAGTAAATAATATTAGTAATAAAATATATGTTTTCTTTTTTAAGAATATCATGCATAGTAATGCTGTGAACAAAATACAAGAGCAAAGTTCATGCAATGATTTATTTCTCCTTGAGAAATTTTTATTCTGAATCTGTTGAAAAACGAACGTAGATAGATTCCATAAATGACATAATTTTTACTATTCAAATATGTTTTTTCTTTATGAAACATATATTGCATAGTTAAAGCCGCATCTTTAAGCAAATGGTCCATAGTTAAAGCCGTAAAGAAAATACCAGAGTGAACCACACACAGTAATATATTTCTTACCAAAAGAAGCCGAACGATGGACGAATGGTTAGGGTGTTGACCTTCGGAACCGGAGTTCGTGGGTTCGAATCCCACAGTGGCATGGCTGTTCGTAGCCGTTCAGAATCGGCTTTAAGCAGTAGGTCCCGGTCTCATTAGCCCTCGTGTTGCAAAAAGTAGACCGTAGCGCTCCAAACCAAACCAAACTAAAACCTTACCAAAAGAAAGTTTTCTTTCTTGATCTGATCAATAACAAACGTGAATAGTTTCCTGAAATTACATATCAAATATAATAATTTTTCTTTATTAAGCACGTATTATGATTAAAGTATTTGAATACTGTGCATAATATTTCTTTTTAGGTAATCATTGTTTAGAGTTGTGAACAGTGGAAAAAACTCGGTTTAAACCCGGGGAAAAAGTGGGATTTTTAGGAAGGAAATTTTGGAAAAGTTCTAAAACATCGGAATTTTGAAGTATTTTGTTTATTTTTATACTAACCGCACAAGACAATTTTTACATTTTATAAATGATTTGATAATAATAGTTAACTGGCAACTGTAATGAATAAACGTGTAAGGAAGCCAAACAGCCCAAAAAATTTAATAATTGGAATTAACTAACTATATTTGGCAACGTATCGTGTTTAGCATGAAAGTATGATTATATTTTTCTTTTAGAAATATCCAATAATTTTATTATTACATAAATATTAGGCAATAATATGTAGTGTCACAAAACCCATAAATCATTATTTTTCTTTGATAACATCTTTCTCTCTCTCTTTATATATATATATATATATATATATATATATATATATATAGATATATATATACATATATATATATATATATATATATATATATATATATATATAGATAGATAATGTGTGTGTGTGTAGAAATTGGACACGAAATGCAACATTGTCATTTGATTACACCTTTAAATGATATATGCATTACAAAAAATAATAAACTGTTATTTTAAATTTAATGATTTATTTTATATTATAATAGGAGGGGAAAAAGTTTAACATAAAGCACATTATTTATTATGTAATGATCAAAAATAATATATATACTTATTATATTAGTAATTAAAATTGAAGTAATTAGTTATGTGTTTGGTAAGACTAACAGGGTGATTAATTACATAAGTACTACTATAAAATCATTTAAATGCACATTGCTATTATTTCTTGAATATACATATATAGACACACACATATATATATATATATATATATATATATATATATATATATATATATATATATATGTGTATATATATATATATATATATATACACACACACATATATATGTATATATATATATGTATATATATGTATATATATATATATATATATATATATATATATATATATATATATATATATATATATATATATATATATATGTATATATATGTATATGTATATATATATGTATATGTATATATATATGTATATATGTATATATATATATGTGTATATATGTGTATATATGTGTATATATGTATATATATATGTGTATATATGTATATATATATAATGTATATATATATATATATATATATATACACATATATATATATATATATATATATATATATATATATATATATATATATATTGCCAAAAGTAAAAAAGAAATCTCTTAGAAATAATATGTTAGTTCCTAAATAGCCACTGTTGAAAAATAAATGGTAACATTGTTAAAATGATTTCTTCCCAAAATTCTCAAAATTCTGTGTTTATTCCCCAAAATTCTCGGGTTTATCCCCCCCTCTCAAAATTCCCAGTTTTATACATCTCTATCCATGTTACATAAAAGAAAAAAAACGGAAAAATCTCTGAAGCTAGAGGTATGGTTTTATCCTTAGCTGGACTTTCTTATTGTTAATATTACTTCCTTCTTGAGTCGTAAACACCAACACCTTATTGCCAAGACAGGATTTAGTACTCAGTTAAACGAGATTCTTCAGCCACTGTAGCTTTTTCATCAACTTTCGTCTGATAGGAGAACTTGGAGGTTTACCCTCGTGTATTACGTGTTCTCACAACAGTATCAGAAGGGTATTGCAAGGAGGTAAGGGTATTTCCTGATTTGAAAAATAAAAGGGAAAAGGCGATACAGAGTGAATAGTAAAAGAGGGTTGTATAAGTTCAGTACATTCAGGGAAATTTTATATCTAGGCATCGTAACCCAGCAGAATAAGGTAATCCAGATGAAGAAATGATCTTATTTTACTGCGCAAGTTTTTAATTCTTTGTACAAAGTAAAGAAAGCGTTCTATTCTATCTAAATGTCAAGAATCAAATTTCAACGAAAATTTTATTTCGCTTATGGATATTTTTACCATATTTTAAGCATTACATCTCTTTATGTACGTACAAGGTCCAAACGATGGAAATTGGTTAGAGGGCTGGTCTTCGATACCAACGTTCGTGAGTTCGAATCCCACAGTGGCAGGGATGTTCGTAGCCGTTCGAATCGGCTTTAAGCTGTAGGTCCCGATATCATTAGCCCACACGTTGCAGAAAATAGACCGTAGCACTCCAAACCAAGCCAAACCAATGTACGTAGAAGGATTATTTCACATTTCTACCATTCCTAAGAACAGGTTAAGACTAGTTTACATCTGACATCTATGCGTCCGTATACCTCACATGACTAAAAAACAATCAGACTTAGAAGATCAATATTTTGTATTTATGATTTTTATAATGTTTATATGTGCACCCTTCCTTTTACTTGGATCTGAATTCTATGTAACAAGAAATACAACATAACATATATTAATGATAGGCGTAACTCATAAACGACTAGTCGTAAAATCTTGAAATCTTCCATTTAGTACTATTATAACATCTAGTTGTTCATCTCTCCTTTTGATTGAAATCTACATTGTATATAGTGAAGTATGCCTACAAAACATGAATTACAGCTATGGGGCATAACTAAAAAAAACTATTAACTGTAAAAGATCAAAACCCTGTACTTAAGATTATCATAAAATGTACTTGTACTCCTCCCTTTTTATTGTAATCTTAAATCTATATAACTAAAAATTTCAACATAACAGATGTGAAGTGTAACTGAAAAACGGTTAGTCGCAAAATGTTGAAATTTTGTATTTAGGATTATCATAACGCCTAATTATACATCTCTTCTCTTGATTATTATCTGTACCCTATCTCACGTAAAATTTCAATATATTTTATATAACGCTCTCGGGTACAACTAAAAAATGATTAGTCTTAAAATGAACAATTTTTTTTATTTAGAACTATTTTAACATCAAGTTGTGTACCTACCCTTTTTCCGTTATTTACGCTTTACGTCATACCTCAATATCTATATAAAATGTTGGTTGGTTGGTTGGGAGCACTACGGTCTACTTTTTTGTAACACGAGGGCTAATGAGACTGGGACCTACTGCTTAAAGCCGATTCCGAAAGGCTACGAACATCCATGCCACAGTGGTACTCGAACCCACGAACTCCGCCCTAAACAATTGGCCATCGTTCGACTATAAAATGTTGAAATATCGTATTTAACTTATTGTGTTCGGGTACAATTCACAGTGGAATAGCACCGGGAGCGGGCGTTTTGGGTGTAAATTTAGTTATTCAGTTAAATCTCAATAGATCGAAAATTATTTAATTTTTTAGCCAACTTTTCATATTTTATATTGAAATATATAAACAAATATATAAAAAGAAATATATAAATAACAACCATAAGATTTTTGTAAACAAAAAATATATTTTTTGTGGATAAATTTATAATAGTATCGTAAATATGAAAAATAAAATAGAAATAGCAGTATATAGTTTTAATTTTTACCCGTTCTGTGGTTCCGCATCGACTGATGTAAAAACTAGTTTTTATTTGCCTATTTTTCCAGAATCTCTGTAGTAGACAAGTACATTTGGCTTCGTTTTCCTGTATATACCGTTTTTTTCTACCCACAAACAAACCATGTTGTTACACTAACCTGTACTAGTACGTGTCCCGCGCTCAAGTATCAATCGTCAGAAAACGTATTAGTACGTGTCCAGAATACAATGTGTGATGACTGCTTTAACATCTAGTTGAACACCTATTTTTTTTTTTCAATCTGTACATTATTTAGAGAAAAATCTGATTATAACAGGCATTAATGCCTCTGATCTAAAACAATGCAATTCAAATATATCAATGTATTTATATGGACTGTTAACAGTGTTACATTGGAAACAATGCTTTTAAAGGTCATCTTTAGACCATAAACTGGGTTATTTCGAAACAGTTTTTTACTGGATGTAAAGGCATCTGTTATGATACAGGGAAAGGCAAAATTGCGACATCTCTTTCTTACAGTAATAAAAAAATAAAAGCCAGTTTATCAAAAAGGCATAAAATTATATGTGGGGAATGAAAATCTCGTCTTAACCCTTTATATCCTGAATTAATTTACCACCAACTTTCTTATTGTATTTTTGCATCATTAGATACGTTTTAATGGAGAATAACCATAGAAAAAAGAAAATTAATTTTTACTGTATTTTAGTTGTTAATTTTGCAGCCGGTACTTTCTAGACCAACATATTTTTGACTATGATAGAAAATAAAACATTAAATTATGAATAAAACAAATTAAATGCTTACCTGCGGAGTATAGAAATCTCTAAAAATAATAGTACTGAGGAGGAGGAAATAAATGAAGATAACAACAAATATATCGTTGCAAGCCTAAATATTTAATATAAAATTCGTACTAATTTGCTTTACATTTCTCAACAACTGGAGAGAAAATGAAGTGAACAGCTTACAATACCAAAAATGGCAGAAGAATAGAAAAATGTCTGGAGATGCCATCAGGAAAAAAGGAAAAGTCAGAATTGAAATAACTGCATTTAATTTTGCACGAGGTAATATTTTGAGTTACGTCGCCGCAGTACCAAATAACTAATAAACCACTAAATTTACTCAGTTGAACAACACGTGAATCAACTCTACCACAAAATGACCTTCGAATGCAGTACGCCAATTATAAAATCCCTACTATGCGAATAAAAAGGATTCCTGATTGGTGCTGTCATTTCTTTTCTGCTGTAGGAACTGCATCGCTCATGTCCTTATGAGTACCGTCAGGAAAAACGGCTTTATTAGAAATATATAGGTGTTTCATTGAAGCTGTACTTATAAGTACCGTCAGAATAAAAAGGGTTACATAATACAATATAAAATACTTATCAATGAATGAATTCTTATTTAAACTATTTAAGGATTTTGACAGCGTTCTGAATACGTTGAACTTATCTGAAAGATGGCTAACGAAAGAACAGCATGTTTTTGATTAAATGTAAATAACTTTTAGCCCTAACTGGAATTAAATTTTTATCAATTTATTACTAGACAAATATAAGGCCAAAATAACTTGGTAAAATTATTAATAATAAATTTTTGTCAAAAATACAATTACAATTTTATTTATTGGCTAATATTTATATTGTTTTACTATCATGATTAACAAACACAGTCTTGTTTATTAGCAATTCACCAACTTAGGAATTTAATGAGATGTTTCGCCGAAGTTTTAAGGGTTTTGAAACACCACTCTTATGGTCTAATATTTTCCTTACAAAGATAATTAATTGCGGCTCGATGTTTTATGTCTTAGCACCAGTATAGTTTTATGACTGAGTTTAAGTTTCTGGAGAAATGAGTCTAGGGACTTTTGCTTCTTTTTTATGGGGAATCTCGACTTAATAACGTCTCGGAACTAATTATAAATATAAGCATAAGAACTGTCCTATTAGAAATTCTTCGAACTAATGTTATAATTAATCAGAGAATTCCGAACATATATTATGCTTTTATATTGCATTGAAGGGGACAAGACATGTTAAATTTTCAACTTTTAATATTTTCACTTTTTAATGATATTTAATAATTAGTATCGTAATGTATTTACAACACGAACATCAGTGTTCATTCTCAAAGGAGAAACACAGTAAAAATATACCTTATATTACAAAGGGGAAACAGTAAAAATATGATAACTTATATTGATATTAAGACATTTATTTTGTACAATATTTACAAATTTATATAATTGATTATCATATAACATAACCAGCAACTCTTTAGTTATGCGTTATTCCTTAATTATAATGTTAAACTACTAACAGAGGCCTAAATGACCGTTATGAATATTATTTTTTTTTTACCTCAAAGGCACAGGGGAGCAGGCAGGGGCTTTCCAGGGGCTTTCCTCATGCGGTGTCAGTCCGGGCGCACGGGACGAGTTGGTGCTGGTGAGCGGGGCTTAGGATTTTGATGTCCCACTTCTCTTCAATCCCGACTTCAACTCCTCTACTTCGTTTCCCAACTCCTCGCCTCGGTTTTTAACTCCCCTTTTTCTTCCTTTCCAATAGCTTGTTTCGTGAAATTTTCCTACAATCTGCAGGTGGGCTCCTTAAAGTATCTCCTTTTTTGCAAGCTGATATTATTTTTAGCCCCTGTCTCCGTAACTCACGGTTACATCTCTGTGTGAGCTTGACCGTTACTCTGCCATTCCGTGATCTATACCTTCTCTGCAGGGGTCCCTAAACTCGACGTGAACAAACGGAGTCCTAAATTCCTCCAGGAAATTACTCCCACGGCTGTGCATGCACGTGCAGATCATCGTGGGAAAGTACCTCGGTACACACACACCATAAGAAATGAATACAAATATATAAAACACACGAGTAAGCCGTGTTGTTCATAACAAACTTTTGAATGGATGTAAAGGCATCTGTTATGATGCATGGAAGGGCAAAATTGCTACATCTCTTTCTTACAGTAATAAAACAATAAAAACCAATTTTTCAAAAGGCATAAAATTTTTTGTAAGGAATGAAAATCTCGTCTTAACCCTTTATATCCTGAATTAATTTACCATCAACTTTCTTACTGCATTTTTGCATCATTAGATAAGTTTTAATGGAGAATAATTATAGAAAAATGAAAATTAATTTTTACTGTATTTTAGTAGTTAATTTTGCAGCTCGTACGTTCTAATGCCAACATATATTTTTGACTCTATGATAGAAAATAAGACATTAAATTATGAATAAAATAAATGAAATGTTTACCTGAAAAGTATAGAAGTCTCTATAATAAATAATAGTACCAAATAACTGGTAATAAACCACTAAATTTACTCAGTTGAACAACACGTGTATCAACTCTACCACAAAATGACCTTCGAATGCAACACGCCAATTATAAAATCCCTACTATGCGAATAAAAAGGATTCCTGATTGGTGCTGTCATTTCTTTTCTGCTGTAGGAACTGCATCGTTCATGTCCTTGTGAGTACCGTCAGGAAAAACGGCTTTATTAGGAATATAGACATGTTTGATTGAAGCGGTACTTATAAGTACCGTCAGGATAAAAAGGGTTAAGCTTCTATTAGTTACATACTATAATATGAAATACTTATCAATGAATAAATTCTTATTTAAACCATTTAAGGATTTTGATAGCGTTCTGAATACGTTGAACTTATCTGAAAGATAGCTAACGAAGGAACAGCATGTTTTTTGATAAAATGTAAAACAGTTTTTAGCCCTAACTGGAATTGAATTTTATCAATTTATTACTAGACAAATATAAGGCCAAAATAACTTGGCAAAAGTATTAATCCTAAATTTTCGGCAAAAATGCCATTACAATTTTATTCATTGTCTAATATTTATATTGTTCTACTATCATGATTAATAAACACAGTCTTGTTTATTAGCAATTCACCAACTCAGGAATTTAATGAGATATTTCGTGGAAGTTTTAAGGGTTTTGAAACACATCTCTTATGGTCTAATATTTTCCTTACAAAGATAATTAATTGCGGCTCGATGTTTTATGTTTTAGCACCAGTGTAGTTTTATGACTGGCTTTAAGTTTCTGGAGAAATGAGTCTAGGGACTTTTGCTTCTTTTTTATGGGGAATCTCGACTTAATAACGTCTCGGAACTAATTATAAATATAAGCATAAGAACTGTCTTATTAGAAATTCTTCGAACTAATGTTATAATTAATCAGAGAATTCCGAACATATATTAGACTTTTATATTGCATTGAAGGGGACAAGAGACGTTAAATTTTCAACTTTTAATATTTTCACTTTTTAATGATATTTAATAATTAGTATCGTAATGTATTTACAACACGAACATCAGTGTTCATTCTCAAAGGAGAAACACAGTAAAAATATACCTTATATTTGAACTAAAACATTTATTATGTACACTAATTATATACAGACATTATTTCTGGGTTAATATATATAACATACATTAATCGACGTTTATTATTATACAACAATTCATTACAATTTTCTTTTTGTTTTTATACGTTATTCCTTAATTAAAAGATTCTGAGACTGAGATTATGAATAATTATCAAGTTTACCTCCAGTAATTACAGGGGAGCAGAATAGGGCTGTCATTCGGCTATAAGTCGGTGCGGGCGTTCGGGCGTGCAGACGGGCTCATTAAAATAGCCCCTTTTGTAAAAGCTGTCATTATTTCTCAGCCCCTGCCCCCCTATCTCACGGCTACATTCCTGTCTGGGCTTGATCACTTGTGCCACTCATTATTTATAACTCCTCCACAGGGGTCCCCACTAAAACTCGAAGTCAACAGCTTCACCTAAATTCTTATTAGAAATTTATTCCCCAGCTGTGTATGCACGTGCTGATCATCGTGGAAAAGTACATCGGTGCAATGAGAATATATAATGGCTTTACACGAATCTTATAGGATATAAAAATCTGTTAAAAAAGAATTTTTTTTATTAAAACACGATAAAAATTGTTGTCCAACAATATTCCTTAAAAATGTTCTTAGTGTATAGCATTCTATAAAATTGCTTTTATTTTTTCATTTTATCTTTAGATTTCGTGTATAATCATAATATTAATCTTACGTTAAAAAATATTTATAGAATGCAATTAATAAAAAGTTTGCAATGCTTTAGAAATTGTTTTCATCTTTTTACAGTATTAAAATCTTTAACTCGAGAAATAACTGAAGATAACACGAGAAATAACTCAAGAGAACTCGAGAAAGTACTTTGTAATTTTTAAAAGCATACCCAAACATATTAATGAGAATCTACAAAATTCTGAATAAGTAACTTGAAATAGAAATACACCTATAACATTAAAAAATAACTAATTCAATTAAAAAATCATCGAATTAGAAAATGTTATATTTAAAAGTATAAAATAAGGATGTATGAGAGAAAACAGATTTCAATGTTTGATATATAGAAATCATGTTATTCAAAAAATAAATTTTAATAAGGAAGCGTTTACATAACTTGATTTTTTTCAGTACCAAAAATTTCATTTCATAGTTTAGTTCAAAATCTGTTATTTCGAGGGTCCGAGTTCCATCTGTACAAAATACGTGAGTTTAACCGTTTAAGTGCGGCCAAGCGCTATCGCTCTTCGCTTGTTATGTGCCAGAAATACGGAGAAGCGTGATAGCGCATTTTTACCGAAAATGCGAAGTACCAAAAATGCGGAGTGTACCGAAAATGCGGTTTTGTACCGAAAATGTGGAGACGTTGCTGTTGTTTAATATAATTTTCGCATCTACAGAGAGCAGTTGAATTCATATCAATCGCAGTTTGTATTTATTTTACTCAATTGTGATTTTTAATAATATAAGAATTAAAATAAAATACAGTGGTAAGTAGTAATGCAGTAGAGCCGTGGATTGTGGTACGGTAGACAAAATGAGCATGTTGTATTTATTTATTTATTTGTTTTCGTTGTTGTATAGAAATTAGAAACTGTTTTCACTTTCTCAACAAGTGTTTTACTGATCATTATTGATCCTATAGAAGATGAATGGTTAGAAAGCAAAAATGCCTCAGGAAGACTACCAATAAGTAAAAATTTTTCTTTAGAAAAATTTCGTGGGTAAAACTTGCGACAGTTTGATGGATGCCGTAAAAAAAAAAAATGGTAATGCAATTAGACAATCCAACTTAATTTGCGCTATATGTAAAAAATGAATTCATGGAATTTGTGCAGCAAAACATTCTTGTAATAAGTGAGAATAAAGAATATTTTTGTCGGTAAAAATGACTTGTTACATAATAATTAGTGTTAATTATAACCCTTTCTATTGTTCTACAAAAAAAATTACTTCGCATTTCATTCCGCACTATTAGCATATATATAAGAAAACTTCTCAGCACTCAAACGGTTAATAAAATAAAAATAATAAATTTCATAATAGGTTGAGAAAATAGTAAATAATAGTTAAAAATAATAAAACAACTTTAGTAATAAGAATATAGCAGAAAATATAATTTTAGACTTTTAGAAAATTTGGTATCGTCGGGGACAAAATCATGTGTCCCTTTCACCTTTTAGATGTCTATTTTTCTTCTCGCCTTCATTTTTGTGTTTATTGAAAGAAATCTCTGTAGAGAGCTCGGCCCAGGAAATACAGTTGATCTATCATCTTGTAGGTCTTGTAGGTTTCTTTTCCATTTAATGGTAAATTTTAGATTGAGTGTATGTAAAAGTTACTGTGTTCGTTATGAAGTAAATGTATTTCAATGAAATAAAATATTCTTCATACAGTTAATGTTATAATAATAAAATATTTGATTATTTTTCTTATGCATAAAATTTTAACTTTGCATTTTATTATTTTAAATCTTTGATTCAAATTATCTAATTGAAAGTTGTCTTTCTTGTTACATTACAACATCTTAATGTAAATTTTGTTTATTTTCTTTGACTTTCTAGAGTTTCTTTTTTATCCAAATACATGTTATTTTCTCTTAAAAGCCTTTTCGAAAGTATTTACATTTCATCCCTAAGATGTGATAACTGTGTGAAACGTTTTAAAAAAGAGCAAAAATGCAAATATGCTAATTAAAAAAACTGCTAGGAAAAAAATCTTTTCGTCCTTATATTGATGGTCCTAAAATTATTTGGCCGAACGATGGCTGAAAGGTTAGAGGGCTGACTTTCGGAACCGGAGTTCGTGGGTTCGAATCCCACTATGGCATGGATGTTCGTAGCCGTTTGGAATGAACTTTAAGCAGTAGGTCCCTGTCTCATTAGCCCTCGTGTTGCAAAAAGTAGACTGTAGCACTCACAAACCAAACCAAACCCAAAATTATTTGATTCCACTTTAAAAGCTCAATTAACGTATTACTTTCTAGTTAGGAAACTATTTTTATTAGTCTTCTTTTCAAAGCTGTTTTACAAACCATTTAAAAAAAGAACCAACGACTAGGACTCGATTATTAATTTACCCTACCTATTTTTCTATAGTCTACTAAATAATTAGAAGCCGGAAACCGAAAATTCAAAGCAGAACCTGGGGAGATTTAAACCCAAAAAGAAGTAATAGTTTCTCAAATTAACTGATGTCTTTATACCACTCGTTTATCCGACATTCCCGAGTTTTAATTAACTTTTCAAAATTTACAAGTTTTTTTCAGGTCAAATGTTAATGAAGTTAGAGGATTTCTCTCTTTTTCAGAAGCTATACATGATGAAATTTATTTACGAAAATTCAATATTTAATTAAAATTTAAATTAGCTCCGTATAATACCTATGGAAAATAAAGTTTTACATTTTCTAAATTACATACTCATGGGTAAGTAGATTAAACATTTATGTAGAAAACTTCGACTACATAGCTTTTATAAAGTGTTGTATGTTTATAAAGTGTAAGTAATTTATAAAACTGTAGTACAAATCCTTTGATTTGGATAATACGGTCAAATAAATACAATAAGGTGGCTAACTATACTCAGGTGTACTGTTAATTTCAAATAGCTACAAGCATATATTTTAACACACGGGATTTAAACACACAGGTTCTGGTACTGAAAGCCAATGTTTTATCATAGTATGGTGTAATAGGAAGCAAGGAACAAAATTAGAGAACATGAAGGGAGTTTTCATCGTTTTTTCTTTTGACGTCAGCATTATAGCAAGTCTATTAATAAATACCCCGTTCGTGTTTTGTTCAAATTGAATTAATTGTAAATGAAGTCATTAAGTTTGGGAAATATCTCACGACACCCTCATTGAGGAATCAAGGCTTCTGAAGCATGCTAAGGAACACACAGGGAGACACATTGATATACACTTTGTATATACTTCAAGTAGAGGACCGTACAGATCTAACCTCTTACTCTCTTCTACTTAATACAATGACTATATTTTCTTGTGCGAACAGGAAATAAATTGGTTAGTTTGGAGCACGACAATCTAATTTTTTGCTAATACGATGGCAAATGAGACCGTTACCTACTTCTGATTCTGTAAGAACCTCCATGTCACGTACTCCAGTACAGAAATGCAGTACCCGACCCATTCGGCTATAGTTAAGCCGAACAGGAAATAGAGAAATAGGGTGACGGAATTTCCACGAACATCCATATCAACAGGGAGATATTTAAGATGGACAACCGAAAACTACTGTCCGGTCAATTTTAAAGGAGTTCGAAAGTATGAGTCTTTGAAATAATCCAACATTATTACTCTCCAAAAATCCATTTTTTTTCTGGTGAGATAAGATCCATGCGGTCTGTTTTTGTTGATGTTATTGCCCATCCCATAACAGAGTAGCATAGCTATATCCAGATCCATGATATTGTACATCCTAAAGGAAAGAGAACAATCAAAAGTTTGACAGTAAGATATTGCTCAATGAACACATAGAACTCAATATGGTATGGTGGAAGCAAACTCAGCAAAAACTTCGTTGCAGACCACAAAAACTTTCTACTCATTAGAGTAGGTCAATCATCTAAGGTCTTTACAAGTAAAGCAATTGAGGTTAGTTTTGTCCTGACTACTACATCCAAAGTGATAGAAAAACATCCGGACAATTATTTCGGTATCATTAATAGGTGCACGTGCACCCAATTTTATAACACGTTTACAAGGATTTGATGATATTTGGAGGTCAGCTTTCATAAATTTTATACCTTGTCTCTGATAATCTTGTTTGTTAATATCTCTATATGTAATGGTGATACTTTTCTTTCTTCCTTGTAGGTGGGTGACCAGATCTTGACTGTGAACGACATCGATGTGACGAGCCTGACTCATGACGAGGCTGTCGACCTGCTGCAAAGTCACCCTCACATGTCGCTGCTGGTGAGAAGCGAAGGCAAAGTGCCCCACTCCACCGTCTCACCTTACGGGAGCAACGCCGCCATGCCTGGGACCAGCTCACAGGGGGGAGGAGCTGGACCGCCCACGTCGCCCAGCGGGTGGTACGGGGAACCACCGCCCACGCTCAACAGCAGGACCGAGTGAGTCCACTTATTCCTACTGCATACTCCTTTATATTTTTTTCCGTAAAATTATTAGTGTCACTTAAGGTATACGTCTACGTTGAAAACGTCATTTTTTTTGCCCAAAATCATAATTTTTTTTAAAGTTCTCTATTTCAAAATGTCAACTTTTAGGCTTCTAAATATGTTTTTGTTTTGTCTCTATGGCATTTTAAAGAAAAGTTACAGCTGTTCAAACATCAGTGACAGTTGTCAAAACAAAACGGAAGTAGCGACTTCGGAACCGGAAGTTGTGAATTTAATGCCTTTTAAAGAGCATTTTTTGGACAAAACTTTTTAAATTTTCAAGAAGATTAGTTTAAACATTTTTCTAGTATTTTTAATAATTAGCAACTTGGCAATTAGAAAGTTTTGAAGCAAGAAAGTGTGGGAAATTTTAAACATGCATTTTAATTTTTTAATAGTTAAAGTTGCTTTTATAAACTTCAAATGCGTTTTTCTCAGAACGGTATTTTTAATAAAATGTTGAAACTTGAAATGTGATTTCTCAAAAATTTTTTTAAATATTTTGTTGAAAATTATTATGAATGCTTTCGATGGTATTTACTAGTGAATAACCTAAAAGCTTTTAATTTGAATAATTTTTAATGATGTTCCACTCATAGTTAGATATCAAGGTAATGAAAATTCGTTAAAAATTCAATGATTATAATTTTGAAGGACCAACATTTTTTACCAAATGTAAATTAGGCAATGGTTTTAGGTGATTCACTAGTCCAGTGTATAAGAAATATGTTGCATAAAAATATTGAAATAATTTATTAAAAAATTAGACCTTTGAAAAAACCCGATTTTTTTACTAAATTTTCTTCATTTATTAGAAATTTTATAAAAACTTCTCCACGAATAAATTTTTTAAGTTCAATTCTCTATGATAATATAAAGAATAAATCTAAAAATGTGAAAACATGAACTAGTTTCTACGTTAAAGGAAAAAAAGTTCTCCTAACGTAGACGGATACCTTAATCATTAAACATATTCCTAAGTTAATTTTCTAGCCTCAAACTGATAGATGTGTGAATCTTTTGTTTTAGATTATCAAGAAAAGGAAGCCCCAGAAAAAGGGACCATAAGATAGAAGAGGTGAGTAGACAGATTAGTTGGAAGTCAACAGGGGCGTGGCTACCATAAAGCAAGACGATGCAATATGAGTGAGCGTCTTAAGAGTCTTCAGGGCGATGCTAAATATTATAATAAAAACTGAAATGCAATTGAAAAGTAATAATTTCAAGGTAATATGTGGAAACTTAAATCTCATAAAAAGACTACATTAACTAATTTACATAAGCAAATTATGCACTTTCAGTCCTAAACTTCTTGCCAAGACAAGAATCTGACGATAAAGCTATAGATTCTTTACTGCTCTTCTTAGGTAAAGTCAACATAAGGCGATTCATTCAAACGTATTACAAGTGCACCGCCGGAGTGGGAGTTTTGTGGTTCTATTAAAACAAAGCATTTTTTAAAAATGAATATCAAAGATCTTATTACTGATTTTTCAAGAACTGGATGACTAAGGCCGTGGCAGGGTTTCACCACTCTTACTGATTTTTCAAATGTGAAAGCAAGGAGCAACTTTTATTTTGCTATGACATACTTTACCTATTTTATTTGTCTGTACTTCTATATTATTATTTTGTAATGTGTATTATGAAGAAACTTTTTTAATTTTTTATTATGGCTTTATATTTCCTTACGATGGTGAATTGTCTCCCATTTACACAAGGAATCAAAATTTATAACTACTTTCTTTACTGTGGGAAAAATGAGTTTTTCTAGGTATTCATTATTATTTTAAATTTATTTAAATATTATTACAGCGGTCATGAAGATACAGTAAAACTCCAATTATCGAATCATGAATTATCCAAATCATTTAAAAATATATTTGTGGTCAAACTTTTCCTCCGAACAATTCATACCCAGATAGAAATAGACAAGGGGGTGATGTATGTTTTTTTTTTAGAATCTGAATTAAAAATGTTGAGATGAAACAAAAGTGTGCAATGAAAAACTCATTACGTTTAAGAAACATGATTATGATATTGCTACTGAAGCAGATGGAAGACCGCCAGGCGTTTGATTATGCCTTGATACGGCAGAAAATTGGTAAGGCGTCACTAGTAGTTAAACAATTAATCACGGTTGAGATAAAACGAATCTTGGCTTCTTGAAAATGTATGAAAACAACATAAAAATTGACTTTAATCAATTCCTTCAAGCAGTAATATTTTATTGTGGTATGTAATCGAAATATAAATAACCCTTTTATTAATTATTTATATATTTAAACAGTTTATTTTTTATTCTGTAATTGTTAGAATTTATGGTTATTATTGAAACACGTTATACACGCAACATCACTTTAATAGAACATAACCACAACTTAACAACATACAATACAGGCAGTTACAGTTAACATGAGAAGGGTTATTCGAATATGTGGACGAGTGATGACGTCATAGTATTTACAACAGTAATTACATTTTTGTCAGTTGCCCAATTATCCATTTATTTGATTATTTGGACCAAGTCTTCTCCTAATGTAGTTCTGTTGTAATGAAAAATCTATTTCAAAAAAGTGGTTTCTTTTCGTGCTGCATGCAAGTTTTTAATATATTTTTCTTACTTTTTTATAAAAAAAATCTATCTTTTCTTTAGCACAATAAATCTTTTCATATAGAGAATGTTTCTTTTGAATTTTTAACTTTAATAGAAAATTTTATCTTTGTATATTATTCGTAAAGGATAATGACGGTATTAGCTAATGACAAGATGTACATGATCCTAAAATTCTCACCATTTCCGACATGAATCGATTCGTATATGCTCCAAACCATTAAGTGTTAGCGTAACAAAGAAATGCTGACAAACCGATATCGAATACTCTCACCCAATTTCACACAGTATTGACTCTTTTTCCTTAATGGCCCTGGGGTCAGAAAGAAAAGTTTCTCAAAAGAGCTGTTATCTTTTGGGTTGACGCTTTGCGTTTCCGTTTAGTTAGTCTTTTTATTTCTTTTTAGTTTCTGAATCACCATACTTTTTTTACTTATGTGTTAGGTTTCTTCGTAGACCCTATAATTATTTTTATTTTCTATCGCCGTTTTTGTTCCTTATTCTGAACGGGAATGTCTCCAAAATTCGAATAGTAGTACTTAACTAGAATAAGTGTATTAATCGCTATGCTATTAACTTCCGATTCTGGGTTCCCCAATGTAGTGTCAGAACAATTTCTATAATTAAATATTCCAATAAAAATGTTAAATAAACCTCGCATATTGCAGATTGGTAAATATGGTAATTGCTCATGAACTTCTGTGATGTCTCCTTAGACTTCTTTACGACATGCTGGAACGTTATACCAAATTTGGTACCGATATGTCCAGATATGTGAATTTGTATAGTTGTAGCATAAACACTTCCATGATCGTTATAAAGAAAAGTTCCCAAGCATTATTCCAGTTCTTTATTTTACACTAGATTTACGGATGTTGATCATATAGCTATTTTTACTGAAGTGAGCCAATTTGACTCATACAAGAAAATAGACGTTTTTTGCAAAGAAAATAGTTCCAAATTAATTTAAATGAAATGTTTGTTATAAAAAATTGATGGAAAACATTTTTACATATAAAATCACTGCACTGCACTGCTCACACGTGATGTATAAATCGAAATGATGACAGAAGTGGGTAATAACGTAGCGGAGTAGCGAAAAATATTAACAATGGCTCCCACATACACACCAATATTGTATGTGAAGAATGCCAAATGAGAAGAGAAACAAATCACGTGCGACTTGATTGTTACTCAGGCCTGATAGGACCAATAAATATCATATTATGCTATTAACTGTTAAACCATTCTATGAGTCCAATTGGATCACAACCGTGAAAATTGGTATACCACATTTGATAATACGAAATGAAGGGGGTATGCGGGGAAGAGGAATGAAAGTTTACAGATATTTTATTACTTAACTAAAAACCAACGAATGTTTTTGAAAAGTGATATAAAAGTTTTATATATATATATATATATATATATATATATATATATATATATATATATATATATATATATAGTGATCAAATTTTTAATGAGTCAGATTGGTTCGGTCTGTAAATCTAGTGTTAATCAGACCAGTTAAAAAGAATAAAAACTGACTTGAAAATTTCCTTTCAAGAGTGAGTGCAGCAGGACGCTTAAACCACTGAAAAAAGATGTTTCTAAAATGTCTTAAGCCTCTAAGATGAATCTATCAATAATCTTTTAAAAGTTAAAGAAAAGTGTAAAAATAAAAACATGTGAGTATCGTTATACTTTAGGTACTTTTTCACTTTTTAACATACAGTAAAATTAAATTGCAACAATGTCCTATACGAAAGTTGTCCAAGAAATAGTAATTACTTCAAAGAACAAAGTATTTACTCTTTCCAGGTATTACCAAAAGAGGAAAGAAAATTTGTTTTTTAATTAATTACATTAAGTTGTTAAAAAGTTTTTTCTTCAGATTTAATTAAGATGTTTTTATATACGAGCTACGAAAATTTCCATTGTTTTTTAAGCTATATTTGCCAACCCAGTCTGAATTAGATATCTGAGAGCACTTACAATTTTCCTTTTCCAGTTTTATTAAAAAAAATATTACTTGTTTTAATGTTAACTTTGGTGTTGTTTTTCTTAAGTTATGCAAAATAAATTGTAACTTGAAAAATTATGTTAAATATTTATATTTATGTTTCTTAATGAAGTGGTCGCAAGCGAAATTATTCAATGTTTGATATGAGAGTATGAAATTCCTAGAAAATTAAATAACCTCCTGTTTCGTCAATCACTTAGAAAAAAAAATAACTAAGAGACTTTAAGTCAAGAGGAGTTGCTTTTTATTCTAGAAAGACTAAATGAATATTAGAAAATTGTTTTCTCTCCAATATGCAATCAGAATGAAGTCATTAATAGTTTTTGCTTTAAGTTTTTAAGGAATCCAGTCAATTCCATTAACTTGATTTTTCCCGTTATAATTATTGCATATTTATTAAATACAATACGAAAAATTTTATAAAAAGCTCCATTTTCTTAAAAATGTTATACGAGAAAGTAAAAATTCTTCGTTTAAAAAATTTGTAAAAAATGATCGATTACTACATGTGCATGTTTTTTTAAAAATTTTAACCGATAATCGATTTATAAATTTTTGTTACTTTATCATAGTTTAATTTCAACAATATAAATGCCATTTCAAAACTAGATCTTTTTTCAAGTTATGCATTTTAAAGAATAGCAGTTATTTTATTCCCAGCAAGACTATAGTACATTTACGAGGCGCATCCAGAAATAAGTTTCCCTGCATAAAAGAATAAAAGAAATCACACTTTCCGGGACATATTTTTTGGTAACAAGTACAGCAATCTTTAAGCTGTTTTTCAACATTGCCACCACCAGAATTGAGACAATTGTCGTATTGTGGGATCCACTTTTGTATACCTCTGTCGTAGAACTCTGCCGCCTTTGAATGGAACCAGCCTTCCTGTCCGAAAACACTTTGCACACCCCTTTCAGTACCGACAGCATCTGTTTGAATTTGGTCCTGACCGAAGATCCACTATGACGGCAATACATTGACTGCTGCTTAGTTTACGGGGTAAAGTGCGAAATCCAAGTCTCATTGCCCGTGACGAGACTATCGAGGAACTCGTCGCCGTCATCGTGATACCGTAGCAGAAATGTCAGTGTTGCTCTTAAGTGTTGAATTTTGTGTTCGGATGTCAGTTTCGGCTCATAGAGCTGGCAGTGCTGATGATGAATTTCAATTCGCGCAAGGCTTTATGAATTCAAGATCATCGACCGAAACATCGACCGAAGGAATTAGTTTCCATTTCGAACCACTGTTACCACGCTAGAAGTCGGGACCTGTCCAGCGGACATAGGATTAATACGTCATGGATCTGACACGCAGGCGCAATTGACACGGCGTATTACATTTTCTTTAAAGGGGGAAGTATATCGGGAAACTTACTTTCTGGATGCGCCCCGTACTCTGAAGTGCCACTGAATTAAGAATACCTACCTAGTAACGATTTGAGAAATAGAGGGAATTTTAAGTTAATTATGGATATCATTATTTATAAAATACCATAGTGATTTAGTTATTTTGCAGAGAATTATATTTTGTGCTAAAGTTAAAACTTTAATGTTAGAATTAGCTACATGTGCACTGGTGCTGCACTTATAACTATTATGAAGAAAGGAAATGTAAACGAGCATTTTATTATTAATATTAATTTCATGCTAGAATTTAGAGGGTAGAGGGATCGCATAACTTTACGATATTTATTTTTAACGTTATTCAGATGTTGATAGCAAGTAAGATTTTTGTCTAAAATTACACCTAAGTATTTAACACTGTCCGACCACTAGATACGAGTATTATTAATGTATATGTTGTGATTAACGCAAGACAGTGTGTGCGCAAAGAAAAATTTTAAATTTACAGGTTAATTTTTACTTCTAAATTAAAAATTTTGCTGATAATTTCTCAAGTAAAACAACGTGTATTCTAATCTTTAACGAAAATGCTCTTATTGTATACCGATCATATATCAGATCAAGTCGTATGGGATCTGGTGTTTCATGTTTAGCATTTAAACTCTAATTGAAAATTAGGTCTTTATTAGGGATAAAACTTTGGATAAATGAATCTTTTAATGAACATAGTTTTAAAGATAGTTAAGCTCTAAAATACAAACATTGCATTTGTTTTATTCTTTGCTTGCTTACTCTCTAATTACAGCATTTTTGAATTCTTCATTATGATTTATATAAATTTATTATTCGGTTTAACCCTTAATTTGCCTAAGTCTGACCGCTACACTGGACATGTATATTTATAACTAATATATAACTTAATTGTCAGTGTTCGCCACAGCGGACATTAATTATCTCAAAAATGGAAAATGATATATATTTTTTGTTTAATTTAAAGAGATCCTAATGTCTATACAGACATGGGAAAATAACAGAAATTAAAAAATATTTGAAAAAACATCTTGTCAAATTAAGGGTTAATAATTCCCCTGATATATATTTTGCCGAAATTTAAATGTTTATATTTTGCAATAACTGCTCTTTAGTATTTTGTCTTTGAAGTAAAATGTACAAACCAAAAATTTTTGGTATTCAGTATATGCTGCCTTCTTTTTATGTTATTTTTAGGGAAAAAAATTACTTGGAAAGTACTAGTAAACACCTATTTATATTTTCATTTAACGAATTACTGGTAAATGAAAATGTCCGTAAAATTACAAAACCTTTCTCCCACAGAACACTAAAGTTCAGTTTACGAATTCAGATCGCATTTTAAGGAAATACTTATTTAGAGGGGGAATTTAATTTAATAAATCCAATTTTGTTTTAAGTAGCAAAGTGAATTTTCTGAATCATCTCATTTATCTTGTCTATCTAAATTAATGTGGTTCAAAGTTCCCAAACGTAATGGACTTACCGTGATTATTTCGGAAAACCGACTCTCCATTAACTTTCAGTATCCTAACTTCAATTTGAAAAAAATATTTACTCATGTTAGATTGTATTAAAGCATAAAAAATTTATATTGAAAAATATATATTTATAACAAGCAAAAATCGTTATTTCTTATAAATTTTTCTTTCACAAAAAACATCTTTTCATTGTCAATTTTAAACCACTTTTGTATAAATACTAATTCTAGACATGCCACTTTTTTAACACACTGTGTGCAGTTTTATTTCGCAGCGGAATTGTACCGGGAGCGGGGGTTTTGTGAGTATATTTAGTTATTCAGTTAAATCTCAATAGATCGAAAAATATTTAATTTTTAACCAACTTTTCGTATTTTATATTGAAATATATAAACAAATATATAAATAGAAATACATAAATAACAACCATAAGATTTTTGTAAACAAAAAATATATTTTTAGTGGATAAATTTATAATAGTATCGTAAATATGAAAATCAAATAGAAATAGTAGTATATAGTTTTAATATTTTCGAATTATGTTATATATAAACATTTTTACATTATAAAAAATTGAAAGACAAAAACATTCGGCTTCGTTTCCCTGTATATACCGTTATTTTTGTACCCACAAACAAACCATGTTGTTACACTAACCTGTACTAGTACGTGATCCGAGCTTAAGTATCAATCGTCAGAAACGTACTAGTACGTATCCCGCATACAATGAGTTAAGTTTACCAATGCAATATTTACACAAGGGTAATCTAGAAAGTTTCCCATATTGCTAAAAGATAGCGCTGCATAAGCCACGAAATACATTGGTACAATCTGGGTAGATTGATGGTTAAGCTTTCATTTGAGGCACTTGTAAATTACCGGTCGCTCATATTAACTTCTCTGTAGTACTCTAACATTTCGGTACTTATTTCTACTTTCACCAACAGTTTTTAAACATACAGTAAGTAACACCGATTACTTTTCATCATCAAATGTATAAGTACCAGATGGGATGAGAAAGTTGATGGTTCGATTTTGTTGTTGGGGTTCTAGGCAAACTATCCAGCTCAGTAGCTGGCTATCATTTGTCATCGATGGCAGCTTTGAAACTCTGCATTTCTGATCTTGTTTTTAAGGACTTCTGCTTCTAATACTGGTTTCGTTAAACTGGACGAAAACCTGCAGATAATTCGGACACGGTGGTTCCATTTCCAAGCGGCCTTAGGACTTTAGTAATAAGATATATCCTACAGTATGAAAAGTTTTACATTTCCGGTGGTTAATATGTTGAGAAGTAGCTTACACAATGCTATCTATTTTATTATAAATCTTTCCAGGTATAATACTGTTGTGTTTTTTTACGGTCCTTGGGAAGCATAACTCCTGGATGACCCTCGTATTTCAAAAACAGACATATAATATTGATAAACGAAAAAATGAAACTTAGTACTGTCATTTATTGGTGTTTATCGTCCCAAGATGTTTCATTACATTGTTGTAAGTAAATTAAAACCAGTAAAACTATTTATTAAAGCTAATTGAGGAAATAAGCCGAACGATGGCCGAATGGTAGAGCGCTGCTCTTCGGAACCGGAGTTCGTGGGTTCGAATCCCACTGCGGGCATGGATGTTTGTAGCCGTTCGGAATCGGCTTTAAGCTGTAGGTCCCGGTCTCATTAGCCCTCGTGTGCAAAACAGTAGACCGTAGCGCTCCAAACCAAACCAAACCAAACCAAACTGAGAAAATAACACTAAATTAATTTGAATATTTAAGCCAAGCAACCTTACGATACAAAGGTTTTACACAATTTCAATATATTTCTTAATTTTCATGCTTGTAAATATGAACAATCTTGTTTCATCCAAAATTTGCAATTCCTTGTCAATTGTGAAGACGGTTTCCGTTTGTTCACAGGCCAAAGGTGGGCCCGGATCATCCCTGGAATCCCGTTTGGACCGCAAAGCACGGAAACTCCTGACGGAAAGCCAACGGATGACGCTTAGTTACTATTGCAACGAGTACGAGACGGGGGTGTTGCCCGTCGATGCCTTCGTTAGCGCTCCGACAGAATGATCGAGATGGTCCTCGGTGTCGACAATCTTCCATTCAGCATCCCATTCTGCGCGAAACAACGTCCTTTCACTAGGCAAAGAAGAGCTCAGTTCAAGTGGTCACAAAAGGCACGGTTGCTACTTTTCTACGTTAGGCTGGTTTTTCTCACGGTCGTAGATCAGTCTGTACCTCTAAATTTAATGTAACGCGAATACGTTACAATATATAGAATCTTTGTCAGTAGTCACGGTCATATATCTCTTAAAGAGCTTCACCGATTTAAAGATCTCTATTCGTATGACAAGAGTATTTATATGGCCTCTTGTCTAACATCACAGTCACTTTATATCTTATGACTGATGATTTGTACCCAAAAGTACTAAATTACTGATTCTAAATTAATCAGGTGTTGTATTATTCTTGCTTTAAAAAATTCTCAAGCATTACAGATTGCTGATAGGTTGACACATTAAAGGTGTGAATTATACTGCCATTAATATTATATGTAACAGAACATATATGCATATTTCAGACTTACATTGGGTTTATTAATAGTTGAAATTTATCGACATAATTGCACAATTTCAGAAGTATGCGCACAGTAGTCAGTAGATTTACTGATTATTAGACTTATTTTGAAGTGTATTTAAAGTCAATATTTAAGTACACTTCAAAATACAAGATTCAAGATTTATTGATTATTAGACTTATTTTGAAGTGTATTTAAAGTCAATATTTAAGATTGTGACAACAGCAGTCATATTCAACAGTAAAAATTTCCTTTGTAAAGCTCTGTACCCATTTAGACTAATTTTTAAAAAAATTCGATTTAGTTTTTTACTTCTTTTTACGAAGTAAAGAAATTATTGCAATTGCTAAATATTTCAGTATTCAGATTTTAACATATATACTCACTTTGACCCTGTCTGAATCAATAGTAACAAGTTTCATTATTGTGGCTGTGTATACGTACAAGGAAACCTTAGCTGGAAATATTCATTATCAATCCCTTAGCGCGTTCTAAATCGCTTCGTCGCAACGTAATTACGTACGTCTCTCTCCTAACTAAGAAATGATTAGCCGTAAAATGTAAAATATCTGTGCTAACAACTATTATCTAGATGTCTACTTCCATTTTAACTGCAGGCAACACACTATGTAACTAAAAATTTCAATATTATGGATATTAACACTGCTGGGAAATATTCAAAAACGGTTAGTCGTAAAATAGAAATTTTATATTTAAAATATTATAACATTGACTTGTGCACCTGCATTATAGATTGTAAAGTTACTTAATTTACGATTGTAACAGATCGCATAATATATAAAGAAAAAATTTAATATAATGCATATGAATGTACCTGTATCCACCATTGGCAGTACTTAAGCTCTGGTCTGCTATCAATAATGCATATTAACACTGCTGGGAAATATTCAAAAACGGTTAGTCGTAAAATAGAAATTTTATATTTAGAAATAATGCATATTAATAATACTATTATTAATATGCATTATTCGAAATAAGGCTGCTGGGCAATATTCAAAAACGGTTAGTCGTAAAATAGAAATTTTATATTTACAAATAATGCATATTAATAATACTATTATTAATATACATTATTCGAAATAATGCTGCTGGGCAATATTCAAAAACGGTTAGCCGTAAAATAGTAATTTTATATTTACAAATAATGAATATTAATAATACTATTATTAATATGCATTATTCGTAATAATGCTGCTGGGCAATATTAAAAAACGGTTAGCCGTAAAATAGTAATTTTATATTTAGAAATAATGCATAATAATAATACTATTATTAATATGCATTATTCGAAATAATGCTGCTGGGCAATATTCAAAAACGGTTAGCCGTAAAATAGAAATTTTATATTTAGAAATAATGCATATTAATAATACTATTATTAATATGCATTATTCGAAATAATGCTGCTGGGCAATATTCAAAAACGGTTAGCCGTAAAATAGTAATTTTATATTTAGAAATAATGCATAATAATAATACTATTATTAATATGCATTATTCGAAATAATGCTGCTGGGCAATATTCAAAAACGGTTAGCCGTAAAATAGTAATTTTATATTTAGAATATTATAACATCTAGTTGTTTACCTGCATTATAGATTGTAAAATAACTAATTTACGATTGTACCAGGTAGCATAGTATACAAAGAAAAAATTGAATCTAATGGATATAAATGTACCTGCCTCCACCATTGGTAGTACTTAAGCTCTGTACATTGTTGAATTATTATCGTAGAGAAAAGAAAACCGTAGCATCAAAGGCAGTAAAAATAATAATAGAAGGCAAAAAGAATTAAAATTCTAATGATTAACAAAAAAAAACCTTTAACAAAATTATATTATAAGAATTTTTTTAAATTTTTCTACACAGTTTCTTTTGAACCTTTCCAATATTATTAAACTAAAATGTTATTTTAATGTAAAAAAGAGAATAAAACTTTTTTTGAATCACAAGCAAAAAATTTTATTAAGGAAATCTGCAAAACTTGGATTACCAAAAGTTATTTTTATACATTTTTATGTTAGGATGACTTTTTGCTCAAAGAATCTAAAAAAAAACTGCAGCTTGTAAGAAATTTAATACTGATAGCACAAAAAGTTTATTATGCGTTAACTGACGTATTGAAGAAAATAATTGTTATGAATATCATTAGTGAAAATACCTAAACGGATTATTTCAGGTTACTAAAAAAAAGTTACAAAATTAATTTTAGAAATGGTAATTGAGGTCTACTTAAGAATTGGGTTCCCCTTGGCATATTTGGCGAAAATATTGGCAATAGTTACTAAAACCTAAAGGTAATCCAACCAAGCATTGTATTTCTTGCTTTTTCTGGCGACTTTAATGTACATTGCGCCATCGTAATAGAATTATATACTCTTACTTAATTAAAGAACACGACTTGAAAACGGGATATTTATATTTATCGGCAATTAATCTCTTAACAGTTTACGAACGCAACAGCTCCAAATTATTAGAAATAAGCCATAGTAAACCATTAATGGCTTGTTATATCTATTTTTTTAAGCATTGGGCACTTTTATTATGTAAGAAAAGAATTACACAAGGAGAGTTGGATGCAAATATTATATAAATTATAATATAGGTACAGATTGTTTGGACACGGTGGGATCAGGAGAAAATGCTAAGCGACCATACTAAACCATTATCGCCAAGTTGGCGGGGGAACCCAATTCTTAAGTCAACCTGATAATTGTAGTGAAAGTAACCGTTTTTAACCGCCGCTTTCACTAGAATTATGGGCCAAAATTATACGCTAAATTGATTTTAATGACTAAATGCACTTATTCCTTCACTCTCATGCATTCCTATTTTATTGTTACTCATTTTTGTTAAACTCTGACATTATTCGTATTGCTTGTAAGATTTTATGCAAAAATAGAACTATGCGATGAATATTGCAGTGAAAGTAACAATTAAAACTGACTAAAATATGAATTAAAAGTATATTTAAGGTATAGATAGATTCCTTTCTTGTTTAATTGTAAAGATTTTCTTACCGTATTGTTTTACATTTCTATTAAACTCTGTCAATTCATCATTGTGCTCAGTCAATCGTCAGAATATTCTTCATTGTTTGCAAAAATTTATAGGAAGTATTCTTTTGTTTACATTTAATTTCACATTTACTGTGGTTTGTTTCATTCTATTTACCTTTATTGCCCCCATTTAAACTGCAGTTGAAGTTTCGTGTTTTGTTAGAATTTTAGCTCGTGTTTGTCTTTGAATTTTATTCTATTATGAGTTACACCGCATTGCGGTATAATAAACTTTTTTGTTCCAAAAATTGTAATTTTTATTTTTTTAAAACTTGTTTACAGCGCATTATTTGTATTGTTTTACGTATTATACTTTTACGGGCAAAACATTTCTGATTACGGCGATTAGACATTTTTATCGTTAAATAGATTTATGGAGATTAAATGTCGGAGAGTGAAAAACTTAATGTGTTATTGACACTAGAATGATTTAATGATTTTTGACTGATTTTTTTTTAACGTGGAATTTCTATGTTACAGATAAAATCAAGCTCAAGATTTAAGGGAATGCTATGCATGTCACAGAATTAAATGGAAGGTACTACTAAAGAATAATGTGCCCCTTGGCAAATTTGGTGTAATTATTGACGATGTTTACTAAAACACAATGGTATTTTATCCGAAAATTGTATCTCTTTCTATTTGGGCAACTTTGATGTAGATTGTGCCATTGTAATCGAATTACATATATATTATCTTAACCAATACCACTGAGAAAGCGGGAATTTATATTTATGGACAATTAATCACTCAACATATTGCAAAGCGGACAGCTCCAAATTATTAAATATTATCAATAGTTAACCTTTAATAGTTCATTATATATATTATTTTTAAGCATTACATGCATTTAATATATAAAAAACTGGTTCCAAATGTAGAGCTGGATACAAATATAGTATAAAAAAATATAGATACAGATTTTTTGAACATAGTGAGATGGGGAGAAAATGTTAGGCTACCATGTTCAGAGCTTTATCGCCAAGTTGGCGGGGGCACCCTATTTTTCAGTCAAGCCAAATAGAATAACTTAAAAATAATATTAAATTTTAATGTTAAATTTTAATTTTAATTTGGAAAGCATATATATATATATATATATATATATATATATATATATATATATATATATATATATATATATATATATATATATATATATATATATACATATATATATATATATATATATATATATATATATATATATATATATACATATATACATATATACATACATATATACATACATACATACATATACATACATACATAACATACACGAGACATTATAAAACTGCTGCTCGTGAAAAGTCATTTTAAATAAAAACTAAAATAAAATTGAAACTACTGTTTGCTTAGTGGGAAAGTTTTAGAAATCAAACCTGTTTTTCTTCGTTGGAATGATACATCCTTTGGACTATATAAGCATTTGTAACAACGAATTACTAAAAAAGTGGAATATCTGATATTTATTTTCTTTTATGCAAATTTTGTTGAAATTTTATTAGGAAAGGTGCATTTTTAATAAAAAGGATTTCTTCACTTTTTCAGATTTCGTATCTTCTTTTCATCTTGCATATTCCTCAAATATTTACAATACTCTCTACCAGTTTCCTTATCTTAAAATATATTATACTATTGAAGGAATTTTCTTTTTCAAAATACATTTATTAAAGTGTTTTCTAATATATTATTTGGGATTTTTCACAGGTTTTGAGGCTAAGTAAAGACTTGGTTTCTATTGGAAAATGGTGGTTTTGGGGCTCATTTATAAATGTTAATCATTCCTAGCATGTAAATTCCTCACTTTCATTGATGCCGTTCTATATTTTTGTGCCTCTCTTCTGATAATTTAATCGCGTTATAGTTAGTACAGTGAACACCGCTTAATGTGATAGCGTGTAATGTTATCACTCGCTTATTTGTATCGAAATCACCTGGTGCCGATTTTCTCTATTCACTTGTATGTGAAAATTATCGTTTTATGGGATCGTTACATCGGTTAATGTTATCAGTTTTCAGACCTCATTTTAACTGGCAATGGAATATTCACAATGTATTCGGAAATAACCCATCCTTTCTATTCCTTCAATGTTGATCCGAACGATGGCAGATTGGTTATGGTGCTAGCCTTCGGATCCGGAGTTCGTGGGTTCGAATCCCACTATGGCATGGATGTTCGTAACCGTTCGGAATCGGCTTTAAGCAGTAGGTCCCGGTCTCATTAGCCCTCGTGTTGCAAAAAGTAGACCGTAGCACTCCAAACCTAACAAATCCTTCAATGTTGATTGAATTTTTGAAAATACTCCCTCTTCCAATTAGGGAAATAAGGAATGAACAAAGGAGTGGGGAATTACGCGTTCCTTCAATTCTTCAGAAGTACTCACACCCTGCTGATAGTCAGTGGTTGTCAGATAAGCAGAAGGCGACACATTATCATCGGAACTGAAAAGAAACGTATTCATATTTTATGCCTTGCTCGCTTACATGCAGCTTGTCGATTTGGAAGCCAGAAAGGGAAATAATTTAACGTTAAAACAAAAGATCGAAATTTTAAATCGATATGACAGGTTGATTATGATTACGAACAATTTATCAATGAATTCTTAGAAAAAATTGTAGACAGTCAAGAAATGATCAATTTTTTTAATTATGCATACAATTCTTGTGTTTTAAAGGATAATATACATAAATGCAGGATAATATAAGGCGTGCTTTTTTCATATTGTTTTGAAATTTAGTACGTGTGAATTAAAGGAAGGGGGTTTAATTTATCTAATTTTTCATATCGTTTATTTCATATCAAAATCACGGTATCTCTAACTGATCACATTAAGGGGTGTTTACTGTATAAGTAAATTTGCATTTTGTACCAAAAAAGGAGAGCAAAATTTTACTGGAGGATAGAATACAGTTATACGAGCAATATACGTCATAGCGAGTATGAGAGGAAGGCTGAAGTTGAGGCTCTAGGTGGCGTTGTAAATGTACCATAACTTGGTCTCAAAAATCTCCGGAACTCTCGTGTTTGAATTTCTTTTTTGTAAAGCCATATGAAGAGCCTAATCTTTGAGTACTCCAAAGAAAAAAACATATATCTATTCATCAGGATGGCCATTGTTGTTAGCGTCATTTTGGAAATGAAGTCTTCGCAAATATATTAGTCCTTATCCAGCAGGTGTGAAGACTGTAATACAGATTCAGACGCTGTTTCCAGCAAATACTTTGAACATATACGTCAATTACATTCCTGGTAGTAAAATGTTTTCTGAAGTATCTCCTCTCATTCTTATAGTAATTTTTTAAATGTTACAGGGGAAATACCTTTTACTTTCTCACTATGCGTTCCGACCATGCATTCTTTGGCGAATTTTAATGATATACCTGTGTTCTATCAGCATGCAAAATTTTATCCATATTTTACTTTATATATAATGAGATTCACAGGCTAACTAGACTTAGGGGTTTACATAAGTGATAAACGCTAATAATTGTTACGGACTAACCAAACAATAATCTTCTTTGAAATTTTCTTACTGGTGGGTTCTTTAAAGTGAGAGGTAGGATAAAATTGTTTCAAAATATCTATTTAGAAGATGATTAAAATTGTGTGGATGACTGATCATGATTATGGATTTATCTAATTTTTATACTTCAAGTAGAGAACTAAACACTACATGTTTATCTATAATTCTTATTAGTAAGGTACTGTGATATGCATTATACTAACAAAGATAGAAGAATAACAGTGGAAGGCGGTACGATCGTCGAATGGATAGGGCTCTACTGTTCGGTACTAAAGTTATGGGTACAAATACCGCTGTATTTGAGTAGTGTTTCTTGTTGACATGTGGAATATCAGATTATTCTATTCTCCCTAGTGTAGCAAATAGAAAAAACGACTATAGCACTTCAAGTGAACCCCTCCAAACAAAATAGAAGTTATGTATAATTAAACTCAAAATATACTATAGCCGAACGATGGTCGATTGATTAAGGTGCTAGCCTTTGGTGCCGGAGCTCGTGGGTTCGAATCCCACAGGGGCATATATGTTACTAGCCCTTCGGCATCGGCTTTAAGCTGTAGGTACAGGTCTCATTAGCCCTCATGTTGCAAAAATTAGACCATAGCACTCCAAACCAAACCAAAAGATAGTATTATTTTACTATATGCTACAATTTAAATACAAACCTGATTACTAATTGATGAAGAACACATGTCCGCTTTATTAAGTATTCTTTAACTTAAAAAAGTATTAACAGTACCATTCAAATTCTACTCTTCAAACGCAATTAAAATTTTAGAAACAGAGATCGAGATATATTTCTCTCAAACAGTTAATTACCTCTTTCTTGACAGGAAAGTCTCATTAAAAGTGATTCAGATGAAGTCAGAGAAAATAAAGTATTTTGCATTTACCCAGAGTACACAACGCAAACAACAGAAATAGATGAACAAGCTCCCATTAAATCACAAGAATAATCACCCTTCTGTAAAAGCAAAACAAACATCGTAGCAAAATTAGCAGATGGAAACACGACCTAACTATGCGGGCAACTCATTCGTCTTTTAAATCATGAACACTGGTCACGATAAAACTCAACTATAGCTTATTTCCTTGACACATGTGCCACTTTCCGACACTGCTAAAAGTTTCAAAACTAATTTTCCTACCTTCTTACATTTAGAAGCACCTGTATTTATTCTGCCAAAATGCTGCCCCTGAGAGCTATTTATTTCTTTTATGTTACAGCAAAATTTGTTTCATCATTTCAATACTGACTTTATGCTGTTAAAAATACCAACAGTTGTTCTTCCAGGAGCAAAATTAACAGTAGTTTGCCCATGTTCAAGGCATGAATATTGTTTTCTAAAAATCTAGTGGTGTTATCTATATGCTTATTTATCTATCTATAACCATCCCTTAATATATCTGCCTATATATCCTTGCATACACACACACACGTGTGTGTGTGTGTGCGTGCACACACATGCATGTGTGACTAAAATTATGCAGTAAAAGGACAGATATATAACAATTATAGGTTGTAATACATTACATATTTATACTGTATAAGATTATAATCACCGGGATCAAACACTAGACTGTAAACATGATGTTCATTATATTCATATAGATACAGGTGTTTGACAAAACTTTGAAACACCTTGATAATCAAAAAATTATATTTTAATAGATGTAGGTACAACTTTTACGGCAATTACAGGCTCAGTTTTTCGAGGTATTGATTCATAAAAATTGTGAATTGTTTCCAAAAGGAATTTTTCCAAAGAAATTTTAAAGTTCCAAAGAAATTCTTCAGTTAAAACAGTTTAGTTAAATCATCCAGGTCTGTTAGAGAGGATGGCGGTGAAAATCGATATCTTACTTGGATCTCTAAAAATGGTCGTAAATGCTCAATGTTGGCATATGGGTATTGTGGCAGTCAGATAATATACTGTAACGATCCGTTCCATTACCCGAGAGAAAGAAGAATAGAAGGTGACCTTTCGCAGCGGACAATTATGGTTAGAGGTAGATAGACACTCGTGGTCTGAACGTTCGTGTACCCGGTTTTCGACACAAAGCAGAGGCAGTCGCTTCAGCCGGGGTAAATTAAAAAACTGTCAGTGCACCAGAGCCAGTGTGTCTACGTCTTTATGATGTCTGTTGCCGTCAAAAGACTAGGATAATAATTACAAATCGAGGGACGGTGGGTCCCCAAGTTAACAGTGTAGCTATTGGATTTAGGATGGTTGGTCGGTGAACTTCGGCCACATCTGGAAACGCGTCAGCTGATCCAGGCGGGTCGGTTGACCTCAAAATTGCGTCATCCGGGATCTGGAAAGTTCTGGAAGAATCACTCTAGAAGCAACCGGAACATTATATAAAGAGATTGGCTGAGCCAAGAGAGGAGGAGTTTTTTGTTTAGGAGGAGCTCGAGCAGCGGCCACTTGACTCTCCGAATTGCCGGAGCTTTCTTTACTTCAGAGACCCCCATCGTTTGTTTTCTGCTAAGAAGTCGACTTTCGACTTCGGGATCTCATTCTCACTACCTGAAATATTTTTTTTTTACTTCGTGATTTGAAGTAGGTCGCCGAGAGTGACGCTTGTTCTCATTTTGGATCATCCTGCATCCTTCGGTTCTCAACGAACTCCAGCGATATACGCACTCAGAGTGTTTCTAGCTTCCGCCAACTGTTCAGATTCACAGACCGGTAGATTACAGTATCTGAGTCCCGTACCGCCGCTCTGTAGCTAACTGTTCTTGTGTTATTAGCTTTACTGTACCCACTTTAACGTTTTTTAACGTTTATCTCAGCACGAGATCCCAGAAGTAATTTAAATTACTGAATCATGTACATGAATGTATATAATTATTTCCATGAATAAAGCATTTAATCAAGATTGAGTTTCAGCCTGTATCTTTGACGGCCTTGCCTACCCTTACACAAAACGTCACAATGCTCAAATTCATCGTGCCATTCCTTAACAAATTCTAGGTGTAAAAGACTAGGATTGGTTCATTATCATCTGGAAAGGTGGCACGATCTTTCGGAAGCAATTCTTGAACCATAGGATGAACTTGGTTTCCCCAAAATTCCTCTTAAAAATTCCTAAAAATAGTCTCGGCTGTTAATTCTTCCATGAATGAAAATCTTTTTCCGGCAGATTTCCAAGAAATAGCACCCCAGATCATCACAGAAGCCCCACCATGTTTTCAGTTGTGAGAAGGCAGCCTGGATTAAATGCTTCTTTCGGTTGTCTCCAAACGTGTAATCGGCCAGAGGTCGGAAATAAGGTAAACGATGATTCGTCAGAGAAAATCACATTTTTCCACTGCTCGAGTGACTAATTCTGGTGGTTTCTACACCACTCTAAACACTTTGGAACATTTGTCTTTCAGAGCAGAGGTTTTCTAATCGCAGTTCTTCCGTGGAATCCAGATTCGTGCAACTCCCGAAGAACATTTTTTGAGGAAACTGGGTTCTGTAGGTGTTCATTGAGCTCTTAGGAAACGTGGTCTTGCAATCGTTTTTAACAATTCAGAGTCCCACTGGTCACTCTAAGACAACTTCGACTTTCGGCTTTGCTGAGGACGTTTTTTTCTATTATTTCAAAGGCAGTTATTATTTTTTGGACAATACATCTTGAAATGACATGCATTCGGACAGTTCCTGTTACAGTTTCGCCTGCCTTACGAGCACCAAGAATTTGGCCTCTTTGAAAGTCTGAGAGGTCTGCCTTTTTTATAAATTATAATCAACTTTGTATTTAAATATCTTAAAAAACAATAATTTTAATTACACATATCAAATAAAATAAATAATAAACAAAAAATATTAAAATATGTCAAGTTTTGATTTCTTATATGCTTTTGTGCATATGCATATATCTATGCGTATAAATATATATATATATATATATATATATATATATATATATAATATATATATATACTCGTTTTCGAAAGAGAATACGATATTTTTCAGGAGAATTTCAAGATCATCTTTATTGAACAGCGTCCACTGCAAAAATTTAAAGGATGTCCGTACGGTCTTTTATAACCTTAGGGACGCGACCAATGTGATAAAGAAATTTGTTTAATCAGCAAGTAGAAATGCTCTTAATTAGCAAAAGTATTCTGGTCAGTTAAGCTTGCCAACAGGAAGGAGACAAAAGAGTTTAACACCGAAAGACCACTAAAAAGATGACGAACTTACGGATTTGGTGGTTTTTTAATTGAGGAGTTTGTAATTTTAGTTTAGGACTAAAGTATTAAATTTTTACATTATATATATATATATATATATATATATATATATATATATATATATACACACACACACATACATACATACATACATACATACATACATACATATTTACATATGTGTGTATACATACATACATACATATATACATATGTGTGTATGTACATACATAGATAAATAGGCAAGTAGTAGATAGAGATAGGGATATTAGATGTTTTGTGATTTATGTGAGTGAATATTATATCCGAGCACGAAATACTAATAAAAAAAGTAAAACATAAAAAGTAAATTTTAAGTGTTTGTAAATATTTTTAAAATTTATAAGATAGCTAACACAGATATATACATACAATGGATTATATATATATATATATATATATATATATATATATATAGATATATATATTATATATATATATATATATAATATATATATATATATATATATATATATATATATATATATATATATATATATATATATATATAGATAGATAGATAGATAGATAGATAGATAGATAGATAGATATGGAATATTATATCTACGCACGAAATATTAATAAATAAATATAAAACACGAGAGTAAATTTTAAGCGCTTGTATAAATATTCTACCTATCCTAAAATTTTTGTGAAACAGGTAATAATGTTTAGCATAATAATATCCTCGTTAATTAAAATTACTTTTCATTAAGAAGAAAAAGTTTAAATTTCTTTAGTTAAAATTTTAGTTCTGCTAACGGAGTAATTCAAGATGGAAAGGCTTGGATTATTAATATTCTCACCTACCTTTATAATTTTGTAGAAGATGATTTAATTACATCCAAAAATTCCTCGTAGTAAGAAACAAAAAAAAAAAATTATTTCTCCCAAAAAATAGTTGCTTCGAAAGTTAATATTTTAACAATGCTTGGCATCGAAGAAAATTAAATTTGAAATTACTTTTACGTTAATGTTAAATAACTGCATCATCTTGAGTAAACTAAGAAAAATTTTAGTTTGGGAGTTAGTACCTTATAGAAAGTCAAAATGGTTTTAGTCCGATGAATATAAATTGAGTATATTTTAAAGTTTTAAAATTAAAATACCTAAATAGTAAATGTAAAATGTAGATCTTCTCTGTGTTTTTTTTGTGTTTTTTTTTTGTTTTGTTTTTTAAATTTCTATCAAACCTCGAATTTTAAGTATTTATTGCTCTGTGTAAGATAAGCATTTCGAAAAATTCTTAATCTCATAAAATTTGTAAATCATTAGTTAGAAAAATGTATTTGACAATAATGTAATTGTAAAAGTGATCAAAATCGATTAAAAGTGAGCTTTAACGCCTTGAAGTATTATAGAGACAATGCTTTTTCTATTGATTTAGAATATATGATATTTTATAAAAAGGATTTTGGGTAACTTTTAGTGCAATCAGTCAAAATATTTACCGATTGTAATTTACCAAATTATATTCCTTTTTTAAATTTTTCGAATCATCTATTAAATATATAAAATCTAATTTAAAAAAATATAGAAAATTTTCATCTTTTTAATTTGTTGAGCTCATTTTCAAAAAGTATTTGAAATTTTATAAATGTTTCAAACGTATTTAAATACTAAATTAAGTATATGGTCTTTTTTAATTAAATTGAAGATTTTTTTATTGTTTAGATATATATTTATTTTATAGAATTTTATTGGAGATATCTTGAATTTAATGTAGTCTATTAAAGTTCTTTAATTAATACAGAACAAAATTTCTAAATTGAACTCAATAAAATTATTAATAAAATTTCAAATACTTTTCCAAAATGAGATTAACAAACTGATTTGATAAAACTTTTCTTAGATTAAAAAAAAGAAAAAACTGGAAGTTTTAAATTTACTCGATGATTTGGTATTTTTTGATAGGATATTACAGTAGAATTTATCCGCACAAAGAAAACTAAGTTAATTTAAAATCCATTGCATATATGACTTAATTGCCTTTCAAGGGTTAGTGATGACATGGGAGTGAGCACGGTCTGTAGAAGATGCGCGTGCAGACTGCACTTTAACTGTAATGTAAGGTGTGCGTCTGCCCTTATTTTCCCGATGACTGTACTCCACGTTTCTGTACCTGCTCCCCTATTGTTATTGGAGCAGGTATCGTGAGTTCGCTGATAGCTTATCTTCAACACAATTAATTATTGCAGCGACAAAATCCTAGACTATATATTTATTAATTATAAATTTGTTGAACATACGTACATTGAATATCGTTAACCACAAACATGGATGAAAAAAACCCGAGAACAACCAAATAGTGCCGAGCAGAAAGCACCTCTCTCGGTCTTAGATCTCCTTCATGAATGTTCCTTCTCGCTAGTTCCGAGCGGGCATCTCCTCCACTGTTGTTCGCGAGGGCCGGGGTGGAATCCTACCCCTATTTGTCAGGCTTTCGCTTCCTTGTGAAAATGTCCTTCTTCGCAGCTGGCGTGGCAGGGATGGCGTCCTTACCCCTCCTGGTGAACTTTCACCTCCCTGGAGTAGGGCTTGCCTACCCTCTCTCGATGTGTCCGTCTTCTCAATAGCACCGTAAAAAATGCAGGTGTCCATATAACACAAACTCCAGTCTTGAGTCTAGCATTACAGTAACCCAATGAAGTTTAGCCGGATTGGAGAGCTGTAGTCGACATTTCCTACACTAGGTTCAATAAGATAGGTGCTTACGCTTAATAGCTGATTCCGAATGGCTACATGCCATTATTTATTACTATTTACAACTATGTTTTATATATTAACATATTAATGTTTACTATAAAATAAGCATTATTAAATGAGAATTGATTTATGAATTACTATGAATTATCAGGAGAAACTGAAAAGAAATAAAGAAAAAAGAAATACCATAGGTATTCATTAAGTAGAAAGTGAAAGAAAGTCAGGAATAAACCCACTTCGGTTAACGGAGTTGCGGTTAATCGAGGTTCTACTGTATTTATTTTTATATATTTGAAGTAATAGTTAATTTTTTTTCCTATTTGCTTTACTTTAATTAACGTGTATTAATTATCTTGAATTAAAGCTGGATAACGTTTATTTTAATACAAAAATTATTTTGAAAGTGATGAGATTAAATGTAGAAAAACTTCCTTTCAGAGATAACCTGTATTTTTTCTACGTATATAAATGTGTGCTTATATGCTTTGGACAATTTAGGATGGGGAAAATTTAACAAAAAATCTGTAGATGGTTGTAACCAAGACTGATTATACCAGATTGTTTTAGGATTTCAGTACTTCGTTATAAAAGAATAAATTAGAATCTAAAATTTGTAGGAAAAGGTGAAATCATAATTTTTCTCCTTTATATCCGATAGTTCGTTATATTCCAGGATCGTAATAAAGAGGAGAGGCTGCACTGTCATATTATGAAATTTTTTAGAGTAAATTGCAATAGATTCAGGTTAAAGAAATATGGAACATCTGGGTTAAGAGATGACTTAAACATTGCAATAAGACGGTTGTTATCGACAAAGTGCTCAGTGGACTTTAACTAAAAGATGACACGATGCTAAAGAAACTAGTACTAAATGTCACAAAACTAAATCTTTAATAAAAACAATTCTATCCAGCATTTGGCTGTCATGCACGTGCCACTCGCAAACACAACAACCCCTTAAGTACATAAAACTACTGCACCGCCATCTGGCACATTGCTTTCCGGAATGATTTAACAACGGTTTTTGGATGAAATCATCCTTACACAGTTAACTTAACTTTATACGAGTATATTTTTTTCTAACCATGAATTTTGTTTTAGAATAGATAAAAAACTGGAACATATCATGCAAGTAAATACACATATTATGAGAGGTGTGCTTTTAAGTAAGCGATGATTAAAATTTCTTCAGATGCAACGCTACGAATAATCTACAACGCTTATACATTGATATCTGAATCCGTTTCGAAGCCACAGAAATGTTCAGAAGAATTTTAGTTTTCAAGTCTGTGGGTATTTAAAATACCTCTGTCAAAAAATAATCCTTTCGACTTAAAAACTATCTGCCATTTCTCTTTTCAAAGCAAAAACTATTAAGGAGGGGAAAGGTAAATACTTTTGATTTAAAGGAAAAATAACTTGAATCTGGATAGAACAGAAATTCTTCAAAGTCTAAGAATGTAAAGAAAAGTATACATTAAAATGATGTAATGTCATAAAACAGACGCTTTTATATTGCATAATTTCATTTAAATGGACAAAGTTGAATTTCAATTATTAATGATATTTTAACAATCAGAATGTATACATAACAAAATACAATTTGTAGTGCAATAAAATAATGTCATTCGGCAAGTATGTTTTGACGATGGAGTGTATACCTAATTTGATGTTTTGCGATAAAAAATCATCACTTTTTTGTCATAATTCCATTTTTCCTATGGTTCCTTATACAAATTTATTTTGAATGCTGTTTTTATCGTTAAAGAAAATTCTATAAAGAAGATTCTATATAATAACGTAAAAAAATAATGGTCACAGAATTTAAAATATAATTTTAGTATAAATCTTTGTATGCTCGTATATAATATAATTTAACAGTTTTGTTTATGCATAAAAGGAAAATACCACGTAAACAAAAGTAAAATTTATAAATGACATAGAATTTGTTTTTCTGAAGTTTCGTTATGCAAACAAAATTTTGTCTCCCAATAATTTATATTTTCCCAAAATATCAATGATGAAATACGTTTTAAAAAGTACTTATAATTTCCCAGAACACATAAGTTGTATTTATTCAAAACTTCTCATAACCCATAGATGTAATAAAAAATGATGAAACGGGATAATGGTAAGTTTCCTCCTTAAATCAAATCACGAAGAAAAATGATAAGGGTACTTATAACATCCCAAATCCGTAAATAAAGAGAGCAATCGATTAGTTTGTTATTGAATATTCAAGTCAGGACTGTGGTATAAAATAACTAAACAAAATCTAGCAAAATTCGCATCATTGGGGATATCAGATTTGTGTTAGATTTTTCAAACTTTCACTACAGAATTTTTTTTCCATTCCAGCAGTCGGTATCATTTCTGTTATTGAAGTTTGCTAAACTATCTTTTTAATATAAAGGACGAAGTAATAAAACACCTACACTTTTATTGAGAAAGGGTAAGTAATAAAATATTTCCGTATATTTCAGAATAAATATCATTTCGTAATCTTACCAGCAGAAAGTTTTGCCATAAAGCGTAGATGATCTTTAATAGTATATATTATTCGGAGATTTGATTTAACGTCATCTCAAACGAAGGGATTTTTGGAACTCATTTATTCTATCGTAGAATAGTATTTCCCTTTTCGAAAGTATGAAATGAAATCGAACCCGCATTCTTTTCTAGCATAAAGTATTTGCTCACAGTACTGGCCGAATAAGTAACAGACATTAATTTTTGAAGACGGAAGTTTTATGATAGAAATATATCGCGTTTAATGGTGAAAGGGATTTAGAAATATAATCGGAAGCAAACCTTCCATGTAATTACAAAATCCCAATTTCTTGTTCTGAAATAATTGAATACACGGGGCATTTGATTTAGGTAAGAGATTCTGTTGGAATATTAGACAATATAGAATTTAGTACTCCAGTCTGCAAATAAAATGTGTATCGTGTACAGTACACTCCCAATTTTTTTCCTCACGTGTCCATCAAAACAGTCCAATTTATAATTTATTTAAAAACAATTTACAATTTTTGGACTTACAGCATTAAAACAAGACAACGTCTGTTGGGTCATCTAGTATATATGTGTATTATATATATATATATATATATATATATATATATATATATATATATATATATATATATATATATATATATATCTGTGTGTGTGTGTGTGTGTGTGTGTGTGTAATATCCAGTAGTAAGGCGAATGGAAGAATCAGTCATACGTGGTATATCATCTCTTTATTTTAAAGTATAGTTTCCTTTTCAAGGCGTCTACGCTCCATCTGTCTCTATCGGATTTGAATAGTCATCAAAATCTTCCAATAAACTTCCGCTTAACCGGATTATCCTAAAAGCTTACTCGAGCTTGGGATTTTTTATTTATTGCGTTATTACGAAAAAGTTCCCTTTTAAATTGTTCACAACTCGCTTAATTTTCCAACACCCCCTTTTTAGACCTGATGTGTGTGTGAGAAAGAGAGTGAGACTGAGAGAGGGAGTGAGGGAAGGTGGAAGGGAAAGATATAGAGAGAGGAGGGAGGGAGAGAGATAGAGGGTGAGAAAAAGGAAGGGAGGGAGGGAGAAAGGGAGAAGAGAAGGGAGAGTGAAAGATAGAGAAAAAAGAGAGAGGGGGAGAAAGGGAAAAAAGAGTGGGAGACGGGGAGCGAGAGAGAGGAGGAGCGAGAGAGAGGGGGAGCAAGAGAGTGAGGGAGCTAGAGAGATAGAGAGAGAGCGAGAGAGAGAGGTCAGTGAGTCAGTAAATGCAAGTGTAAAAGAAATACGCTTACATCATGCCATATTTTTAATTTAAAATATGGCATCATCATTATATGTTGTGATTTAAGCAAATTTATTTGTCAAAAGCATATATTGCATCAGTTAACTGCAATTTACTGTAAATATTAAACTTGTCTTCAAAATATAAAAGAATGTCGTAACGGTAATTAAATTTTGACATATTTATTCACTGAGACTCTCGATATTTTTAAGCTGTAAGTTAAACATCACCTGAGAATTAATAAGTGAGCTTTTTTTATAGTGTAGTTCAGCAGATCGTAAAAATGCGGCTTGTAGTTCATTGAATTTGTTTACTCAGTTCTCGGTTTCTCCGTACTTCAGCTGAAATATAAATCGAAGTTATAATTCTTGCTGAAAAGTTTATCGGTTTGATTTATCTACAGATTTCTTTGATCGATAGTATGGAAGTTCTAATTCTTATTATTAAAAATTCTGGAGTTAAATTGTATTTTATAATTGACTAATGTTTTCATGTAATTGTAGGCTAAAATATATATCAGACATAATATATATATATATATATATATATATATATTATTTCTAGTGTATTTAAAATTTTTTTTTATAAAATTTTACTTAAAATTAAATTTTCATCTAGTAAATTGTATGTATTGCAACATTTTTTTAAATGTAGAATTTTCGAAATAAATGCATTTATGTACGCAAGATAATTATAACTATTTATTACTATATCTTAGAAATGAAAAATAAGTGGAATGTTTTTTACCAAGCAAACTAAACATCTATAAGTTGTATCCCAAGGTTGTGGACTGTTTATTAGAAGTCACTACCTACAGGAGTTCGTGGATTCAAATCCCGAGGCATGAATGTTCGTAACCATAAGGAATCGGCTTTAAGCAGTATGTCCCGGATTCATTAGCCCTCATGTTGAAAAAGTTGACCTTAGCGATCTAAACCAAATCAGAAACTTTTTTTATCTCCACAAGTTTGTGGACATAACGTGAAATACTAGAGATATCTCTTTGACTTGAAGAAGGTCCTAGGTCAGTTGCTTACTAAGCAAGTTGTCATATTTTTATTGAACTTATAACCATATTAATGTCTATTAAGAACAATCACATTAATAATGCAACAAAAATTCCATTCTTTATATTTAATATATATCACATTCCTATTCAAAGCGACAGTAAAATGTATTTAAAAAAATTAGAATTTAATGATATACAGTAGAACCTCGATTATCCGAAATAATTGGGATCAAAACTACTTCAGATAATCAAAATTTTCGGATAATCGAGAATTCATCCATCATCTAGTTTCATTGTAGTATAGTCATTGGTGCAATAGCATTCGGTTGTTCTGGGAACCGGCAGTATCACCTTCCAAATTTCGAAATGGGGTGTGTTTTTGTTTAGAATGGGGATGTTTGAAAGTGGGGAAGAGTACACTTACACCGTGAATTGTGCTTGCGAGTAGGAATTCTAAAAAAGGGAATTCCAAAATATTTATGTGCACTCTAATAATATTGCAAAGCGGTAGTAAAAGGTATTTGAAAGCAAAATTAGACTTTTATGATATACAGTAGAACCTCAATTATCCGAAGTCATTGAAACCGAACCTACTTCGGATAATCGAAATTTTCGGATAACCGAGAATTCATCAATAATCATCTAGTTTAATATGTAGTATCGTCATTGGTGCAATAACATTCTCACAATGGTGCAATAACTCTTGGACTCGGAAGTATGACCTTCCAAACTTCGAAATAGGGTGTGTTTTATTTAGAACAGGGATGTTTGAAAGTGAAGAGTACACTAACGGTAATTGTGCGTGAGAGAGGGAATTCTACAAAAGGGAATTCCAAAATACTGCACTCGTAGTTTGGAAAGAGCGGCTTGCATACAAAATGAATGTGAGAAAATAGAAAACTTTAAAATGCATGTTTGTAAAGAAAAATTCTTGGACGGTAGTAGAAAGTGAAACAAAATGTGAAGAATCGACTTCGGTTAACGGAGTTGCGGTTAATCGAGGTTCTACTGTATTTATTTTTATATATTTGAAGTAATACTAAGGTTGGAACTTTAATAATTGCAACTATTTATTTACATGGAATACAAAATTGATTCATGTCACCATGTTTTATACTCCTTCAGTGTAGTAGGCAGCATTATATATAACCTGTTTCCAACGATGTAGAAGTCGCAGAACACCTGTAGCACCGCCTGTTCGGTTGATAGTTCGAATGGACCGGTCTATTGCCGAAAGAATCTCTGGAACAGTTCTGAAGCGAATGCCACATGGTTTCTTCATCTTAGGAATTAAGTCAAAGGCATAAGGGCTTAGACTCAGGTGTATGTCGGATGGTAAAGCACGTCAGATGGCTTCGATCACAGCCCATTAGTACTGCAACAGCATGCACTTATGCTTCGCTGACATTAAGATGACCTGGTCAGTGCATGTCTGCCACAATTTGGCGCCCTTCATCAAAGGCTTTTACTCTTCTTCCTACAATTATGTAAGGCAAAGCACAAGCCTTTTGAAAGATTGTTAGACATTCAATTTTTATCCAATTTCATTGTTCTTATTTTGAAAACATCCTGACAACACTTACTTTTGACCGCAGCTAAGACAAGGATCAGTTCTTCGCGTCACAACGCATGCGCGTGACTTAGGAAGGGCGAGTCTTTTTGCTGAGAGATAAGGTAGGTATATAGCTCACGTATGGTATACGCGACATTCTTGGGTTTGGTTGCGTAGCTTTTTTACAGCAGTGTTGCCACTATTAAAGTTCCAACCCTTGTAATTAATTTGTTTTCTGCTTGGTTTTCTTTAAATAATGTTTATTAATTATCTCTAATCAACGATGATTAACGTTTATTATAATAAACAAATTATTTTGGAAGTGACGAGATTAAATGTGGTCAAAATTCATTTTAGAGATAACCTGTATTTTTTCAACGTATATCAAATTGCGCTTATATAGGCTTTGAACCAAACATAAATAGTCAGAGCTGCAGATTCTGAAGTGCAGTTCTGGGATTCAATAGGAAAGTAAAGAATGAATTCTTTTCGATCTCATTTCGAAAACCCTCTCTTTTTACTACTTCAAATATGAAATACGGTATGTATATATGTCTTCTACGTGAATGTCAGTTTCATAACGTATTCTCCTGATCGTTTTTATCGAATGAATATCAGAAATGGAAGACATTTCTGAAAGAAAAGATATTGGTATCGCAAAGAGGAGAAAAAGATGCAATTTTCCAAGAAGTGCTTGTATTCTGTAAGGTATCCTTTATGACTTGGAAGAAACATCGGTTTGGATAATACTTGCTATCCAATAATTTTAATGATAATGAGAAATATTGCATAAAATAATGACTCTTTTTAAATCTCTACGATAGGGAATATTTTAATTAACTTTTTTTCATGCTTCTTTTCTATGCACGGTTTAAAATGAAGTGTGCAAAAATGGACTTCTTAATTCGATATAGAATATATAATATAAACAACAGAAGACTAAAAATTAATTTATTTTGGTTTTGATAAATTTGCTTGAAAATAAAATATACTATTAGAAATATATTAAAATCAATATCATTAACCCCTTAATGCACAATTGTTTTGAAAAAGATCAGCCAAAAAAAAATCAATTTTTTAATGTTAAAAACACAATTTAGAACGTTGAATTTAGAAACAGAATATATATTTTATGCTTGAATAAGTAAGCGTTATAGCTTACAATCCCATGTAAATTATAAATATCAATAAAACGATTGTCTTTTTTTTTTTGCTTTTATATTGTTATTTTCAATTCTCGTGTATTCAAGTGTAAAAAATTATATTAACATAAAGTACAACGTCGCTCGAATTATTAAGTGTCCTCATTTTCTCCAGTTTAGAGCACTCGAGTTAACTCGAGCGTGCACGTTAAAGGGTTAGAATTGGCAGTTAAAATGTTTAATGTTTGTTATTTTGTTTAGCATTATTTTAATTTTCGGAAATCTACTAGGACCATAATTCTTGAAGGTCTTAATTAAAGAGCAACACAAATGTTAATTCTTTTAGTTTAAAAGGGCATTTTTGTCGCACACGATTTCTGTTCTGGCAAATTATTTATGAAAAGAAGTATGGAATTTCTTGGGTATTATATTACACTAATTACTTACTTCAAGAGAACTAGCTAGTCTCCTATGAATTTTGTATAAATATAAAAAAAAAGTAATTCACCTAGTGGGATAGTAAAACACATTAAAAAAAATAAAAAAAAAAAAAAATAAACAGCTATACGTACTGCATACTTTGCTAGATTTTAAAATAGATGTAAAAAGACACAGCTTACAATATATAAAAAAAAAATAAAATGGATATCTGAAATTCTCCTTTTTCCCCGTCTCATATTTTAATATCTAATTTCCCAACCATAAAATGTCAGATAAAGGAGTGTTCTCCGACTTAATCTCTCAATCAGACAACTAACGCCGAAATATAAGAACTATTTTCAGTCCTGATGTTTTAGTTATGTTTCAATAATGTAATTTCTTTGGATGTTTTAGAGCTGACCTAAAGGATCAAGGTTAAAAACTGAAAATATGAATTTAAACATGACAAAACCTCTCTCACTGGCCGCTAAAAATGTGTAATACTTAAGCTATATCAGTATTAACATTCAAAACAGAAAATCTAAAACTCTTACCACTTCGACTTATGATATAAGACATACATAATTCCATTGCCCACATAAACTCAGTTAAAACTAACTTAGCTAATTGTATCAAACTTAGCAATTATAAAGTGATAGTCATGTGCTGAAAAAAACACACAATATATGTTACAATAAAATAGTATCTGAAATATCTTTTTATTTATATATAATATTATATATAATATATTTTATATAATAAAAGTATATAAAGTGTTTCTACATAATTATATGACCGCAAATCAAACTAACGAAATATATTTTTATTATACAAACCACATATTTACTGATGTTTAGTTATTTCAGAGAAATGCTATTGCTTCTGCAATAATTAAATTTCTGTATGGATGTTTTAGAGCTGACCTAAAGGATCAAGGTTAACTCTTGCCTCATAAAACTGATGATACATATTCAGTCTTATGAGACCAGACAACCTCATGACTCACTCACTTTTGGGCTTGCATTGTCCACAAAGATGTATAATCTTCCGCTATTCTATGCAGAGCTACTGCAATGCAAATAAGAACGTTAGATTCTCAATAAGAATACACTTTTAAAACTCTTACACTTCGTACTTATGATATCCCGACTGCAATTATACCATAAGTACCATTGCCCAGCAAGTCCGGGAAAATTAACTAGCAGTGGCTAATTGAGTATCAGATTTTTAATTTATGCCTAAATTATAAGTATTATTCCCCCTGTCATGTGCTGAAAAAGCATCATGGCTCACATATATATATATACATATGTATGTGTATGTATATATATGTATATATATATATATATATATATATATATATAAATATATGTTGTATATATTAGAATCCTATATATGTATATATATATATATATATATATATAATATATATATATATATATATTTATATATAATATATACAATATATGTTATATATATATAATATTATATGTATATATATATATGTATGTATATATATGTATATATATATATATATATATGTATATATATATGTATATATATATATGTATGTGGTATATATATAATATATATATATATATATGTATATATATGTATATATATATATTATGTATATATATGTATATATATATATATATATATATATATATATATATATATATAATATGTGTGTATATATGTATGTGTATATATATATATATATGTATGTGTATATATATACTGTATATATAATATATAATGTATATGTATATATATGTATGTATATATGTATGTGTGTATATAATATATATATATATATATATATATATATTATATATATAAAATATATATGTATATATATAATGTATATATATAATAGTATATATTTTTATAACATATAGTATATATTATATAAAATGTATTTATATGTATGTATAAATTATGTATATATATAGTATATATAATATATTATATATATATGATACTTTTATATATATGAATATATAGTATATATATGTATATATATATGTTTATTACAATATTAATATAAAATATATATATATATATATGTATATATATATGTATATATATATATAATATATATGACTATATATATATATGTTTGTTCTATATATATATATGTATATATTGTATGTATATATGTATATTATGTATTATTATATATATATGTATACTATATATATATATATGTATATTTATATATATTATGTACATATATGTATTATATATAAGTATATATATGTATATAAATATATTTATTTAATATATATATATATTATACTATATTATGTATAAATGTATAAATATGTATATATATACTATATGTAAAAGTAAAATAATATATATATGTATATATATATATATATATATGTATGTATAATATATTTTGTATATGTACAGTATGTTTGTGTATTAAGCATAATATATCTGTTCAATATGATATATTGCAAAACATATTCATTTAATTTTTTTCTAGTAATGTTATGTTAAAATATTTTGAGTGAGATTAATTTATAAGATAAATAGAAATTTACTTAGTTTATTATGGAAAATAAATTAGATTTTAAGGACCATTTTTTTGGTGGGAAATATGTTTAGTAATAATAAATAGGAGATAGCTTCCCATTAATACTTAAAAATTAAAGAAATTGGTGGGAACTGTACTTCTCACGGCCTTATAAAGAGTTGACAAAATAAATGGATTCTCAAAACTGCGTTTGTTCTGTCATGGTAACATAGGTCATAAAGTGTTTCCTTTCAGAATCAACGGACGCTTTTGTCAGCATTCCTGTTTTGTGCTAGTGACTAGTACACTAATAGCTGGAATTTTCTTATTTCAGTACACCTTGATGACGGAGGTGCGCAACCTTGTGAGGGTCGAGGACTTGGACCAATTCGATGAGCTTATCTACCGGCGGGAGTTAAAGGCGATGAAGGTGAGTAGCTTAATATATCATTCTTACTTAAAGTAAATATTCTCACATCGAATATTCAAGACAAATAGGCAATAATTATAGATATTAAGTTAGTTCTGAAATATTCCAATTATCCCGCACATTTTAGTAATGTAGACCAGTGGTGGTGACACTGGAATCAACAGCCGAATTCGCGAAGTCTATAATTGAAACAAATATCCAACTGATTAGATAGAATAAAAACATTATTCTATTGTTTCATAGATCTATAGAATATGTGTTGTTATAATTTTTAAATCGTTAAAATGTTTTTCAGTTCTAGTGACAGTTTATGAATAATAAAAAAAAACTATAATAGTAATGTAATGTTTTAATTTTTTGCGTAAAATAATTTACAGTGTAATCTACCAAAGCAAAATGCATCCCTAATGATTCCCTCGAAGTCTTTGAAATTGAATAGATGGTACAGAATATTGAATATTTTTGTGTGCACTGATAAAGATTTGTTATGCTAATTATGATTGGAATCGTATAAAATGAGTAATTATTCCAAAAAATATCGACAATTATTACTTTTTTTCTAAATAGAAAGATATATATTTTGTGTATTATTTATTTTATTATAAATTCTAAAAAGTAATTCTTCATTATACCACCATATCGGAGCCTGAAAATATAGTTACTGAGATAAATTTCGATTAAACTGTTGAAAAAACTATTCACAGAAAAAAATATCGATATATCGAGAAAAAAAGTTCATTTCATTTTCAAATTCAACCAAGCTAAACAAGTAAACCTTGAGTTTAACGTACAGCAAACACGTGTAAGAAAGATATATACCTTTTGACATGCAAATGGTATATTACTACTTATGTGTAGGAAGCAATGCAATCAAAAATAATTTATTGAGTTATTCTTAAAAAACTAACGATACAAAAAATAATTGTAAGATTTGGAACTATTTATTAGCCATAATCATTCCATATATTCTTTTTCTTTTCATTTACTTTACTACAATTTATCTATGTGATTATTTTGCCCCTCAATAATTTTTTTAATAAATATTTTGCACTATTCTGTTGAATAGGCCTTGTTAAATTTTTAAAAACCTTTTTCTCCTGTTGGTCTGCAATATAAAGTGTTACGTTTATCAGCATGAAATAATGAAAAAAATGGAGAGATACAGAAAAATGATTATATAATGTGTTAATTTTTAAAAAATTAATATTAGTTCAATGAAGTAAGTTATGTAATTTGGTAGATTCATAAATATGTATGAAATTATCTAATAGAAACTCTCTAATTATAATTACGTGCTTTAGGTTTAACGTATATTTATCCTCTATTCAAATTATTTTTAACATTTTATGAAATATGATATTTTAACAAAAAGACATATAATTCAAATTAATGTAACTGCTTACTCCCTTCTATACCCCCTTAAAAGATAATGGATTCGGAGCATTACACAAACTATCAATAATTTTTCTCTTCTTTTTAAATACATATGCATGATTTTTTCAATTTTCTACGTTTTTGATTCTCTAGTCTATCAATACACGGCAGTAATACACTTAATTTATTTTTCTCTTTGAAATATACGCGTCTAAACTTGCTTCGCATGTGTAAAACCAAGAATACGATTTTTTCTTTTATAACTCAAAATAAAAATATCTACCCCAAACAACACTTATAAATTGTTATTTATCAATTTATTACAGTAGGTTAAGAATGTTTATTCCTTGTTATCTCAATGTAATTAAAACTTAAAAAATTATTTTGTCCTGTTGTACATTGAGATATTTTTTACAGTCAAACACACCGAAGAAATGTATATATTTACATATTTTACACTTATAAAATTCATAGGTATAATCTTTATAGCATAATTCTATTAAATCCCATAGAATTATTATCTCGAATTGACAAGTTAAAAAATAACAAAACTTAAAACAAAATTTTGTATAATTGCTGTATAAATTTTTTGTTGTATAAATTTTGTATAATTTTGTATAATTTGTTCAACTAATATTATATAGTTCTTAAACAATTAGTTGTATTAAACAATAAGTTTGGATATCGTATTTTTCTGCTACCACTGCATTACCAGTAATCTTTCTTTTTTACCAGTAGTTTTACTTCAGGTATTTTTAAAACCATTCACTCAATAAAAATATTTTTAATTGTTGGGATTTCTTTAAAAATACCTGAATGTTCAAATAAAGGGAAATGCTACATTTCTTATATTTTATACTTATAAATGACAGATTTTAGAAGTAGAAAAATATTCCACTTTTTTTACTGTTACACTTTTTTTCATTTTTCATTTTCCATTTCAAATCTTTACAGCGTATATCTAGAAATCCCATCATTCTTTTAAAAACTTTTCCTTTCTTCAATAAAATGGAATAAATAAAATACTTTTTTAAGCAGGATTTTAACTTTTATTAAAGAAAAGAGTTGCACAGAGATATTAGAGATAAAAGAAAAAAATCATTTAAAAGTAATGTTTTGTTACTTTTCGAAATTCTTTGAGGAAACAAAGAAAATATTTGAGTCGTTAATACTGTTCGCTGATTTGTATGATCTCATTATTTTCCACTAGCTTATGTTGACTTTAGAGTAAGCTCGAAATATTGATTTTATGCATTAGATCACTGATAAAGTGATTTGGATGCTAATACAAGCAGTCGTATGCAAGAATTTCAGTGAAAGGTTACTACAAATGAATGAACTTATTTTACTACACAGATTCATTTAAAAAATTTTCTCGAAGTTTCTTGAATATACAGAAGTCCATGCGATCCCTTTATAAGTTTAATCACCTAAAATCTGTAAGTTAAAACTTTAAATGAAGGAAAAGTATAGATTTGTAGTTTGATTAGAACAGAATAGATAATAGTTTGTATTAGAACAAAATTTACTTACCTTAAAATACCTCCAAGTTTTATTTCATTCTTAAAAGTCTAAAATTGAAATTATTTTTCGTTTATCTGAAAACAAACACCTCAAATTTTCTAACAGACTCTTTAATCCACGAAAGATTCAATTCCACACTTTATAAAAATTTTATTCTTTTTTAAAAGTTTAAAAAATATTGAAATTGCCATTAGATAGAAGAACAACACTCTCGAGTACATTACAAATAATACAAAATATTATTTTTCTACAGCTTTATTTATCGAAGCATACATATATATGTCACATGGTCAGTGTTAAGGCTAATGGAAAACAGGCTTTCTAATAAGTAATAATCTAATAAGACGAAATAATAAGTTTATTAAATCATCGTTTCATTTAAAAGCAAACCTTGCGTCGTTTTCATTCGTTTGTGTCGGAGCTAAGCGTGAAAATGTGTTGACAGCTCGAAGTCCACTCGCTAACTGACTCATATCGGTTCGCTTAATCATAAAATCCTTCAAACATCTTTCCGCTTGACCGGGTGATCCCAAAGGCTTACGAAAACGTGGGTCTTTTTCATTCATTTTTTTATTATAAAAGGGTTCCCTTTTTCAGACCTGACATACACACACACACACACACACACACACACACACATATATATATATATATATATATATATATATATATATATATATATATACATATATATACATACATACATGTATATCATATGTAAAAAAGAATAAATATTTTGACTCGACTGATAAATTAACATAAGTAAAATGTACTGAACACAGCCATGATTCAATCAACTGGATATTCTATCTCCATTTGATATAAGTTAGATAATAATCTGGCTAAAAACAATTTTAAGAACAATTGGATAAGAGAGAAATTTACTTACCTGAAAGCACATTTAAGATTTATTTTTCATTTAATAGGTTGTAAATTGAAAACATTTCTGTTTATTAACTTTTATCGAAAACAAAAACAGCTACAAATTTCCCTGTACCCGCTTTCGAATTCGAAAATTTGAATTCCCACACTTTGCCATAATTTATTTCTCCTTAAAAGGTTAAAAAACATTAAAATTACAACCGAATAAAAATTTTTCTTTTATGAAGAACCATCTCAAGAGCATTTTAGAAACGGAACGAAAATTTACCTTTTAAAACCTTCCATTATCAAGATTTATCTACATTGCTACATATATCTTAATAAGTAAAAATGATAAGAGTATTGTGGAGACACCTTTTTCATTCACACTTAAAGAAAATCTAAAATCAATGTTCCCAACATTTATTTTTTTCCTCCGTCAGATGATTTCCACGTCAGATGATAAGAGCATTAAAACTTTTTCTTAACGCGATTATGGATGAAATATGGAAATGGAAAGGAATTGGGAGTTGAAAAGATTTTTGCGATTCCATTTTCATGAATCGATGGAAAATCATTCGCGACTGGTTACCCAAGAGGAGGAAATCTTTTATATTTAAGGCATCTTACGTTTGACACTTTTCGGGATGATTTTTTAAATTAAACAGTATAACAAAAGCAAGTTGAAATGTATCTAGTGTTTTATATAATTATAAATACTGTGTAGAATTATCTCAAATATAATTAAAATACATATTTGAAAGTGCATATTGGAAATGAATATTCATCAAGACACTTTTGTCAGAAAAACTGTACAGAAGAAAAAATAACACTCTTAAAAAATATAGTAGGAAATATTTAGTATCTACAGTTTAAGTATTTTTTGGTGATTTTCGAAAAAAAAGAGAGAAAAAGGGGGAGAGAGAAAGAAGGGGGAGATGGAGAAGATAGAGGGAGGAGATAGAAGGAGAGATAGAGAAGGGGAGAAGATAGAGGGAGAAAGGAAAGAAGGAGAGATAATGAGGGGGAGAAGAGAGATAGAGAGGGGGAGGAGTGAGAGGGAGGGAGGGAGAGATAGAGTGGGGGAGAAGAGAGAGGGGTAAATAGAGGGGGGAGAAGAGAGAGCAGGAGAGGGAGGGAGAGATAGAGAGGGGGAGATGAGAGGGGGATAAACATAGGGGGGAGAAGAGAGAGCAGGATGAGGGAGGGAGATGAGAGAGGGATAAACAGAGGGGGGAGAAGAGAGAGCAGGATGAGGGAGAGATAGAGAGGGGGAGAAGAGAGAGGGAGAGAAGAGAGAGGGAGTGGGAGATATAGAGCGGGGGAGGAGGGAGAAGGGAGGGAGGGAGATATAGAGAGGGATAGATAGAGGGGGGAGAAGAGAGAGCAGGAGAGGGAGGGGGAGAAGAGAGATAAAAGAGGGAGAGATAGAGGGATAAAAGAGGGAGAGATAGAGAGGGGGAGAAGAGAGAGAGGGATAGAGGGGTAGAAGAGAGAGCAGGAGAGGGAGGGGGAGATAGTGAGGGGGAGAAGAGAGAGAGAGAGACTGAGAGGGGGAGAAGAGAGTGGGAGGGAGGGAGGAGGAGGAAGGAGGGGCAGAAGTGAGATGGAAAAGTGAGGGAGAGAGTGGAAGTGAAAGGGGTTGAGAGATAGAGACGCTAAAATATGAATATAGATATATCTCTGTATAATTTAAAGTAAAAATTATTCTAAAAGATAAATTGAGTCAAGATTTTACAATTTTTTTTTCATTCAGCTTGGTATAAATTTGAATCCTCATACTCTGTAATAATTTTTTATTTTAAAAATGTCAAATCTTTCGAATTTTCATCAGAAGCAAAATCTGTTTTAAGTAAGTACTAAATTATATAGCACTTTAGAGATGAAATTAAAAATTGTCTTTCAAAATATTTCATTACCTGGGGTTTCTATTTGAATTTTTTTTTGGCTTATGTATATCTCGTGAAGTAAAGTTAACCAAACCGATCTAACATTAAGACAATATTCTTCTATTTCTTCTTTTTGTCATAATTTTCATGAAAATCAGGCTAAAATCGAACTTAACAACAAATGAATTACAAAGAAATTTACTTACCGGCAAGTGATTTTAATATATTCATTTGGTTTTTAAAAGTTTATACATTTAAACCGTTTCTGTAATTAATGAGAAACGAAAACATCATAAATCCCAAAGCAGCCTCTTTCGAGCACGAAAATGAGATTCTCAAATTTTAGAAATAATTTGTGTCTCTTTAAACTCTGACCATAGTATTGAAAATATCAACCAATAGAAATTTCTTTTTCAGTAAAAACTCTCGCAAGAGCATTTTAGAACAGAAATAAAAAGTTGAAACCCTCCATGAATGCTGTATAATAATTTCAATATGCACTGTTTAATGTAATTTGTTTTGGAATTTTTAAACAGATATATTGATAAAAAATTCTTATTAAATAAAAATACTTGATACTAGCCAGTTACTTTAATAAAGGAAAAATAATATTTGATATTACCAGAATCTAAAAATTCACCATTTCAGGAAGTTCTCAAGAGCATACATATATATTAGTAAATAAAAATCTTTAGAAAACGACAAACTAAAGAAAGAATTTAACCAATTTTTTATTCAATGATTTGTAACAAATATTAACTCCCATATTTTAGAGGGTTAGGTTTCTTCAAACGAATCAACTTACCATCAGGAAAAAAATACTATTTGTTTGATTAAATACTATCTTGATATCTAGAGATTAAACAAAAAGTTGTCTTCCCAAAATCATACACTAACGGAATTTACTTTTACCTCTCTCTCCACACACATACGCGTCCATATATATATATATATATATATATATATATATATATATATATATATATATATACACACATATATATGTGTGTGTGTTTGTACATGGGTACATATACATACTTATGTACATATAAATAATATATACATATATATGTACGTATACATACATAAACACATGCACACACACACACACATATATATATATATATATATATATATATATATATATCAATTAAAAGGAATCAAAAAATAAAAAATATATAAAGAATTGGAACGAATATGGAATTGATGTACTTGAAGTGGTGGTGGAGAATTGCGACCCCCACTTTCCGGTTAAATGGCCATTTTTAATCATATGAAACTCTCCCGGTCACCATAAGTACATCAATAAAAACAGACTAAAGTCTAAAATCAATATAAACGAAAAGCAATACCATAAATAAAATGAAATTTAAACCTATTACAACAAACCATTGTATAAATTAAAATTATAAAATTCACTAAATATACTAAAATGACTTATAACTATAAACCAATGTATACATTAAAAATATAAAATTCACTAAAAAAATACTAAAATGGATTATAAAAACCACTAAAAATACACATACTCATATACAACCCACAAGACGCATAACATCCTCTCTACCCAATCTAAGACACGACTGCATAACTCCAAGTATAAAAAACTTGGATAACCTGCAGTTAAAATCTGGCTGACGTATTCCTTAATAATATTATCTCTCTCTCTCTCTCTCTCTCTCTCTCTCTCTCTCTATCTATCTATCTATCTATCTATCTATCTATCTATCTATCTATCTATCTATCTATCTATCTATCTATATATATATATATATATATATATATATATATATATATATACATACATATCTATATATATATATATATATATATATATATATATATATACATACATACATACATACATACATATACGTATAGTTATATACATGTATTTCTCAGTACGTAGCCAAACGATGGCCGAATGGTTAGGGTGCTGGCCTTCGGAACCGGAGTTCGTGGGTTCGAATCCCACTATGGCATGGATGTTCGTAGCCGTTCGGAATCGGCTTTAAGCAGTAGGTCCCGGTCTCATTAGCCCTCGTGTTGCAAAAAAGTAGACCGTAGCGCTCCAAAACCAAACCAAAAACCAAATTCTCAGTACGTAAAAATCACTAAATAAATATAAGATAATGGCCGCTTGATATAATTTGGATGCAAATCTTATTAAATTTTTTGGTACCCAGTTGCCTCAGGTTTCTAGTTACATACTTATCGTTTCCAGACTTTCTAGTTTGCCATGAAATCGATAGATGGCGCTGTTTTGGGTCTTCTGGGAGCCGCTAGAGGTCTTGTGACACAGAAAATGTATAAAAGTAACTACACCTGGACTCTAGGGCGCCCAAACTCAAGCACCCCTTCCCAATTTTACTATCTTTATTGTCATGTTAGATCCAAACAAATTCCACAGTGTTGTTCCGCCAAACTCCCATGTATTACAAAACTAGAGGACCCGGCCCAGGCAGTTCTGTAAGAACTGGATCCTGTGATCTAAGGCGGATTCGGAAGTTCCTTAATAATTGTTACAATATGGTTTTGCAACAAAATGGGAATGAAGTCACGGGGACTATGACAAGTACAATGCCTTGTGGAGAGTAAACTTATAAACTAAACTTCACGCCATGGTAAATATATACCAACTCAAAAGGGACAGACTCAGGGAGAGAAATAAAAATTGAAATGATTTTGTTAGACATAAATGAGTTGGTCAAATCAATATATTAAGAATATACATACTCACATATCATCAGGGTACATAACAGCCTGTTCAAGGTGGGGTCATTTTAAGTTCAGTCATACTCACTCACTCAACACGAAAGCATGCGACCTTAAATAGGTGCACTCATTTCTCGCCACAAGGATTGTCAAGGCAAAACCGTGTAGAGATACAGTGCCAATTGTGGACTCAACAGCCGTGTAATGTAGCAGCAGAGACATTCCTTAGAGTAACCCTACAATGCCTCTTGAACACCGAAAACAGGAAGGTTAACAGTTGACACAACAAGGCTGCATTAAAGCAGTACCTTCTGACATTCAAATCTGTCTGAGGGGTAGTACACCATAAAATGTTGCGAACAACCTTTTACTTCGCCACAATACCTAGTTGCCTCAGCTTTTGGAGGTGTTGTATTCTAACCGTTGCATGCGATATGTGGTGATTTTTTCGTTTTTATTTTAAGGAATGCTAGAGGGCTTTTGATGTATAAAAGTAACTACACCTAGAAGGGAGGGCAGGTTGAGAATAATCTTGATACCCAATTGCCTTAGCTTTCTAGGTGTTGCATTCCAGGGCTTTTCACGGGCTTTCCCATGTTAATACAACTCTTATTAAAAAGCACTGAACTGCATTGCAGTTGAAATACTGACTACAGAAGGAGGGACCATTTTCTCTTCCTCAATATGGTGAATGATTTAAATGTTAATGTCGCATTTAAAACAATTTGATTAGAATGGAACTTAAATATTTGCCAGCACATTCAAATTTATTTCTTTTTTTAAATAAAATAAAGAAAAGATGCAATTTGAAAGTATTTCTGTTTTTTATATTTATCACAAAAATTTAACCGTCGTTTAATTCCACATTGGCCTTTTTCGAGTAGGAAAATTTTATTTCTAACATTTGGGCAATAATGTTTTTTTTTAAGTTTAAAAAAATGAAATTAACATCGAAAAGAATTCCCTCTTTTAGGAACAGTCTTTCAAGAGGATTTCAGAAAGTAAACAAAAAAGTTACCTTTTAATACCTTCCATTTTTTGGATCTATCTATATTACTACCTATAACTTAAGTGAAAATAATAGATGTATTAAGTAATGGAAACTAAAAATTTTTCTTTCATTGTTGAAAAAATCTATAATCCATGTTTCTATTCTTCATTTTCCTCCTCCCCGTCAGATGATAACACATTAAAACTACTCAATAACGCAGTTACGGAAGAAATATGGAAATGGAAAGAAATTGGGAGTTGAAAGGATTTTTGTGATTCCATTTTCATGAATGAATGGAAAGTCATTTGCGCCTGGTTACATCCGAGGAGGAATTCTTTTATTTGAAGACATATGTTAGGCATTTTTCAATGATATTTTAACTAAGAAAACTCTAACAAAATTAGATTAAAATGGGTGCCTCTTATTATTTTATGACAAATATTGATTTGAGTTTTTGTCAAAGATAATTAAATCACGTATTTGGATGTAGATATTAAATGAATATTTATTAAGAGACGTTGGTCAGAAAAAATATGCAGAAGAAAATATGATGTTCTTGAAGAATACAGTACAAAAATTTCAGTATTCACTGCTTGAATGTAATTATTTCTGGAATATTTAAACTCATGCATTTCAAAGAATAGCAGAACCTAATCGGAAGGAAATACTGTGTTCGATTTCTTCCAGGTGTTTCACTTTAAAAGATAAAAAAAAATTAAATTACAACCGACTAGAAATTCACCTTTGTGGAAGTACCTTTCACTAGTGTGATGAGGTGATTTATATATTTTAATTAATGGAATTTGTAAGGAATTAGGACCCCACTACCTGTGTTCGCAGATGTACACCCTTGACTGTATCTGTAAATATCGACCCCATTGACCCCTTCCACCCCGCGTTCCTTAAGGAAAAGCGGAGCCAGCTGGCTAAGGGGGGATGATAAGGTTTTTAGGATGTGTCGCTTGTTTTTTTTTTTTTTTTTTGCAGGACGACAGTGCATCTGAAAGGAGTATTTTCCCTTTTCCGAAACGCTCAGGTTTTTAGAAACTGACCTCCCGAAGATGGTTGAGAAGATCTGTAGCAGTTGAGTTCGAGAAATACACTCACTCACACACACACACACACACACACACACACACATATATATATATGCATATATACATACATATATATATGCATATATATAATATATATATATATAAATACATATATATTTATATATACATATATATATGCATATATATATATATGAATATATATATAAATATATACATATATATATATGTATATATATGTATATACATGTGTATGTATATATATATGTGTATATATATATATATGTATATA
>CM063498.1:192278547-192288547 GCA_032207245.1 Pardosa pseudoannulata
TGTTTTGTTTCATTTATTTTAATTTTTTAAGTGTTATAGGTTTACAATATAATTGATTTTTATCTATTATTTAATTTAAAATTTAAGTCTCTCTCTTTCTATATATGTATACATGTATAAGTATGTATGTATTATCTATAAATAATCTATATATAATATGTAAACATATATGTGCGGAAAAGTAAACTAAATCGAGAAACTATTGATTTATATAAACCTCAAAGACTATTAAAATATGGTGTCACGAATTTTTTACTGTGCGAATTTAAAGATGCACGCAAATATATTTTATAATTATTTGAAGCACTACATTTTTTATATAACACGGATTAGACATACCATGTAAAAAATGTATGTATTCAATTTCTTGTTAATTTGTAAATTATAAACAATTTTTTACTATCCAATAGAAATTATAATAATGCTTACATTTATAATGTGTATTGTTTCATTTAATGATAAAGATATTTTTTTATTTTTAATTTTTTAACAGATTCCCTTTTTTTCAAATTTGAATATCAATGTAGTGTTATAGGTGTACAATATAATTGATTTTTATCTATTATTTGATTTAAAATTTAAGTCTCTCTCTTTCTATATATGTATACATGTATAAGTATGTATGTATTATCTATAAATAATATATATATAATATTTAAACATATATGTGAGGAAAAGTAAACTAAATCGAGAAACTATTGTACTTTATATAAACCCCAAAGACGGTCCATTAAGGAATATGGTGTCACGAATTTGTGTCACTGTGCGAGTTTAAAGATGCCGACGCAAATATATAGCCGAAAGTTCTTATTAGCAATTTAAAGGTCACCAAAATAAATTCATGCGAATTTAATGTAATTTGTTTATAAATGTTATAAGCCTTGTATATGTAAAATACATAAATTTCCTTTATATTCCTTAGAAGGGTTTACCTTAAAGAATACCAAATTAGGGTTTGAGAAGTGGTTTAGTTGAATAACCCCTCCCCTTGTATAGCTTGAACATTATGCCTTTTTAAAAGTTGAACTATAATGGAAGAAAAATAAACTATAATCCTTATACTGGTACAATAAATAAACAGCTTAACATCTTAAATGTGTTGTTTGTATAGATACTTTTATTTGAGGTCATAAGTAAAATAAATTGAATCTGACTTCTCAAGTACAGAAAGTTTAAATAGATATATTTCAATAGGTTGGTTGGTTGGGAGCACTACGGTCTACTTTTTGCTACACGAGGGCTAATGAGACCGGGACCTACTGTTTAAAGATATAATACGATAAATTTATAATATGTATATACAATATATATATATATATATATATATATATATATATATATATATATATATACATAATAAATATATATAAAGTATAACTATATATACATATGTTATATATATATAAAAATATCAATATATATATAATATGTATATAAATATATATATATATATAATATATATATATATGTATATATATATATATATACATATATATAATATATATATATATACATATATATATATATATAAATATATATATATATATATATATACATACATATATATATACATACATACATAATATACATATATATATATATATATATATATATATATATATATATATATACATATATATATATATATATATATATATATATAATCAAAAACTCATCCATGTCTCCAAAAAGTTATTTTTAATTGCAAAAGCTCTTGATTCTAAATCATTAGCTTCAATATATCCCAGATGTATGAGATTGGAGCCGTAAATAATTATAAAAAGATAAGTTATAAAAGTAAAGTTGTAAAAAAAGATGTTTAATAGGTGGTTTTACTACGAAACCACTGTCTGTTAAAGGGATAGGGCCCGAGATAATTCTCAGGGGTTTTCAAATCTTAAGTGAAGGGTAAAAAGCCCAGCGTCCCTTTGCTGTCTCTTTTTAAACCGCTAATCTAAATTGACCACTGGGGCTGCAGTCCATACTCTCAGGGAAGAGGTTGAACCAATTAAAACCTTATGATATTCCAGAGCAAAAAGGAGATATAGGACGACAGATTTTCAGAGAGATTTTGAGGGGGTTAACGATATCATTCCGAAAATGAGATTGATAGTGCTTGCAACTATCGTGTACCATTTAACCATATCTCAAAATTTTCAGACAGATTTTCGTGTGCCTGATAATTTTTATTAAACATTTTCTTGGGAAATATGCAACTTTTAACTTAAGGTACCGGCATTTTATTTTGACTTCACTTACGGACTTTTTTATAGTTTGTATACAAAAATTTTCCGTTGATTAACTTTAGTAGTTTGTAAGAAAAGATCCATTAATTTGACAGGGCAGATATAAGGACTTCCAAAAAATCTGAATCATACGTGATTTCCTGAAAGATTATATTTATATTGTGACAAAAATATATATCTGGCGTAGCAAGTAGTGTTTAACAGGTTAGGTATAAGGTCTTCCAAAAGATCTTAATCGTATGAGATTTCCTGAGAGATTATATTTATATTGCGGCACAAAGATATATCTTGTCTACGTCTTAATCGTATGAGATTTCATCAGAGATTAATTTATATTGTGGCAAAAATATATATCTGGCGTAGCAAGTAGTGTTTAACAGGTTTGATATAAGGTCTTCCAAAAGGTCTTAATCGTATGAGATTTCCTGAGAGAGATTATATTTATATTGTGGCAAAAAGATATATCTTGTCTAGCAAGCAGTGTTTAACAGGTTAGGTATAAGGTCTTTCAAAAGATCTTAATCGTATGAGATTTCCTGAGAGATTATATTTATATTGCGGCACAAAGATATATCTTGTCTACAAACAGTGTTTAACAGGTTAGGTATAAGGTCTTCCAAAAGGTCTTAATCGTATGAGATTTCATCAGAGATTATATTTATATTGTGGCACAAAGATATATCTTGTCTAGCAAGTAGTGTTTAACAGGTTTGATATAAGGTCTTCCAAAAGGTCTTAATCGTATGAGATTTCTTGAGAGATTATATTTATATTGTGGCACAAAGATATATCTTGTCTAGCAAGCAGTGTTTAACAGGTTAGGTATAAGGTCTTTCAAAAGATCTTAATCGTATGAGATTTCCTGAGAGATTATATTTATATTGTGGCACAAAGATATATCTTGTCTAGCAAGCAGTGTTTAACAGGTTAGGTATAAGGTCTTCCAAAAGGTCTTAATCGTATGAGATTTCATCAGAGATTATATTTATATTGTGGCACAAAGATATATCTGGCGTAGCAAGTAGTGTTTAACAGGTTTGATATAAGGTCTTCCAAAAGGTCTTAATCGTATGAGATTTCCTGAGAGAGATTATATTTATATTGTGGCAAAAAGATATATCTTGTCTAGCAAGCAGTGTTTAACAGGTTAGGTGTAAGATCTTCCAAAAGGTCTTAATCGTATGAGATTTCCTGAGATATTATATTTATATTGTGGCACAAAGATGTATCTTGTCTAGTAAGCAGTGTTTAACAGGTTAGGTATAAGGTCTTTCAAAAGATCTTAATCGTATGAGATTTCCTGAGAGATTATATTGAAGCACAAAGATATATCTTGTCTAGCAAGCAGTATTATAAGACTAATTCTGAAATTATGCATCACTCTTACTATCCAATGCAGATATGCGCCTTGAGGGAACTAATAACGTTTAACATCGTTTTGTTTTTACTTTTCAGTCAAAAGAAGCAATGAAGCTAGCCGTTGAAATTCATACAGAACAGGTGGATGACCGAGTCTCTCCTCCCGTAAGCTCACATTTTATATTATCCTCTTTTTTAAGTTTATATAATGTTAAAATAAGTCATATTTTACTATCATCATTTTTACTAAAGTTCAGTGCCATCAGGGCACTGTAAAGCCAGACAATCCGGAACTCTGTTCAGAATGGCATAGTGGCGGTATTTTCTCTCGAGTTTGATAAATATTTACCATAAAGGAAAACTTTAAAATATTTTACAAAATTTAATTTTTATAGCTTAAAAACCTAAAAAATAATGAGTTTATCATTGAAATACCAACTCTTGCAATTTTTTTACAATATATGAATCAATTAATGCCTTGAGAGATATTTGATTTAACAAGTACTAATTGTTAACAACTACTTTCATTTTTTGGAGAAGATATATTTTTTCAATAGCTCTAAAACTTATTAAATCTCGCTTAAAAAGTATGGAAATAATGTTGACCGATGAAGAAGCAGATATAAATGTGCTCGAACTGGCAGATGAAAATTTGTCGTTTCTGAACTTGCTAAGCATAATAAATATTCCAAGTTTTAAAACTATTTTCAGCTTTAGATTTTCCCCCAAATCTTACTATTCTTCCCGAAACTTCGCCGAACTACGGCCGAATGGTCAGGGCACTGTTCTTCGGTACCGGAGTTTGTGGGTTCGAATCCCACTGTGGCATGGATGTTCGTAGCCGTTCGGAATCGGCTTTAAGCAGTAGATCCCGGTCTCATTAGCCCTCGTGTTGCAAAAAGTAGACTGTAGTGCTCCAAACCAAACTTCCCGAAACTTACTTCTTTTTCTAATAAATGGAACAATATATATGTGTTTCTCAAAATTAAAATTATATGTATAACCAATTTATCTCTTTTATAACTTTTATCGTAGGGCAGGGTACGCTGATTGATAGAAGGGGAATAAAAACTATTTTCAGACTTAAATTTTTTTAACTCATTGTGTGTATTTCACAGTCGAATTGTATCGGGATCGGGAGTTTTTCGAGTAAATGTAGTTATTAAGTTAAATCTCAATAGATCGAAAATTATTTAATTTTACATCAGTCAATGAGACTGATGTAAAACTAGTTTTTATTTATCCAAATTTTTCTAGGATCTATGTAGTAGACAAGAACATTCGGCTTCGTTTTCGTGTATATGCCGTTATTTTTGTACATACAAACAAATCATCTTGTTACACTAACCCGTATTAGTACGTGACCCGCTCTCAGGTATCAATTGTCAGAAAACGTACCAGTACGTATCCCGCGGTCAAGTATCAATCGTCAGAAAATGTACTAGAATGTGTCCCGCATACAATGTGTTATAAGTGACACAATCAGTCAAAGAAATTGCAACAATTTGAAAGTCTGTACATACGAACAATCATGTCCAAACGCTAATCATAATTCATGAAATTCAGAAATATGAGGTTGTACAAGTAGCGGGATTGTGAAAAAAAACTTTATTTTCCTTTTTCAGGCTGAAATGCTTCGGGGTCTTTCTCCACGCAGCCCATTCCGGGCTTCTACCCGACGGCGGTCTCAGCAACCTTCCCAGGACGTCCACCATTTGACCGTTCCGAAAGATCCCCACGCCGATGTGGATTTGCACACACCCTCGGAGGACAGTGGGGTCGACCTCGCCAACGGTACTCCCGCCTTCTACCATGGCAGCCGGAAAGGGAGCAGGTATGCAGAATAAACAGTTTTACTTTTTTTCCATGTTCTTTGTATTTTAATCTGCAGAGAATTAGACGCTGAGTATCCTGGAAAGAAACTAATCGATTGGATGAATTTTCGAACATAGCTGTAAAAACAGATTGTTTCTACAACCCACTGAAGTCCCTAGGGACACTTCTCCTTTAGGAGTGTACGGGCTTCACGAACCCGGGGTGCCTGAGTGATCTTTCTCTCTAGGTCTTCCCTGGTAGACCAGAACTACCTCTAGAGCTTGTTCCTTACGGGGGTTGACCACATTAAGCTTCGAACCATGACGGACCTCTCGTAGGTCAGCTGCAGTTCTACAGCTGTCGTGGTTGCTGTCGTGGTGACTGGTTATTTAGTTCGTCTGATGCTGTATAGGCACACTAGCCTGGGTTAACTTAAGAATTCTCTTACAACCCACTGAATACTCTCATATTCAAAATGCTGCAAACTCGAAACCACGAAATAGCTGTCTGCGCATATTTTCACTCTTTATTTGTTCTCTACTTATATTATGTTTGCATTTTATGCTATATTTCGGCATAAATGAATAACTTTTCGTATATCTCGAATATGATCAAGTTTTATTAAAGAAAGGTTTGAGATTTAGATTTATTCTTGTAGCCTTCAGCAAATATAACTCCATTGTTGCAATTAGCTTTGTCTCTAAGGGATTCTAAGAATTTAGTGATAAAAAAATTAGATGAAAATTTAAATACACTATATGAAGTATTTGGGATGTCAATGGTTTAAACGTTTTGTAAAGGACAAAATATTGCCCAGTAAAAATTCTGGACAAATATCAAGATGATGTTAGTTTTTTGATTGGAAAGGCTTTCCACATCCTTGGTCATAAGGTAAACAAGTATTTCTTCCTTACAATTTAACGTGTTTGAGGGAAGCTATGCACAGAAAGAAGCCTTAATTATAGAAAACATGGGTTTGTTGAGAACCCTGACAATTATCAGCTTATGTATTTCTCCTATTCCTCAGTTAAAGGGCAAAATATTAGACTTCCAACAATTATCTCGCAAAACATTTTTTATCTAATGCAGATATCTTTATGACGAATACGGCTGTAAAACTATCATTAATTTACACCACCCGAGGACAAGTGTAGCTAAAGGAATGTTATGAAAGTGTTTAACATTACCCTCGCTGCGTCTTCGTAAATAAGATGCAAGGACCAATCAGGAGATTCCCAACTTGGCCTGCCAACTCAGGAGGTATCGTTTTAACGTGTAGGACATTGTAACCATTAACCTATTTTACATGTTCCGACAGCCATTAACGAATACTGAGGATCTTTAACTGGCTTGAACCTAGAACTCGCAATCCTCCGGTTATAAGATAGACAAATTTGCTGATTGATCTACCACTACTCATCTGGATAAAACATTAACCCCTTCCCTCTTTTGCCCGTACGCCGTACGGGCACAGCTTTCGGGCCTTTACTGATTTTCCCGTACGTAGTACGTGCAATCTCATTTCTATTTCGATTGAATTGTTTCGGCCTTACTTTTTCCAATTTTAGTAACAAATTGTCCAGTAAATGATAGTTTGCAGTTTATTGTATTTTCTATTCTGATTGGTTCAAAAGCGCGGGTTTTTTCACAAGTTTTGTATCAGAAGATGAATTGTTATCTTTCAGTGTATAGCTTTCTGGTTATATTTTACTAACCACCTGATAATTTTATTGATGTAAGAGTTGAATAATATATTTTTACTTTTAAATAATGGATATATCAGAGAGTATGGAGCTAATTTCTTGTGATTCGAACTGTGACTCGGAATCAGAAACTGAATTATCTGTAAATGATAGTAGCGAAAGTTTACTAGATGACCTGGATAGTAGTGACTCTGATAGTAGTACAGATGGAATCAGTCAAGCAAGACAATTTTTTTAAAATTAATTGTGATAATTCTTCGGATCCGCCACCTAGATTTCTTTTTACTGGAATTTCGAAAAATTAACTTGAATATCGATGCCTAAAGTTAAACTTCAGTTCCGTGATGCTTTCATAGAAAGAAAAAAAGTTATAATAAATGCTGAAAAATATTAGAGATGTTAATTTTAATAACATATCTTTACTTAAAAATGTAAAATGAACAAAAAAACGAAATAGAAAAATGTGACATTTTTTGACCGAATTCTGGAAAAAAAAATGAAACTGTCAAAGGGTTAAACTATCCTTGAGCTGTATCCCTACTATTTTTTGGATCTAGCCCCAGCAGATTTAATCCTGTTTCGCAAAATTCTTTCAAATTATAATGAAAGAAACTAGTTTTCCATCGAACAGAAATTAAGTATATTTAACTTTAATTATTTTTTAATTCCTTTTGTTAGAATGCTTTTTAATCCGGAGTCTGCACAATTAATATTTAGTTCTTTATATCGATTGATTAAAGTTATTGTTAAAAATAGTTTTAACACAAATTTAAATTTAAATTTATTGAATTTATTTTATTTTAATTACAAACATTTAATACCACATTTTATGCAACAATTTTAAAGTTTGAATTTTCGAACTGTTTAAATCAATACATAATGCCGATTTACCACTTTTGAAGTTCTTTCACAAAAAAATTCTTCTTTTTGGATTAGTATCAATTTTCTGCCACCTTTTGAAAAATAAAGTGGTCTTTATTTAAACCTTTAATGGAGCACGCCACTTCTGAAATATCAGAGCGGTTGGATAAATATTGACCTTCCCATTCTTCTGGAAACTGTTCTTTCATCTTAGACTTTGACGTCCCTAGCTGTTAGGTAAGAAGAGAAGGTAGATAGTGATTTGTTATCGAACACACAATGTGTCCAATTCGATTCTTGCATTGATGGATGGGCCGCTTAAAGGAGTGCTTTCCGTGAGACTTGGAGTGAGCACTAACATTTCTTAAAGAAAGTTTTCTTACTGAAATAACGCACAGAAAAAAAAGCTTCGGAAAGAAATCTTTTTCTTCGGTATATCTGAAACAAACTAGATTATCGACAAAATTCTATTGGAGAGTCTTTTATCTGTAACTTTCAAGTAGTAATATGCGTGCCAAGGAAAGTTTGGATTAAGTATTATTTATGCCAGAGGTAGAATTTCTTTTATTAATGCGTGTGTTGTAATGTACTTACAATGATAACACTAGTGTTCTTTTGCAAAGGGGTTACACAGTAAAAATATGATACCTTATATTTAGATTAAGACATTTATTCTGTACACTATTTACAAATTGATATACTTGATCACCCTATAACATAACCAGCAATTATTTATGTTTTATATTCATATTTACACAATAATTATTACAATTCTCTTTAGTTATGCGTTATTCCTTAATCAAAATATTGAATTACTAACTGAGGCCTAAATAACCGTCATGAATATGTTAAATCTGTTTTACCTCCAGTAAAAGTACAGGGGAGCAGGCAGGGGCTTTCCTCATGCGGTGTGTCGGTCCGGGCGTTCGGGCGCACGGGACGTCGGTGCTTGCGTGCAGGGCTTGAGATTTCGATGTCCAGCTACCTTTTGAATCCCGACTTCGACTTCTTTTTTCTTAACTATTTTTCCAAACTCCTCACCTCGGTTTTAAACGCCCCTTTTTCTTCCTTTCCAATCGTTTGTTCAGGAAATTTTCCCACATCTGCATCCCCTCTGGAAGTGCAGGTGGGCTCATTAAAATAGCCTCTTTTGTGAAAGCTGACATTAATTTTTTAGCCCCTGCCCCCATAACTCACGGTTACATCTCTATGCGAGCTTGACCGTTACACTTGTGCCATTCCGTGATCTATAACTTTTCCACAGGGGTCCCTCAAAATTGAAGTTAATAATTGCATCTTTCTTGAAAATTTCTCCCACAGCTGTGCATGCACGTGCTGACCATAGCGGGAAAGTACCTCGGTTCAGCATGAAATTGATATTTTCATAATAGAGAAGTGTATAGAAAGTTATTTTATTTTATAAAAAGTAATTTTATTTTATTTAGAAGTCATTTTTTCTTCTTTTTCCCTGTCGCGACATCAACGAATGACCCTTGGCCTTCTTCAGAATTCCATTCCAAGTAAACCTATATTTGGCTAGGATTTTAGAGTTTGTAACCCTGAAAGCTTTCAGATGTTTTCCAAGCAGTAAATCTACCTATCACGTTTTCATTTCCTCCTTTTTCGGGTACCAAATGATTTACTCAAAAATATTGTTTGATGGCTTGTTTGTCTTTTAATCTTATCAGCCTTCCTGCCTGTTTAAACTTCTGTATTGTAATGAATTGCAGGATATTTGGCTATTCAAATAATTTATAAATTTCCAAGTTGGCTTACCTTCTCAGAACATTGTTATAATTGATTCGTACAAAAACTATAATTATATAACATATGTGATAACGGACCTGATTAAAGTTTTGTAATTAAGTATAATTTGGAACTTTTACAAACCATTTGGCAGTTAGAATTTTGGGATATTCGGGCAATAAATGTGCATTAAACACATTAAATAAAATATAATTTTAGCCTTAGTAATCAAAGATAGTAAAAGTGGAGATGCAGGAAAAGCTGAGAATT
>CM063498.1:192293547-192296047 GCA_032207245.1 Pardosa pseudoannulata
TAAATTTGCTTAATGAAGTCATGGAAGAATGGCTTTAAGAAAATGTGTTTAGTTTATCCTCGTTTCGTCGCATCCATTAGCACAGAAATAGAGCAGTGAAGTATTTAGATTGTATTCTGATAGCATTTAACATTTTAGCAATATACAATGACTTTGGAGCACTATGTGAGAAGAAGGAAAGCAGACGAAATAATTGGGAAAATACTGATGGATTTCTACATTATTATTTTAAACAAGGAATCACATACAACTGATTGCAAATCGCATATTAGATCAATTTTAAATATTTGAAAACATTTTGTATCAGTTATACTTGTGCATTTTATATTTTTTAGACAATGTATGCCGTGGTGCTGTCTATACATTTAGGTAATTTTAACTGTGATCAAATATAATAGTTATCAAATATAATATCAGAAGAGCTGCACATATTCATCGGTCTCCCTTTCCCCGCCTTGGAACCGCAAACATGGGAAAAACTTACCCCTTCAAATTGGGCACTGTCCCTTAGGGATTTATAAATAACTCCACAAAGGTACATTCTTATTTAGTGTCATGAACAGAGACATGATTCTAATCTGGGACTGACCGAGAATCCCGTACACGACGAATCCGTTCAATTAATTTTTATAGGTACTCTCTTCTTTACAAAAGATGTGATGAGGTGAGATTTAGATCCCAAGCATTTCACTCCCCGTTTTATTTATATTAATTATAGTGTTCCGTCGACACTCCAAGCTTCATGTTTTGCTGCTTCAGTGCTTCGCGAGTTTTTCCCAAAATATTCATCAAAAAATAAAAATGAAAAAATACAACCATGTTGGCAGCCACATTGATGAAAGGAGCGGTGATTCATGTTGATGCGCTACAGAGAATTATCTCTGCATATCAAACAAAGTTGAGTTAACTCAGAATACATACCACGGGCTATCATAAAGGCGCATGATTGGTTTCCTGTGCGACATCGAGCAATGAGAGAAAAAGCATATAGAACATCTACCCATCAAGATGTTTCTCTCCAAAGTAAAGCTCCTAGCTCTATCGTGAGCGCCTCCAGCAGAAGAGTCTCTGAGTGAATCTAAAGCTTTTACGTGTCTAGTGAGAGCCTCTCCTCCACCATCAACACACGACTATTCACCTATCTCAGAAAGCAATATTGATTGTTATTACTAATGTTTGTAATTAACTTTATTAAGCCCAATCTATATGTAACTGTACGTTTTACAGATTTTATAAAGGTAACAGAATTCTGTATTTTAATGCAACAGTATAAAATTACATATTTAAACATTCTTGACTCATAAGAAATCCTAAATTACGGAAACAAATCCTGACGCGGATCGAACCGAGCTTTCGCTGTTCGTAGCCCCCATTAACCTCGATAACGAGGTGTCGTTTGAAATTAGAATAATTAATGTTTTATTACAATTGTAAACCTATTATACGAGATAAAGTAAATTTTCTATAGTTGATTATGTAATGTTGTATAAATACTGTTTACATATTTAAACATTCGTGTACCCTCAAAAAAATTCTATCCTTCTTCGTGGTTTTATAGCTTTCGCTAAAGGTTTGAATAACCGTGTACGAGGGATCACATATTAATTAGAATTATCCAAATCGCCTCACCACAATGTAAAAGATACACTCAGGAAATACATTTTAGTATAATTGTATGCAAGCACATATAGTGGAATACAATAAGTCCAAAAATTTGATCTTGTGATTTAGACTTCGAGTTCCATAGGGTTTGAAAAACACGTGTTTGGAGGTGAGGTTATTATCCAAGAAGGATTCTAATTTTTCTTGAATGTTCCATCTTTTTTCCTTTGTTACTTATACAGTCTGTGTAGGAAGTCCTACACCAGGTACCTTAGACTAATAGCTATATGTGATTAATCCATGGGTAAGGGGAATATGTAGCATCACTTGAACGAGAAACCCCCGAGGTCTAAAGACTGACTAAACTATGGCATCTTCCGTCTGATCAACACCATTAATGTAAAAGAATGGCTTTGTTGAAGTGGGTGATAATAATTTAGAGTCAGGGACCAAGCATAAAACCCCCAGACTTTGTCCCAGAGGTATAGCTACCCTACGACTACGAGATTACTGTTTTTACTTACTGAACAACCATGTCTTACGGATTCTTGTGTGAATACGGTAAATTAAAAAAAAGCAAAAAAATTACAAGGATTAATCCCAATATGTATTAATAATACTCTAGATCTACGCAAATTATGAGATGCAGCTTACTGCCGACATTTACGATAGTTTTTTTAATTGCTTTGGTAGAATTTATTCATAAAAAATAAATACGTATGAAGGATCTAGACGTTCTGTATTTAATTAAGTTCATAAAAGAATGACATGGTAAAATATTTCATGTTTTCATACTTTATTCGTACAGGGTATCTACCGGATCCCGCGACTCCATGGTTCTCGACACTAAGCAATTGCAGCGGAAATCTAGTCCGTGGAGAACCAGTCCTCGTAGCAG
>CM063498.1:192306047-192318547 GCA_032207245.1 Pardosa pseudoannulata
ATATATATATATATATATATATATATATATATATATATAATATATATATATATATATAATCTCCTCTCTTCAAGCAGACTGGATAGGAAGCTTAATCACCATGGCAACAAAGAAGAAAAGATTACAGGCTTTTACCCAGGGGAAATTTTTTCGTATGTGATACACGTATGGAATAACTCATACTGCTTTTTATGTAATAAATCTGCCTGTTATGTTTCATATTATTGGAATCCCAAATTCGTAAAGATCACGAGCATCAAATTATTTTGAATTCTCCAATTGTTTTTTCTAATTTTTTGGTTAGGTTTTATAGGGTTTTCTATGCAGAAAATTGATGGTAATACATAATTTAAATTTGAGTGCTGAATTAATAAACAATCACAAATTATACTAAAATATTTTGTGTAGAATATATAGATTAAAAAAACTCAGCATACAGATTGCATATAATTCTCATAATCTAATGTTATTTCATAGTATTTTCTTTTTCTTTCAACAATAAAATTTATCTTAAAATTTATCAGTAATAATTATCCCCATAACTCTTTTTAAAAAACTATTTTAAAAGTTTCTTTTGTTGATTTGAACATGGGTGGAAGAAATATTCTCTAAAGCCATTTCATGCATTGTAAGTAGAAGAATTCAAAAGATCTGGACTGACACTACTGCTTTACCTTAACGTAGTTACTAGAGAAATAATACTTGAACGCCTACTTTTTTTATAGTAGTTAATTATACCAAGTATTAAAATGTTGTAGTATAATATATATATTTATTTAATCTGCCTATCTACATATACAGAATCATAGATTTGAAGTGAATTAAAATGAGTATTAAATGATATAGTCAAAACGTCAGTTATTAAAATTTTAAAAATAAATATAAATAAATATGAAATAAAATTAATGACATGATTGAAGTTGGTGCTGTTTAAACAATTTGTTAATGTCTGGTTCCTATTAAGATGACATTACTCAAAAGTCTTCATGAAGTTCCTTTTCCTTAAATAGTCAACTGGCTATTGCACTGAGTCCATGTTGAGCCAAATAAGTTGAAGAAAATTCAATTAAAATATCTCTACGCTAACCACAGGATGGCCATACAGTGGCCCGAGGTAAAATTTACGAAATTTATAATTGAATGAAATATCCCATTTATTATATTAAGAGACTTGTACCCCGACACAGCATATTACGGTAAATACAATGTTGTTCGATTGGTATGTTGATTTTTAAGGCATCGTGTACAATATTTTGCACGATGTACCAACCATCTCTCTTAACGTTCCATTTCCATTAATCTCCGAACCCGCTACAGTTCTCATGAAAAGCTTCAGTGGACACTATGTTTCAGGTTCATTTCAGTGTCCACAATTTGAATCTGCAGATGAAGTTAAAACTGCATTTCAGGCCACATTAAAATACATTACCAAAATTGGAATTTAAAAGTATTTCAATGAGTTTTAAAAGTGATATCAAACTGTTAATTCACTTATTAACTAACCACTTCCCACAATATTACATCTGAGAGACGTCAGTCATTTAATGTGCCAATGTAAAATTTGACTTTTCCGAGACTTCAAGAACTATCTGCGATAGACAGTGCTGCATAATAATCATTTGTTTAATTATTTGACACGTTCTTAGATTTCTGTTTTGATTAGAATGTTGAAGATGTCATTGTGTCCTTAACCTTTAATTTGGCTAAGTCTGGCCGCTACACCGGATATGTATATTTATAATTACTATATAACATAATTGTCAGTGTTCACCACATCGGACATTAATTATCTCAAAAATGGAGTTAAGAGTGTTATAGACTCAGTACAAAAATTTCGAATCCTACTGTGTATGACAAAAAGTGCTTTGATTAGACATGAAAAAAAATCTATCAAAAACATTTAAAATACGAATCCTTTCCTACTTTATGTATACAATGGTCCCAAAATAATTATGTTCATTTCTTTAAAGTTGTGCAGCTTATTTCGGTATGGAAGCATGCAACCAATTTTAAGCTCTTAATCCATTGCCGTTGCCATGGAGATTCATTCGTAACAGAGATCTTGAATAAACACATCTTGTAATAAACTGTTAAACTGGCTTAGTGCTGTGTTCCTTCGACGAACGAAGAACAGGTGCGTAAGCACTGAGAGATAAATCACGGCCGATGTTAGAAGTTGTTACATTTTATGAGGCTTTTCATTCATTTTAACGTGCAGTTTGTATCTCCTGTTCGATATCGTGGTTAAATGATTGGATATCGTCCATCGTCTATTTAAGTTGTTAAATCCTCCAAGGATAATAAAATAAAGTAAAATATTTACAATCATAAATATACAAATGTAAAATATACAACACTTATTACTTCCTTCTGCGAGGTAATTATATTATAACTTTGTAATAAGGAGAATGTTCGGTCTTCAGATCTCAACAGACATATCCATTTTGACCATGCTTGAATCCACTTTAATTTTAAGGCTACAAATAGATTATTTACAAATAATTAGACAGTTATAAAGCATAATTATGTATAATTTATAAGAACGTATACTTACTATGTATTTGATCCTTTGGTGTATAATTATGTGTGTGTGTGAGGCTCATAGCTTGCGAAAAATTATAAGAAACACATCCATTCTAAGCGTTATAGATTTATTCGAATAAGAAAGCCACATTATCCATTCTATTTTCAACAGGAGATTCAATCAACAGGTCACTAGCCCACAAGATTGGCCTGTTCTCTCTTGCAAAGAGACGCGCTTTCTTCTTAAATAGTGTTGTTTTTACCCCATATTCTTCCACTACACAATTAAATAGCTCTCCTTTTATTAAATAATGTTTTAATTTCTGTCTTTAACATTTTAAACCAGACATTTATATATATGTATATATATATATATATATATATATATATATATATATATTATATATATATATATATATATATATATATATATGTATGTATATATTATATATATATATATATATATGTATGTATATATGTATATATATATATGTATGTATATATGTATAATATATATATATGTATGTATATATGTATATATATATATATATGTATATATGTATATATATATATAATGTATATATATTGTATATATATATATGTATATATATATGTATATATATGTATATATATATATAATATATATATGTATATATATGTATATATATATATATATGTATATGTATATATATATGTATATATATATATATATATATAAATATTATATATAAATATATATATATATATGTATATATATATATGTAATATATATATATATATATATGTATATATATATATATATATATATATATGTATATATATATATATAGTATATATATATATATATATATATATATATATATATATATATATATATATATATATATATATATATATATATATATATATATATATATATATATATATATGTATATATATATATATATATATATATATATATATATATATATATATATATATATATATATAGTATATATATATATATATATATATGTATATATATATATATAATTTATATATATATATATAATATATATGTATATATTATAAAAATATAAAATATATAATATAAAAGTATAATAAGTAATATAATGTATAATGTATATATATGTGATATAATATATGATATATGTATATATATGTGTTTATAAATTGAGGGAGTTCAAGTGCCTCGGATCCTTCACTCGACTAGGTTTCTCCTTTCTCCTCGACTCGACTGTCTTTCTCTGCGGTTCTATACTCATCCAACTTTTCTGAGTGACGAGGGAGTGGCCTTGTGAGGATGCAATGCACTAAAATCCTATAAATATATCTAGGACCAAGAGCTCAAAAAACTGGTATCGACATGCCTATCCAAATAAAGAGACAAAGATGCAATCAAAATGCAGCGCTACGGTTGGCAATGCCTAGATAAGACATCAAGTTCGATCGGTTACTTCTCCACGACTGTTAGATCTGTTAATGCTGCTGCAATGGCAGGTTATCAAGATTTGGGTGAATTTGAAGGTCGTGTTGTAGTTGGCGCATGAGAGATGGTACATAGTATCTCCCAGGTAGCTATGAAATTTTCCGTAAGGCAATTTCACGAATGCACCGTGAATATCGGGAATCCCTAAAACATCAAATCTCCGACATCATCGTGGAATGAAAAAGACGGTGTAAAAACAGGACCAATGATGACTGAGATGAATCGTTAAACATGACAGACGTGCAACCCTTCCGCAAATTGCTGCAGATGTCAAGGTTGATCCATCAACAAGTGTCAACGTGTGAACCATGTAATCAATCATCATCGATGTGGGCTTTAGGAAACGAAGGCCCACTCGTGTACCCTTGATGACTGCCCGAAACAATGTTTTACGCCATTTCTGGGCACGTCAATACCAACATTGGACTATGGATGACTGGAAACACGCTGCCCAGTCTGGCGAGTCTCGTTTAAAATTGTATCGAACGGATGGACATGTACGAGTATGGAGAAAACCGTATGAATCCATGGACCCTGCATATCAACAGGGGGCTGTTGAAGGCTATGTGATCGTTTGGGGTGTGTTATAAGACCCCTAATACGACTCTGACAGGTGGCATGTACGCAAGCATTCTCTATCACTTTCACCCATTCATGCTCATTGTGCATTCCGATGGACTTGGTAAATTCCAGCAAGACAATGCGACATACTACACGGGGTAGAATTCCTCTGGCTCCAGTAACACTCTTCTGACTTTAAACACTTCTGCTGGCCATGAAAATCTCTAGAAATGAACATTATTGGGCATATCTGGGTTGAATTGATACGTAATTTTCAGAAAAGATCTCCAACACCTCGTACTGTTAGGGGTTTATGGGCAGCCATGCAGGAATCATGATGTCATTTACCTCCAGCACTGCTTAGTAGAATCCATTACCGCGTTGCTTTGCTGCACTTCTGCGTGCTTGTCGGGAGCTCTACACGATATTGGGCAAGTGTACCAGTTTTTTTACTCTTCAGTATATATATATATATATATATATATATATATATATATATATATATATATATATATATATATATATATATAATTCTTTAAAACTTTTTCACATGTATTGGGATTATATAAAATAATTTGAGCTCCTAGGAAGTGAGATAAAATTCTAATAATTTGATAAACCCTTTTGCATTCATTATATCTAACAGATTGTATAAAAGGTGAATAAATATAAATCCCGCCTACAGGGATACTTAGTCACACCTCCTGCAAGAGGTTTAATAATTCATAAAGTGTAATTGGAGGATTAAACCTACTGTACATTTTGCCCTTTAAAATACACGACACAAATGTTCAGTTATATTCAGATTCGATAACTGAGATGGGCTAGCGAGGTGTTAAATTTCACCATCATGTTGATTAAACTACCCTCAGATAATTCTAGCACTACGAAGGCATTATCACACGTCAACACGTACATGTTAACTTGCGACATGGCCTTTATTTAATATATTCTTCTGATGAGAATCGAGAATTGGAAAAAAAATTGGATGAAAATGGTCTGCCAGAATAGTTACATAAACGGGTCTTTATCTTCTGCTTCAGGGTTTCAAGTGTATATAGAGGTTTTTCTCGAGTGTTGTTTTTTCAGAAGTGTTCAAATTATTTTATCGAACTCTTATATATATATACAAATATACAAAGGGTTCCTTCTCTTCTATAGATATGTGTACTATTAAATTCTTTAATACTTGATATAGGAAAAGATAAGTAAAGTATTTCGTTTCAGATACAGAAGGAAGATTTTCGTTTCAGATACAGAGCGCAATGCTTTTTGCATTACGCTCATCAAATGTTTTGCTTTTCTTCGTAAAATCGTCCTCCCCTCTTCTGAAATAAATACTCAGGCACGTCCCCATAAATCCATGCGTCATCATCCATAAACAGTGACAGACCCGGCTCCAGGCCTCGGAAGATCACCGAAAAGTGTCATAAATAAATCGACCCCGATCCAAAAATAGAGCTGGTCATTTCTTACAGAAGTAGAGGCTTACGACGAATCTTCGGTGAGAGAGTCGTAAGCCCCCCTTGATCCTTCGCCCCGTTGCCATGGGGATTCAATTGCTGTATACGTTATTCGGTCCGATGCAATACGGGCTGCCAACTTGGGACAGGTTTCACCACGACACTGCGATGTGCAAGCACGCGAGAAACAATATTTTATTTATCTCAGGCATGAAATGTACGGAATAAACGCTCACTGAATAAGTTTGGGTCGTAAACAGCTACTATTGGGACGATGGTTGCATATTTTTACCCACATTCCAGAGAATTTTAAAGAGAATCTGAAATATAACTCTCTCATATATAACAGATTCATTTTTCATCGCCAGAATACTGTGGGTTGTTTACGATCAAATAGCTTCATATAGAATTTTTAAATAAAATAATAATGCTGTAGATATTGTAAACCACGCCACATCGTATCATTGTATTTTGAACATGGTTGGAAGAAATATTCTCGAAAGCCATTCCATGCGTTGTAAGTAAAATAATTCAAAAGATCTGGACTGAGTCTACTGCTTTACCTTACCGTAGTTGCAAAAGAAATAATACTTGAACGCCGCATCGTATCATTGTATTTTGAACATGGTTGGAAGAAATATTCTCGAAAGCCATTCCATGGGTTGTAAGTAAAGGGATTCAAAAGATCTGGACTGAGTCTACTGCTTTACCTTAACGTAGTTGCAAGAGAAATAATACTTGAACGCCGCATCGTATCATTGTATTTTGAAATTGGTAGGAAAAAATATTCTCGAAAGCCATTCCATGCGTTGTAAGTAAAAGAATTCAAAAGATCTGGACTGAGTCTACAGCTTTACCTTAACTTAGTTGCAAGAGAATTAATACTTGAACGCCTCCTTTTACAGTAGTTAATTATACCAAGTATTAAAATACTGCAGTATAATATTTATATTTATTTAATCTGCCTACCTGCCTATACATAATCATAAATTTGAAGTGAATTAAAATGGGTATTAAATAATATAGTCAAAATATCAGTTATTAAAATTTTAAAAATAAATATAAAATCGACATGAAATAAAATTAATGACATAATTAAAATTGGTGCTGTTTAAACTATTTGTTAATGTCTGGTTCCAAGTAAGGTGACATTATTCAAAAATCTTCATGAAGTTCCTTTTTCTTAAATAGTCAACTGGCTATTGCACTGATCCCATGTTCAGCGAAATACGATAAAAAGAATGCAATTAAAATTTCTTTATTCTAACCGAAAGATGGCCAAACAGTGGCCCGAGATACAATTATAATTAATACTGTACATTGTTTAGGATCAAATAGCTTCATATAGAATTTTTAAATCAAATAATAATGCTGTAGATTTTGTAAACCAGGCCGCATCGTATCATTGTATTTTGAACATGGTTGGAAGAAAAATTCTCGAAAGCCATTCCACGTGTTGTAAGTAAAAGTATTCAAAAGATCTGGACTGAGTCTACTGCTTTATCTTAACGTAGTTACAAGAGAAATATTACTTGAAAGCCTCCTTTTTTATAGTAGTTAATTATACCAAGTATTAAAATACTGTAGTATAATATTTATATTTATTTAATCTGTCTATACAGAATCATAAATTTGAAGTGAATTAAAATGAGTATTAAATGATATAGTTAAAATATCAGTTATTAAAATTTTAAAAATAAATATAAAATCAATATGAAATAAAATTAACGACATAATTGGTGCTGTTTAAACTATTTGTTAATGTCTGGTTCCAATTAAAGTGTCATTATTCAGAAATCTTCATGAAGTTCCTGTTTCTTAAATAGTTAACTGGCTATTGCACATAGCCCATGTTCAGCGAAATACAATGAAAAGAATGGAATTAAAATTTCTTTATTCTAACCGAAAGATGGCCAAACAGTGGCCCGAGATAAAATTTACGAAATGTATAATTAATATGTGGATTGTTTAGGATCAAATAGCCTCATAAAAATTTTTTAAATCAAATAATAAAACTGTAGATTTTGTAAACCACTCCGCATTGTATTATTGTCTATTCTGCACTGTGTTACATTTTCGTGTTAATTTAAGTTTAATGGCAAAACTAGAGCAATTATATTTTAAGTATACTATGACCTCAACGTGTAGTAGTACCATTAAATTATATAACCTACAGTCATAAATAAGTGCCGTTACTACTTGCTAGCAGCTATAAGGGTAAAACACAATTAACTTCACAGTATTATATAAATAATACTGTGGATTGATTAGGATCAAATAGCCTCATATAGAATTTTTAAATCAAATAATAATGCTGTAGATTTTGTAAACGAAGCCGCATTGTATTATTGTCTATTCTGTAATGTGTTACATTCTTGTGTTAATTTAAGTTTAATGGCAAAACTAGAGCAATTATATTTTAAGTGTACTATGACCTCAACGTGTAGTAGTACCATTAAATTATATAACATACAGTTATAAATAAGTGTCGTTATTACTACCTAGCAGCTATAATTGTAAAACACAATTTCACATTATTATATAAATAATACTGTACGCTATTTGGAATTTTTAAAATTTCTTCAGGTTTTGAAAAACGTTATATTTCCAACGTTATCATTAGAGTTAATCTCACTTGTATGAAATGGTTTAAATTATGAAGTGTTACATAATGAATAGGTGCTAAAAATAAGAAGCGATTCGTTTGTCCACGATATACAATCAAATTGCCATCTGCATTTTATATAGACATGTACAAAAAGTATCTAAATGTACTTTCTACAAATGCATCTATATAAAAATCCAACTTGCTCAATAAAAATGTGTGTGTGTGTGTGTGTGTGTGTGTGTGTATAGGTTAACAAGAAATATAAACGGAGTCATTTATGTTCCTTATTAACCTTCACTATGAATTTCCCATAATGTACATGTTTTAAATTTTGTTTCTGTAAATTAAAACGTATTCGAAATATTGTATTCACACACAGAGATATAATTCTAAGAATGGTATTTTACGACTCAGGGAGATCTAAATCTTAAAGATAAATTAATATCTACAGTAAGTTCTATACACCACTTCTCAGAAGGCTAACAAGTAATATAAACGGAAGTATTTATACATATATCATTCTTGTATAGGCAGAAGGCGTAAAACAGCGATTTTCCAGTACACGTTAAAAGTAAACATGACTGGTTTATTGATAAATATTCTGTCGTTTAATGCTATAACAAAGTTGACAAAGTGCCTGAGTTTAGTTTTCTCCCGGCTACAAGACAAATACTTACAAAATCAGTAAAAGCATACACCCTCTTTTCGCCTCAAGAAGCTTCGAATCTTTTAAAATACATTCTACCGAGGATTCTTCGGGCGGGGAAAAATTCAACTCCTCGTTTGGGAGAAAAATTCAGGATTTCTCTTTTCTTCACAGCAGAAAAGAGATGGCATACTCACACTGCGGAAATACGTATGTGGAAGTTATTACAGAAATTTCTCGGTCCTCTCGCTCAAGAATGGAAGGATGTTATTGACTTAGTACATCCTCGACAGACAAAATTCTCCAAGGAAATTAGAAATAGAAATCTTATATGTTCTATCCATGATCAAGAGCAGAATAAATATAAATTTCCATAAATCTGCAGACAAGAAAATATATGCTGTAAACTGTGTGTAAGTAAATACTGTGAAGCACATTAAGTTCCTCTATTACAGATTTTAGTCAATAAAAACACCAGACTGATGTTAGCTTATCTCAATAAACAAGAAATAAACTACGAAGATTGAATTTGTATTATCTCCTTTGTATTTTATTCACTTTTTCATTTAAGTCATAAATAAATTTAAGAAATAAAACTCTTGGAAAATATTTGAGAACCGTAACGACATTATTCCGATGATTGAATATCGAAAAAGCTCTCTTACCTTCTTGCTTTCCAGGGAGAACTCTAAAATATATCCATTGCAGTAAAGATTTATTGCAGCTGAAGGCAAAAAAAAAAGGAAATACTCTTTTAATGACAAAAAAAGGAACAATCAAAATTACTCTTTCCTTTAAGTCATAAATAAATTTAAGAAAAAATATTCTTGGAAAATATTTGAGAATGATAGCGACTTTATTCAGGTGATTTAATAGAGAAAAAGCTATCTTACCTTCTTGCTTTCCGGGGAGAACTCTCCGATATATCTTCTTACCACTGCAGTAAATCAAAGATTTATTGCAATTGAAGGCAAAATAAACGTAAATACTGGTTTAATGACAGAAAACAAAGGAACAATCAAAATTCAACAGTCAGGTAGAACATGACACCAGGCGATAACAAGACTTGAAGAACGAAACTATAGCAACTGTACCATGTCAATTATAAAGTCTTAAATTTGAAACTGCCTTAAAACAGGAACATCTACTTGAGGAATCGGTTACAAACTTTAGTTCTTTGTAGATTAGAATTCTGGAACATAATAATTATTATTTTTGAATAGATTTAATTGCAGTACCAACTAGTGCAAGTCAAATGTGTAACATATGAGTGTATATTATTAAGAATGCTCTTCGTAACGATTTGTGCTATCAAATACATAGCAAAACATATGTAAACATTATAGATTTGACAGCATTTTCATTAACCTATTATACAAACAAAAACGATTAATCTATTACTTAAATTGTACATCAAAAAGGACATGTGCGTACGAAACTGTGTTTTATCGAGGCCAGAATTTCTCAATCTTTACTGTACCATCACCCTCCTCCTCCCCCCCCAACCAAAAAAAAATTAAATCGAATATTTTATAGTTAATTTTATCAAAAATATTGCTTAATATTTTTTACATTTTAATTCCCTATATATCTATTAAGAATCAAATGTAGGAGTAAATTAAAGCGGCCATCGAATATAGTAAAATAAATATTAAAAAAAGTTAATAAGCATAAAATCAATAAGAAATTTAAAAAAGTAATGAAATATTTGAGTCTAGTGGAATTTGAATAATTTGTTAATTTTGGGTTTCAATTTCGTTCGCATTATACGTAACCTTTTTACGTATAATGCGATTAGTTTAGTGATGTTCTTTTTCTTAACCCTTTCGAAGGCCGTTGGAAGATTACTTCCCACTTACATGATCGTACAAAATACTTTATTAACCCATCATAATATATTCGCTTTGCTATTATAACTATGGGAATACTGATTTCCTCTTCGGTTTAGCGCTGCCATCTATTGTTTCATCAATTGGATATAATTAACACTTCTGTTTTGAAAGTTTGAAAACGTTGTGTGTGAAATAAATGGCCCACGAAAGGGTTAAACACTAAACCAGCCACTACACTGAGCTCACGTTCAACGAAATACGATGAAGGAAATGTAATTTAATCGTTTGTAAATTAGTTGAGGGGAGACCAAATGGCGGCAGGAATTAAGAAATTTATAAAAATATGAAAAATATATCACATATAATTGTATGTTTATGAAAATGTGTATTTTATTGTATAATTTTAAATTTTATGAAAATGTATGTTTAATTGTATAATTGTATAGTTTATGAAAAATATATCATATTTGTTACGATAATTAAAATATCATTCGATTCGTTTATTTTTGTTGGTACCACGTCTGTTCACCGCACCTATGACCTTAATACCCTTCATTTGCCTCCTTTACCGCTAACACCAGCACAGATGACCTCACAGAGGCCACTGAGAGAGGGGAGGGGGGCGGTTTCCAACACCATTTGGGGGAACTAACTTTTGGATTAACGTATTTTGGGGTTTTGTAGAAATCTTTTTTATCGTTTTGGAAAATTTATAGTCTCGGCGATTTATGGTAATACGAATAGAATTCATTGTTATATTCAGATTGATAAAATTATTTAGAGGAGTGAAATGAATAACTTTTTAATGTGTGTACAGGATTTATCAAAAAAAAAAAATCAAATTGAATTGCCAAATTGCTAGAGGTAGACAATCATTAACATCCAAAGAAAATACAGTGGTAAAAATAAATATGTTATGTTTCAATTAAAAAAAATTATTTGTACCTTGAACTATATGTGTCTATTAATGCCTGAGTTTAAACAAAAGTCATTCTAAACTTATATATTTCTTTGTGTAATCAAGGGCGGATTTATCTTTTGCAAAGCTCAGTACAAAGGTATTAAATTGCACTCCTATAAAACTATAATATAATTAGGATAGGTTTCCATTTGTTTTAAATGTACTAAGTTACTAGCAGTTACCCGTTAAAACATGGCGTTGAAATCTTCCCCACTTTTTAAATAGAAAATAAACTTTTGCTTGTAGTAGATTACAAATTATATTTCCAGAATACTAATCATTACTATCTGAACTATTTACAGGATATATTGGAAATAAATATTCAGTATACAAATTGATTAAACAAATCAGTTCTACCCTGGCTGAATATTCTCCATACATCCATAGCAAGTTATAATAATTTTCTAAATTAGAAAT
>CM063498.1:192323547-192348547 GCA_032207245.1 Pardosa pseudoannulata
GATAAGTAATGTAGTTGTGACGTAATTACAGCTAAACCTATCTTATATAATTCATATATTTCTTATATAATTGAATTTTGTGGCACTTCGAATTACAAAATTAGATTGGGCAGGTCTTTTAGTGTCAGATTTGCGATGGGTTGCTTCTTCTCAGTCGAGGGTTTAGCGGGATTGAATCCCATTGCTGTCATGGATGTTCATATCGATTCCGAATCGGCTTTAAGCAGTAGGTCTCGGTCTCATTAGTCCTGGTCTAGCAAAATCACAGGTCTTTAAGCCAAAACAGGACAGGTTATTAGCACTGCCAGAGAACACAAGTACCCAGGACATGGTACCTTTTTATCACCCCCTCCTCAAGAAAAAACAAAATACTATGATCAAGGCATCTAAAGACTCTTTTTTGGTACTGTAAATAATATTTGAAATTGTTTCATTGTAAATTTCGTTTCAAAGCTAAAAAAATAATTGCTTGTCGTCCAATAAACACTTTCTCATGTTTACAAAATTATGATTTTTGTTGCAAAATTATCGTCTATCTTTTTGTGATCTTTAAATGCAAAGTATTGTTCAAGTTGTTTGTAAAGTTTTTCAATACCTAATAGCCCAAATGCAAATATATGAACCATCAACTGTTAATGATACATATCACTACCGGGCCAAACCCATGTTTAGTGCCTCACTTCTCTTTCCCAAATATAACTGTGTTATATTTGGGATATATGTTATTGAGGTTCACGCCGTTAGGTGGCGTTTTTGTCATGTTCCACGAAAAATAAAGATAATTCTCTGTGTGTGTGAGAGAGAGAAGTGGCACCCGTGTGAGATGGTGTCCTAAACTGTAATAGTAAAAAGGATTATAAATGTGCATTAAAATAAACTAATGTTTATCAACCGAAGTATTTAGTGTGACATTCAACATAGATAAATATCTAAGTCTAATCCTGAAGGAAGGCTGTTTGCTACCGAGAGTTTAATATAAACCACTTGGTTCCCTCTACGTAAATTGCCCTGAGCATGGTAGTTCCTCTTTCTTTGTCTCAATACACCGCTTTGCAAATCTAGTTTTGAGACTCCGGGTATAAACGGACAACATTACTCCGTATGTAGGTAGAACACAATTATATTCAAACATCCTGCATGTATTCACCCACAACCAACTGCGCGGAAACGCAAAGCAATGTTAGGACGAATTGACTTTATTTGTACTAGTCATTTCTGGAAACCCAAAAGCAATTACACTGCGCTATACTGTACTGACTGTCATAGCAACTGTTTCTCAACCTTGCACGCTTTGTAGAATATCTCGTCAACGAGAATGGCTTGCTCTAATTAATTGTGAAATCAGTCATTAATCACTGAAAGTAAAAAGTAACAACAGCAGTAAAATCACGGAAGAATGCTAAAGATGTAAGAAAAATATACTTAGTTTGAAGTTTTTTAGTTTTTTTTTTTACTTATTTTGGTATTTCCTAGATGTCTTGAATGCTCTAAGATCAGATAATAAACTGAGATATAATAGACAGGAAGTTGAATATTATCTTCTGTATTGGTGATTTTAAAGAAATATTTTTAAATTTAAGATTTATACTAAAAAGCTTTAAGTTTTAGTATAGATCTGTTTAATATTCTTTTTACGTGGCTGAATATATTGCAACTCAAATTCTGTTTAAATAAGAAAATATTTGAGAAAGTATTTATGAAACACTATCAGAAGTCTAACAAAGGTTAATTCTACGACAATTAATTCTATGCGGGAAAAGCTATATAGATAGATTTTCTAACTAAATATTTACACTAAAATGTGATATTTAAAAAAGTATGTTGTAGTATATATGAAATACATCAAAATTATTATACTTAACTCGAGCGCGCTAAACTGGCCAAACTGTGCACACTCGAGATAATTCCAACGGTTTTGTACTTTATGTTGCTATAATTTTTCACTCTAGGAATGCAATCGAGAATTGAAAATAACAATGTGAAAGCAAGAAAAAGAACATTCGTTTTATTGATATTTATCATTGAAATTGTTTAACTGTAAATATCGTTTCAAAGCTAAAAATATAATTGCTTGTCGTCCAATAAACATTTTCTCATGTTTACAAAATTATTATTTTTGTTGCAAAATTATCGTCTATCTTTTTGTGATCTTTAAATGCAAAGTATTTTTCAAGCTGTCTATAAAGTTTTTCAGTACCTAATAGCCCAAATCTAAATATATGAACGATCAACTGTTAATGGTTCATATCACTACTGGTCCAGACCCATGTTTGGAAGTCCCCTTCTCTTTCCCAAATATAACTATGTCAATATATGTTGTTGAGGTTTACGCCGTTAGGTGGCGTTTTAGTCATGTTCCACGAAAAAGAAAAATAATTCTCTGTGTGTATGTGTGAGAGAGAGAGAAAAGTGGCACCAGTGTGAGATGGTGTCCTAAACTGTAATAGTAAAAATGATTATAAATGTGCATTAAAATAAACTAATGTTTATCAACCGAAGTATTTTGTTTGACATTCAACATAGATAAATATAAGTCTAATCCTGAAGGAAGGCTGTTTGTTACCGAGGGTTTAATATAAACCACTTGGTGCCCTCTACGTAAACTGCCCGGAGCATGGTAGTTCCTCTTTCCCCGTCTCAATACACCGCTGTGCAAGTCTTGTTTTGAGACTCCGGGTATAAACGGACAACATTAGTCCATATGTAGGTAGAACACAATTATATTCAAACATCCTGCATGTATTCAACCACAACCAAATGCATAGTAACGCAAAGCAATGTTAGTATGAATTGGCTTTATTTGTACTAGTCATTTCTGGAAACCCAAAAGCAATTACACTGCGCTATACTGTACTGACTGTCATAGCAACAGATTCTCAGCCTTGCACGCTTTGTAGAATATCTCGTCAAAGAGAATGGCTTGCTCTAATTAATTGTGAAACCAGTCATTAATCACTGAAAGTAAAAAAGTAACGACAAGAGTATAATCACGGAAGAAAGCTAAAGATGAAAGAAAAACATACTTAGTTTGAAGTTTTTTTAGTTTTTTTACTTATCTTGGTATTTCCTCGATGTCTTGAATGCTCTTAGATCAGATAATAAACTGAGATATAATAGAAAGGAAATTGAGTATTATCTTCTCTATTGGTGATTTTAAAGAAATATTTTTAAATTTAAGATTTATACTAAAACGCTTTTGGTTTTAATATAGATCTGTTTAATATTTTTGATTAAGATTTCTTAAATTTTATAAGTAAAATATTCTTTTTACGTGGCTGAATATATTGCAACTCAAACTATGTTAAAAAAAAACAAAATATTTGAAAAAGTTTTTAGCAAACACTATCCGAAGTCTAACAACGATTAATTTTATGACGATTAATTTTATGAGTGAAAAGCTGGATAGAGAGATTTTCTAACTAAAAATTTACACTAAAATCTGATATTTAAAAAAAGAATGCTGTAGTATATATATATATATATATATATATATATATATATATACATATGTATGTATGCATATATATATATAATATATGAAAATTATTATACTTAAACTATCTCTTAAAAAACCTCCTCCCATTCTAATTCTTTAAAATCTATATTTTCCCAGCAACAAAATGTCTTGTTTAAAGGAGTGAACATGACTTAAAATTCTTCTAGCACATTTCCTAAAGCTTTCTCTGTAATAGATGTAAATATTTTGTCCACATACCGCATTTTCCAGCTATCGCTGGCAAATGGCTCAGTTTTTCCATCCGATATAAATTCCCTTTTCCCGTTATAACGTCCCCTAAGCTACTTTCTATGGGAAATATTTCGTCTCCGTCCCGCTCTGGGGTCCAACCCTGTACTAGCGCCTGTTTTGATGTACATTCTCTTGTCTATCTTTGATTGTTTTAAGATATCTTAATAGCAGCTGCTCAATAAGGATTTAATTTGTTCTCAGAAATGCGTGTTGTCTTTCAGTGGAACCACGAGTCCTGAATTCATTATAAGTTAATTGTTTAGTCGTCTCCTTGCTCAGTAGTCCGGGAAGGTAAAAAGAATAAGGGCTGTAATTCGGTGTGACCGGCCGTTTAAATCGCTGTATTACACACACACACATACATGTATATAGGTATAGGTGTTTGTGTCTGATGAAAGATGCATACATACTTTCACACCAATAGAAAGATAATTTGATTTTTAATATCCATTTCTGTGTAATAATAAAAATTAGAAACATTTCCAAAATTATAGAGAGATCAATCAGTATATAACGTGAACAGTCACATTAAGCATTTTTTAAATAATTGGTTGCATTATTTGTTTTTTTTCTGAAATTCTAAAGTACCGTATTTAAGCGAATCTAATGCGCATCGTTTTTGGCCTAATGTAGTATTCAAAATTGGGGTGTGCATTAGATACGAGTGCGTTAGCAGTTCGCCGATGACTTAATATAAGATTCAATAAATTCCTCATACCATTCGCTGACAATTTTTTTTATTGTTTAAAGTTTTAAAATGAGTATGCGCATTAGATTCGATGGCGCATTAGATTCGCATAAATACGGTATCCTTAAATCTAAATAATATTTTAAATAGACATTCCTTTGTGTCAAAGTACAAATCTGTTGCTCAACACAAGGTTAGGCAATACAATTTTATAATGATCTAATTTCTTTTTATCCGGTCGTGAACTGAGGAAATGAACTTGCTCATCAATGTCGCTCAGATCTAATAGGAAAGAAAATTCGATTTAGTGAACAATGAAAACTGGTCAGAGACCGGGTTCCATCTGCCGGAAAGCATCAACCAAGTCAAACACATATATCTCCTAATTTTGCAATTACGAGTATTATTCCTTCATTCCCTCAGAACAATGGGGCGATACTTATCTCCATAATAAGTACTAACTCATTTTTGAACTTGAGCGTTTAACACCGGGGTCAAGCACAGAACACGAAATAAAGAGGTCCGCTTATAGATGGCTAGCTTGGATAGCGACTGTTCGCGCAAGCAGTTGAAACGGATATCGCATTGTATGCAGATAGGAACAAGACTAGTGATTGGAGAGGGAGAGAGAGAAAAAAAATCCAATGGTGAAAAATAATAAAGTAATAAGGTCGCGGGTGTAGAGTGAAATCCGATGGTGACCTGCAAATATCAATCATACTGGATGTCTAGGAGCTCTGAATAAGATGTTGGGAAAACAGAAACTGATAGCTTCGGAATATTAATGCAAATCTGACGGAGAAATGAGAACAGGATTATTGGATTACATGTTATATCAACAAATGGAATTCGTCGGTCAAGTTTAAGGGGGCTACGTAAACATTTCCTCTATCTTAACATTGTTCGGTTTGTAATATATGCACATCACGCGTTCTTTTGTAAAATAATCCTCCTTTCAGAGTATACATAACAGTTTTCGGTCAAAGGTTCTAGAAGCTTAAAATCAAATCAGATATGACATGTTTTTGAATTTTTTTTTCAAATAACGGGTAAGATATGTGAAGGTGGCTGCTCTTAAGACAGGAACCGTGTTTCGAAACCTAAAACCGCGTACTTTCTTAGGTTTCTAGATTTATGTTTTGTATTAAAATTCTGCATTATCATTTTGAGTGTTGTACTTAGACAGATATCTAACTAGATCTCGTTAATTTAGTTCGAGTGCAATACACTATTCTTTGTAATATAAAGAAATTTCGCAGACAAATCTTTCAGAGACATTTCAGCTTAATTGCACGTCATAATCTCTTTAGCATTTTCCCTAATCGTTCCTGTTTAATGATTTGGTTTGGTTTGGAATGCCACGGTCTAATTTTCCCTTCTAACCCCTTGAGGACCGCACATAAATGCCATACGAGTCGACCGTTGTGAAAACCATTGCCATTTAACGCTATCTAGTAATTAAATCTAGCATTTAAAAATTTAAATACAACGGTCCGATCTCCGCTTACGTATACGCGACGCTGGTCTCTCTATCAACTGGAGATCATCTTGCGGAGGCGACGCTGAGCTAATTAAAATGGAATCGCTGCTTCGCGTACACGAGACGTTGGTCGCGAACGGGTTAATTGAGATACCTGGATTCTTGTAATCACTAAGAAACAGATCCTGTTAATTAACAAGCAGAGCAATCCTATTTTTTCCAGCAAATGTTTGGATGCATTCACTAAATACTTTGCAATAGGTAACGTTTTGGCACTTTCCACATACTATTCGAATTAAACAAGTGCCACATACCAAATTGGTGTCCTGCTATCCGGCACCGGAATTCGCGGGTTCAAATTCCACTACTATCTTGGATGTTTGTAGCCGTTTCGGAATCATCTTTAAGCTGAAGGTCAATGTCTGATTAGCCCTTGTGTAGCAGAACAGTACATCGTAAAACTCCAAACCAACCAGCCAATCATACCTCATTGTTCTGATATGACTTAATTTGACTATTTGCTCTACCCACGCCCTCTTTCACTGAAATTGCAATTCTAAATTTTTTATGACACGTAAACATGTGTTTTTTAAAAAAGCAACAGATTCAGTTTGTGATTCCTTTTCCAATAAAGGATGCGTTGAATTCGTGTGTGATAGAGTAAATGTTTCTACCGATTTATTTTGGTTCAGGTGTATGTGTGATGGTTAATTAGTTCAAACTTTCTCGCAATTGCTCATGCAATTCGAGCTTTCTTTATCGAGATAAAAAAATCATTAAAATTAATTTGTCGTTCTTTCAACTAGTATCAGTTGACGTATGATAAAGCCTTTAAAGTTCCTCCACTTTTCAGTTATTCGTTCCGCTTTTCGCACATTATTGAACAAACTAATGTTATTTAAATTGAATAAGTATAAGTTACTTTCATGCACTTAATATAAAATTGAAAGCAGTAAATTTAAATTATTCTTTTAATATAAATTATTATTATTTTCCAAATTTAAATATAAAAGCAAATAAGAATTCTTCAAAAAATTTATGCATACTTAATAAAGAGTGTTTATTTAATTTCAAAAGCTTTAAATCCTTTTTAATATTCTAACTGCTGCAGTTTGAATGTGCAAAAATAAATAAATAAGGCATTTTAATTTGTAAAGACTTAACACTCGTCAACATGCACACGTTGAAGACATTTTGGGTTTACTTTTTCTATTAAAGAATACACGATATTTTTGTTATAACACAAGAAATCCACATAAGAATGTGCTGCTTTCTTGTGTCACAGCCAAACATTTTTTCCGAACGATGGCTGAATGGTAGAGCGGTGCTCATTAGTACCGTAATTAGGTGTTCGAATCTCGCTTCTGGCATAGATCTTCGTAGCCGTTCTTGAATGGGCTTTAAACAGTAGGCTCCATTCTAATTAGCCTTAGGAAAACTGCAGATATAGAGCTTCAAATCAAACCAGCCAAAACTTGTCAATCTATTTGTTTTGGTTTAAGTTGACGTGTTATAGTGTCTTTAATCTGTTGAATAAGTCTGACTCACATATGAGATATCAGCGTATTATTCACAGGTAAAGAAATCCTAAACTGAATTTGTTGCATGACGTACATATTGAAGTGTGACAAGACCTTATATAAATGTTTTTTATGCAAAAGCTGAAGACATTTTTAGATTATCTATTTACTCTAAAATCTATTATTAACTCTTAACTGACACTGAAAAATTTTCACCTGTTATATAGAAATTTGTCGTGGGCTGGATGGAACCTCTATGTGGGCCGCATCTAGCGCGTAATTTGCCCGTCACTCGTGTAGAGTATTATTTTCCGCCTACAGATCGCTCTCACAACCTAAGGTATAAGTATCTAAGGTGAAACATGAGATGATGCCAATGGAACACTGTGGAAAGATCGCAATAATTAACTTACCAAGCAGGCGTCCAAACTTACTTCACGATTTCTTAATACTGGGGGTGGACTTTTACCTAATCATGGGTTCAAGGCAATACACATCCTTAAACTCGTAAGGGTAGGGAGCCCACTTAGAATGTTTTAACACTTATTTTCTTTTTCCATTTTTAATCCTTAGCACTTCGCACATTTTTGTACCACTGCTTAGCGGCAAATCCGACACATTTTCGCAGCGCAACTAGTGAAATGGAGTTTTATTTTAAGTGAGAAAAATCACACTGAATGTTTTTAATTTTATTTATTTTATACATATCTACTTTCTTCTTGCAAATGAAAGATAAATTTTAAGTTTTATACTTCACCATGGTGTGATATCTTCGGAAACAACCTCCCATATTCATTCTGGGTTTACTTGGGTAGTATAATTTCGGAACCACTACTTAAAGTATCAGAATTAAAATCCACATTTGACTTTTGCAATATCTTTTAATTCTTCACTACCCCTCAACTCTAAATTGTCATAATAATTATTTTTCTCCGTGCTGCTAACCATAAATAAGGTCAAACAATGGTTTAATCGTGACAGCACAGAGACTGAGCACGTTTTAACTATAGATAACAAATGCCAAAACGACAATTCCGCAGTATGTTAAGCGTAATCATGCTAAAAACTTTTGGCTCACTAGCGGAGTCTTACGGAGCTGCGGAACAAATGCCGGATAGCCCCGTAGCGGAGCCAACGGAGCGCTAAAGGTTAAAAATGTCATTTTATATAAATCAATGAATATCAGATTTATTAATAGATATACATTATTAGAAAATGTTATACTTTATATAACTTTATAAATACATCATTTTTTGTGCATTATACAGGGAATGATAATACATTTAATGAGTAAAAATAAATATGTGTTTTATTATGAATTGTTCTGTAATGAAATTGAACTTATTATTGTACTGTGTTTTATGTTTCTGGTGCGCTGAGTATTGATGGTCGTCTACAGAGTTCTCTTACGATAAAAGGCCGAACGATGGAAAAATGTTTAGGGTGCTGACAGCATGTAAGGGAGTTCGTGGGTTCGAATGACACTGTGGCATGGGTGTTCGTAGCTGTTCGGAATTGGCTTTAGGCAGCAAGTACCGGTATCATTAACCCTCGTGTTTCAAAAAAGTAGACTGCAGCACTCCAAACCAAATCAAACTAAAACTCACGATAAAAGACTTACGATATTTGAAGCGAGGGGGGATTCTAACAATACAGTGTCTGAGAGGTCATGGTATTTTCTTCTTATTGTTTTGTAAATGTGTTTTATTATGGATTTTACGGAGCTCCATGTTTCTATCACGCTGAGTATTTGTCGTCTCTGAAGTGTTCTCTGGATAAGAGGCATCTGTAGCAAGAAATAATGCCACATTCTCTATCTGAAATTTTAGCATTTTATTGTTTACTTAATGCATTTTTAACACACCGAAGACGGTATGCGCTGAAAAGTGTCTAGCCTCTGTTCCCGCACATTTTTTGTTAAAATGATAACAAAAAAAGTGAATTTCCGTCACCCGTCGCCAACAGTTAAAAAAGAAAAGACGGGAATTCCCTTCTCCCGTCTTCAATGTGTTAATATTCTATTTACTGTACCCTGTATTTCTATTGCAATGAGTAATGTTGGTCGTTTACAGAGTTCTCGACTTTGATATCTGAAACAAGATATTGTTCCAGTAGAACATTGTATTTTGCTATAAATCTGTTAATGCTTTATTCATTTGTAAGCATACATTTCAAAGAAACGTTATATTTTGTTTAATATCAAGTTGTTTTCTGTGGTAGTATGTTTAATAAGTAAAATGGAATAAGTCAAGCTTATTGAATTTTTTATAGCACTATAATAAAGATGATGTTTCTGTCCAACATTAACATCGGAAGTTTATATAATACTAGGTTAGAGAGTTTTATTTTATAATAAATAAGTTTAACACTAGGTTTACGGACGTTTCTTATATATCTACTTCTACGAACACACTTCAATTTGACGTATAAATTAATACAAATAACAACACTCAGAAAGCAATGTAATTATATACTATAAGTAAAAATGAAAATATGAGATAATATTGACATTCTCAATAATATTACTAATTCAAAAAAGCATTCTAGTATTTTATTTTTCAATACTTGAACCAATAAACTAAAACCTTCAAAATCTCATCACACCTGACTACCATTGACATTCTGCATTTTGTTCTTTCTACTGTTGCTTACTGCTTGTTTCATTTGAAATAACAATATCGGATAGCGAATCGAAGTATTGTCGGTACATTACTATTTATTATTGTTGTAATGTTTACATGAGTGGAACTAATTAACTAAAAGTATTTTCTACATTTCGATAGCGTCAAATTGACTCATATCGGTAGAGATAGGCATACGAAATAGAAAAAATTATATATTTCAACACTTTTGAAGAAAATATTCAATATAAATTTACCTCGTCAATGGATAACGTTCAGTACAAGAGATAAAGTAAAAATGTAAAAAGTTTTTGTAATTCTCCTTATAAAATACGAAATGCTTCAAAATAAAGCGTCCCGTAAACCTAGCGTTAAAATAAGTCCAGACAAGAATTGATGGTAATGAACTTGTATGTCTGTTCAGATTTAACACTAGATTTACGGATGTTGATCATATACCTATTTTTAATGAAGTGAGCCAATTTGACTCACGAATTGAAAAGAAAATTGAAGTTTTTTGCAAAGAAAATAGTTCAAAATTAATTCAAATGATATGTTTATTATCAAAAAATACATGAAAAAGCATTTTTTACATATAAAATCTGTTTTTGAAACACATTTTTTGTTTTTGAAACATTTCTATTACATTTAGCACGATGGTTTCTTTTGCATGATTGTTGAACTCGACAATTCTTCCGTGCGTCAGTAGCATGAATTTCTGTCATTGGAATGGAAGTGTTCTAAACTTCTTTTCTATATTTACTTTATACTATACTTTATATACTTTATATTTACTTTATACTATATTTATTACTATATTTATCTATTTTCATATACATTCTATGAGTCAAAATGGTTCACAACCGTGAAAATAGGTATACCACATTTTAAAATGTAAAATGAAGGGGTATGCGGGGAAGAGGAATGAAAGCTTACATATATTTTATTACTTAACTATAAACCAACGTATGTTTTTGAAAAGTGATATTAAAGTTATATATATATATATATATATATATATATATATATATATATATATATATATATATAGTGATAAAATTTTTAATGAGTCAAATTGGCTCGGTCCTGAAATCTAGTGTTAATAGAAAAGAAATTAGTTAGTGAACAATGAAAACTAGTCAGACACCAGGTTCCATCTGCCATAAAGCATCAACAAAACCAAACACATACATATCCTGATTTTTCTTTTGTTAAAAATTTATTAATATGTTATTCATTTTGCAAAGATATATTTCAAGGAAACGGTAAACTTTGTATAATCTCAAATGAACTTTGTGTGGCAGTACATTTAATATAAAAATGAAATAATTCAAGCGTATTGTATATTTTAATAATAACTCTATAATAAAGATGATATTTTTGTGCAGAGTTAACTTTGTAAGATTATACAACACAAGGTAAGACGATTTTAGTTTATGATAAATTAGTTTCTTTTTGTCCCGATGGGAATTGAGGGCAATAAACTTATTCATCATTGTCATTCAGAGTTGATAGGAAAGAAAATTGGACAACAATGAAAACTGGTCAGAGACCAGGTTCCATCTGCCTGAAATCATCAAGAAAACAAAATACATATATATCCTCATTTTAAGTATTTCAAAAACTTTTGTATTTTGCTGTAAATCTATCTATATCTTATTCATATGATAATATACATTTCGAAGGAATATTATATTTTGTAAAAGCTCAAATGCATTTTGTGTGCATTTAAATTTTTCATGATAGTACATATATTCAATAAAATAAAATTGATCAAACTTATTGTATACTTAGCAGCGCTATTGTAAAGATGCCGAAAGCTGACCGATTTGTTAGGTTGCTGATCGTCGGTACGGGAGTTCGTGGGTTCAAATCCCACTATGGCATGGATGTTCGTAGTCGTTAGGAATCGGCTTTAAGCAGTAGGTCCCGGTCTCATTAGCCCTCTTGTGCAAAACAGTAAATTCTCCAAGGCAAATCTATTGTAAAGATAATAAATACAATGGACTACGCTTAATGTGATCAGTTTGGGACATCGTAATTTTGATAACAATAGCCGATTGATAACAATAAAAGATATGCAAAATTAGTTAAATTTACCTCCCCCCTTTAATTCACACGTACTAAAGTTTAAAACAAAATGAAAAAACACACCTTACATTATCCTGAATTTATGTATATTATCCTATAAAACATAAGAATTGTATGCAAAATTAAAAAAAAATTGATCAATTGTTGACTGTTTACAATTTTTTCTAAGAAGCTCATTGATAAATTGTTCGTAATCATAATCAACCTGTCATAAAGATATAAAATTTTGATCTTTTGTTTTAATGTTAAATCGTTTCGCTTTCTGGCTTCATTATCGGCAAGCTGCACGTAAGCGAGCGAGGCATAAAATGTGAATACGCTCCTTCTCAGTTTCGTTAAGAATGTGTTGACTTCTGCTTATCTAATGTAGTCTCCACACTATGGCTAGTTGTTCACCACTTCTTGATGGTGACCTCGAACGATGGTTCACGGGTCGTATTCACACGCTGGGCCACTGAATGAGATGAGCGCATTGATTCGTCCATAGTGTCTACTGCGCACTTAAGTTGCGCATCTGGCTGCCTTTGATCTTTGGAGAAAAACCGCCTCCGAAGCCATCGTCCGCCAAGGCTATTTTATCGTCTGCCGCCATCGGCCACAGTAAGCCAAAGCCCCTCCAGACGGTGGTGATGGCTTGCAGTGGACCATAGTGTGGAGGCGCCTTGACAACTATTGAGCACCAGCAGGGTGTGCGTATTTCTGGAAAACTCCAGGAACGTGTAATTCCCAACTCCTTTGTTCATTCTCCATTTCACTAGGTTGAAGAGGAAAATTCTCGGAAATTCAAACAACAGCGAAGGGAAAGAAAAGAATGGGTTCCTTCTGAATACATTGTGAATATTCCTTTGCCAGTTAAAATGAGGTTCGAAAACTGTTCCCATTAACCGATGTAACGATCACATAAAGCGATCATTTTAACATACAAACGAATAGAGAAAATCGGGACCAAGTGATTTCGATAACAATAAGCGATTGATAACATTAACCGCAATTACATTAAGTGGAATCCACTGTAATTGTTAAGTTTTATTAATACATATTTAATATCATATATTATACAATTAATATCATATATTATAATTTCCTACTCCTTTGTTCATTCACCATTTCTCTAGGTGCAAGAGGAGAATTCTCAGAAATTCAAACAACAGCGAAGGAAAAGAAAAGAATGGGTTCCTTCTGAATACATTGTGAATATTCCTTTGACAGTTAAAATGAGGTTCGAAAACTGATAACATTAACCGATGTAATGATCACATAAAACTATCATTTTAACATACAAGTGAATAGATAAAATCGGGACCAAGTGATTTTGATAACAATAAGCGATTGATAACATTAACCGCGATCACATTAAGTGGAATCCACTGTAATTGTTAAATTTTATTAATACATATTTAATATCATATATTATACAATTAATAAATTTACAACGTTAACACTGAGTTTTAGATATTTGCTTATAAGTACTATTACTGAGTAATGTATTTTAACAATCTACTAGTTATCGATTTTAATACCAGTGACATAAAAAACGTTTACCACTATCTCGCGGTATAAATAAGTGTCCGTAATCATTGTTTAACAGCAATTTGTTTCCATTAATGGTAGTAAAGGATTTAGAGAATTTTTACAATTTAGAGAACTTTTATAATACTTTTTAACAGTGAAAATCAACTAATGTTTCGACCTGTTCTACAAAAACGGGTTTTTTTTGTAGAAAAGGTACAAAATACAAGTTGCGTTATAATTTAAAACATTTTGCCGAACGATGGCCGAATGGGAAGGGCGATGCTCTTCGATACCGGAGTTTAGTTTGTTAAAATTTGTACATTTTGAAAATTTGAAAATGCTAAATTTTGTGCTTAAAAGAACTATTAGATATATTTAATAGAAAATAAATGAATTTATTTAACAAAAATTTTTTCATAATATTTTCCACAAATACTTACAATAAGAATTAAATTTTATTCTAAAGTTTAAAGGGACTTTATAAATATTACACATTGTGTGCTATCTATTGATAATGCTTCTTGTTCCTTCTATATACACATTATGTGTAAAAGGAATGCATAGGTAGCATTTTTAATGAGGCTGATTTTAAACTGAATAATAATTATAGATAATTTACATTTTAATTTTAACTACTTTGATACAAATGTACTTATACTGGCATAGTACATTTTAGAAGAAATCGATCAAAAACAAATGTTAGACTCAAGAATTATGTTTGTTAAAGGTACAAGTGAGAAGTGAAAGATACAATTATCAGTTCATAATTTTTATAAAATATTACGGTATTTTTTATGACGGGAATGTATAATGTTGTTACATGAAACATATAAGGCATTAAAATTTATTACTGAGATAATTTCGATCATATATTACACTTTTATATTGCATTTATGGGGACAAGAGACTTTAAATTTCAATTTTTCATATTTTCAGTTTTTAACGATTTTTAATAATAGGAATGTCCAATGTTAAATAAAACACATAATACAATAAAATCTATTTAAAAATAATTTTTGATTACAATGTGAGACTACTTGATAAAATCAAGTTGTCTTAATAATATTCCTTAACACTGCTTCCAGCGCATAGCATACAAGTCACTTGCTTTTATTTTTTTTCATTTCATCTTTAACATTTGTATAAAAACAAAACTGCGTATCGATTTTCACTGATGTTAAATATTATTAATGTAATACAGTTATTTCAAGTTATACAATATTTAAGTAACTGTTCTTTTTTTTGCCGTTTTGTATAATTAAATACCCTGTAACTCGAGAAAATATTATGAAATTTTCTTAAGCCTTCCAAGTTTTATGAAAAACATATAGACAAACAATCTTCGAAATTTCAAATGAGAAATAGCCCCTATCTAATAATAGCCCAAGTTATCTGTCTGTCTGACCTCGAATTTTTAAAGCGGTTGGACCTGGAAAGGTTAGAGGCATCCATATTCGATTCTGGATGAGTTATATTTATCTATTCTAAATTAAATTGTTATAAATAGACTTCATATCACAGCGAAAATTACTGTCGTCTTTAAAACGTTCGAAATCAATCCCTTCCCCCTTTGTGAGAGCTTAATGCCTTTAAGGCCGTTATTTCAAGCCCAATCTTCCCCGGTTAAGAGCAGGCGATTAAATTTATCAATTTATTACATAATAAATAGGTAAAAATAACTTTTTTTTCTGACATTATGACGTCATTTCTTTTACCATACTCTTTAATCATTTCTTATTTTAAATTATTTAAATATCGTCTGCATTATTTTCATACGTTTTATCACTGAACTTAGATATTACTTAAATTATTTTCTTTTATTTTTGGTATAAATAATACATTAGGTATATATTTGATAATTTTAAATTTAATCATTGATTATTTTTTGTTGAAAGATAATTCTCTGCCAAAAAGCAAATCACTTTTTTACCTGCCTCATAAGGTACTGTACAATTCTAAACTAAAAGTTTTACTGATCCCGTCATATCACGTGCTGTTTGCTAGTAAAAATATAATGCACATGAAATATTTTGAATTTACTAATTCAATACAAAAATTGTCAAAGAGAAAATATTTTTTGAAATTAAAATAAAAGGATGTACTGCAAAAACAAATTTCATTGCAGTAAAATAATTATGGTATCCACAAAATTTCTTTTGATGATCAAGCGTATGCTTAGCTTTCATAACAAAAATCATTTAAAATTTTTAGTCTAATATCATTTTGAAAGTCTATTACCACCTTAACTCCTTAACAGTTTCATTTTTTTATCATAATTTTTATTGCATTTTACTATTAATTTTACAATTTTGAAAAGGGTTATATTATTAAAACTAACATTTCTTTTAATTTTAGCACTAAGGATAATTTTTATCTTTAATAAAAAAATAATAGTGTTTATATGTGAGTTGTCTTTTTTTTCTACATGATGACTTGCCGAACGATGGCCGAATGGTAGAGCGCTGCTCTTCGGAACCGAAGTTCGTGGGTTCTAATTCCGCTGCTGGCTTGAATATCTGTAGCCGTTCGGAATCGGCTTTAAACTGTAGGTCCCGGTCTCATTAGCCCTCGTGTGCAAAACAGTAGACCGCAGCGCTCCAAACCAAACCAAACCTATATGAACAAAGAAGTTATAATTACAATTGTAAATATAGAAAAACTACAGTTACTTCATATTTTTTTCAAAGAGAAAGAAACTATCCTTTATTGGTAGAAGTATATGACTAAATTGATATTAAATATAGAAAATATACAGGCGAAAGAACAGTGCAAGCAAGAAAGAAGCAAGATTGCCCGTATGCCGTACGGGCAAAACAGGGAATGGGTTAATAAAGTATATCACGATTACGAGTATATAAAACTTGCTTAACGCTCATAAGTTATTCGCAATTCCGAAAACGTACGTTGCGTGTGTATAATATTTTAATTCCATGTTCATACCGATAACGAATTATAAAGTACACGGTTCAATATGTAACAATATCGCTGCCCTTGTTCAAATTGACTGATAAATAAATGGCAGCGATGACCCGGAAAAACTCCAAAAGTCGGCAGAAGTAAAAACAGAGGTCAGAAAGATTTTCAGACAAAATTTTATTGCTTTCGTTTCTCTAGCCCGACAATGCCCAAATCAGTCGACCCTGAAGAATTGGAAAAATCCTAAATAATTCTATTGTATGTAAATTTAGATCACCAATAAGTTGGCAAAAGAAATGAAATCTGTATTACAAAGGTCAATCTCAACAAGAGGCATTTTCGATTGGTATCGGTCAATAACGACGAACGTAACGGGCAAAGAGACCTACTTTAACAGACGCCGGTTGGTTATGGTAAAAGGGTTCCTTTGGGATAGGAAATGCGGTGGGAATTTCATTCTTCGAGAAAACAAAGCTGCCCTTTTTTTATCTTTTTTATTCGGGTTAAGAGATATTTCTGGGTCTTCTGGAATACATTCTGAGGTCGTATTATTTCGTCTTTGTTCAGAAATAGATAGGTGTTTTTAGGTCCGACGTGCTTCGTTTCGATTTTATCAATAGTTTACTGTGTTCATTAGAATGAACGTATTCTGGAAATCTTCAAGACGCATTCGTGAATTGTTTATACGATGTTCTGGTTTAGTTTATATTTATGACAGGGAAAAATCCATTATTAATTGTATCATCAGTGAAGTAAAATATAAATTTTAGACAATCGTAAGAAGCATATTCTGTCCTATCATGGAATTTTGTCCTAACCGCTGGCAATCTCTTATAGTCAAAGTTATATTTATATAGAAGTCTGCATAGATTTACACAGATATTTGTTTAGAAGTTGGTGCCATGTCAATATAAAAATCATACTATTTCTCATATTAAGGTGGCGAACGATGGACGATTGGTTAGGGTGCTGGCCTTCGGTACCGGAGTTCGTGGGTTCGAGTCCCACTGTGGCATGGATGTTCGTAACCGTTCGGAATCGTCTTTAAGCTGTAGTTCCCGGTCTCATTAGCCCTCGTGTTGCAAAAAGTAGACCGTAGCACTCCAAACCAAACCAAACCAAACCCCATATTAAGGTGGCTGCCATTGTCTCGAGAGGACTATAGGCTTGTCTCATTGACTGGTATGACTTAAACCAAAACAATTGTTAAGCTTCTTACATAGAAAACGGCAAAATAATTTCAAAGAAATTATAGTTTGTTCCAGAAGAGCGTTTCGTATATTTCTCCGAAAATACAAACGAATTAGTTAAAAATACATTTGTATCGTGTAGTATACATATTAAACTCAAATGCATTTCACCTAATAAGTTGTCTAGTCCCCATTATTATCAATTATGCAAAAATTACTCCATCATTCGATTTTAAAGTTGAGTGGCGTTTACCCCGCTCCGGTAGTTCGTGAACTTTTTGTACCGCTTTATAACATGCTACCCTCTTTGTGACGCTGAACGATGGCTGAATGGTTAGGGTGCTGGTCTTCGGAACCGGAGTTCTTGGTTTCGATCCAACTATGGCATGGATGTTCGTAGCCATTCGGAATCAGCTTTAAGAAGTAGGTCCCGGTCTCGTTAGCCATCGTGTTTCAAAAAGTGGACCGTAGCACTCCAAAACCAAACCCACTTCTTAACGGACCAGTCCGAATTTCTCATGTACCGTGCTGCAGCTGCACAAGACATTTTTGGTCCTTTTGGATGGTTAGGCAGAAACACTGCCTCAAAATATCTTGGATACGATGAACTCATTTTGGAATTGTTGATCTAAACATACCAAAACGAATCGAATATAGAATATTACCATAAAGCATTCTTCTCTAATGTTTGAAGAATACGTTACGCACAATTAAGCCGGTATCAGCGCGCTATCTATTGACAAAGTTATGAACAACACGCTTTTATGGAATAAACTTTAAGTGACACTCTCAGCTTGTCGTGTGTCACTTAAAATATAAGCAGTTAAAAGTGTGGCAGTAAAATATTTAATATATTAGTACTTAAATTATAAGCAGTTAAATATGTCTCAGTTTTGCCACCCTGGATAAAAATGTAAAATCTTCCCCCTATACTAATAAATTACAATTTTAAATTGCTAATTGGTACAAACCTAAACCTACCTTCGAATAGTTTTGGCGAGAAAAGAATAAGCTATATATTTTTAATAATCATAAAACAGATTAAAAGCAACAAGAAATCAAATTCAAAAGAAATAAACATGTAAATTTTTTCGTAACTTCTAATTGTGCCATTTTGTTTTATTAAACTTTAAATAATTTGTCCAGCTAATTTAAGGTCTTTTATAAGTAGAGTAAGTTTATTTTTGACCACAAATTAGTTGACAAAAATTCATAACGATCTGCTATTGAGCATAATTATATTCTAAATTCATAACGTCTGCTATTGAGCTATTTGTTATAAACATTTTCCTCAAAATATCCCGAAAAGTATGAATTACAGAGACAGAAGTCTGAGCACGAAGCGGCTAGTTTTCTATAAGAACCTGAGTGCAAAAACTCTAAAGTTGTTGTTCTAAGTAAAAAAAGTTATATAAAATTTATTCACCAAGCATACAGAGAAATTATACTTACAGAGTTTCATATTTTAGAGGCGCTTTTGTGCATATAGAAAGTGTTTTTTGTCTTTCTTGACGTATGCTTTTGAATACTTAATAAAAATATAATAGCAATTGTTAGACATTTAAAGTCTGTTTCAATTTTTATCTTTTAATTGATTTCATTAAAATATGAAGCAATTAACATAGAAAAATCACAGATTATCTCACAATACTTAACACATTGAAGACAGGAGACGGAAATTCCCGTCTTTTATTTTTCAACTGTTGGCGACAAATGACGGAAATTCACGTTTTTTGGATTTTTTTTTTACTATTTTAACAAAAAATTTGCGGGAACTGAGGCTAGACACTTTTCAGCGCATATCGTCTTCCATGTGTTAAGATAAAAAAAAAATCTTCTCAGTGGATAATCCTATATTTTTATATGTTCATATAGTTGTATTATCTATATAAATAATCAATATATCCTTGGTGAAATTGAAAATTATTTATGTCATTTTAATAAGGTATTAATTCCTATTTGATTCTAAATCTACATTTTTTATTATAAGCCACGATAAAAAAAGTCAAAGGGAGAAATCACGTAAACGGAGTGTAATGGGACCGAGGTTCGAGCCGGCCAAAGGTCAACTATATTCCTTAATGGCGCCCGGGACGTGTAAAATATGTTAGCGGTTGCAATGTCTTCCAAGTTCTTAAACAATACCTCTGGAGGTAGCATGCCAAGCCTGTTGGGGTCTTCTTCTTGATTACTGCTTCTAAATTATGAGGACCCACTTTGTTTGTGTTGTCTTAAGGAAGAATATCGGCCGCCTATATGATGCTCTTATCATCAAAGGTCTAGTAAACCTGTGTTGTATGGGCTAATGCTTAACAGGTAAGTGCCACCGCGTTATTAAAAAAATTCTTATTTGCTCGAGTTTTTGCTCTTCTTATATCAAAAACAGTTCTTTATTATACAGATCGATTCCGTTAAATGTAAATTTGAGATCAATGTTGTTTAAATTGTATGGTAATAAGTAAAATAAATTCAGTTATAGAGTAGATCTTAAATGTAGCATATTGTTTTCTCAAGATTTTATTCATTAATTGTTCTACATTTTACATGATAATCAATTAAGACAAATTATTTCTTGATGCATAAGAGTTGTGAAACATGTCTTAAATATCTCACAACAGTCTGTATAATTTTGATAAGAATTTAAAGACTTATAGTGTATCAAAACACGTAATTTTAGCATTCTCCTAATGTCTTCTAAACGGTATAAGATCATTAATAACATGCAATCCAAAATGTATAAGGTTACTGCATATTTTTACCTTTTATTACACATTTTACGGTGACCACTATATAGATTTTCAATAAAATAAAATAAAATATCAATACCAGTTAATTTAACCCTTAGCTCCCCGTTGGCTGCGCTACGGGGCCATCTCCCGTATTTGTCCAGCCAAATGTTTTTAGTATGATTACGCTTAAGATACTGCAGAATAGTCGGCTTTGGTATTTGTTATCTGTAGTTAAAAGGTGCTCAGTCTCTGTACAGTTACGATTAAACCATTGTTTGCCCTTATTTATGGTTAGCAGCACGGAGAAAAATAATTATTATGACAATTTAGAGTTGAGTGGTAGGGTAGAATTAAAAAGTATTGCAAAAGACAAATGTTGATTATAATTCTGATACTTTAAGTAGTGGTTCCGAAATTATACTACTCAAGTAAACCGAGAATGCATATGGGAGGTTGTTTCCAAAGATATCGCACCATGGTGAAGTACAAAAATTGAAATTTATCTTTCATTTGCAAGAAGAAAGTGGATATGTATAAAAGGAACAACATTAAAAACATTCACAAACACGTGTGATTTTTCTCATTTAAAATTAAACTCCATTTCACTCGTTCCTCTGCGAAAATGTGTCGAAGTTGCTAGTAGGCAGTGGTACAAAAATATGCGAAGTGCTATAGGGTTAAAAATGATAAAATGAAAATATGGGCTAAAACATTCTAAGTGGGCTTCTACCCGTACGAGTTTAAGGATGTGTATTGCCTTGAACCTATCATTAGGTAAAAGTCCACCCCCAGTATTAAGAAATCGTGAAGTAAGTTTGGTCGCCTGCTTGGTAAGTTAATTATTGCGATCTTTCCACAGACAGTGTTCTATTGGTATCATCTCAAGTTTCACCTAAGATACTTATACCTTAGGTTGTAAGAGCGATATGTAGTTGGAAAGTAATACTCAACACTAGTGACGGGCAAATTACGCGCTAGATGCGGCCCACATAGACGTTCCATCCAGCCCACGACAGATTTCTATATAACAGGTGAAAAAATTTCAGTGTCAGTTAAGAGTTAAGATTAGATTTTAGAGTAAAGAGATAACCTAGAATGCATATGGGAGGTTGTTTCCAAAAATATCACACCATGTTGAAGTACAAAATTAAAATTTATCTCTTATTTGCAAGAAGAAAGTGTATATGTATAAAATAAACAAAATTAAAAACATTCACAAGCTCGTGTGATTTTTCTCACTCAAAATAAAACTTCATTTCACTAGTTCAGCAGCTAAAATGTGTCGGAGTTGCTGGTAGGCAGTGGTACAAAAATGTGTTGAGCGCTAAGGGTTAAAATTGTTACACCTATAGAATTAATTTATTATGCAATCATTGACCAGTCAATAAACAGGACGCAGATAAATTCATACTTTGTTCCTGCACGATTGAATTCTTTGTTCAACTAACAAGCACATCATTCCGGTTAAAAGGCATCTAAATTTTATGACCAACCGAACTGCTACGATACAAGTTGGTATAAAAGAAAAACCCAAAAAGTTATGATTTCCTGACACCGTTCATAAAACACCTCTAAAATCGTAAAACCATGATGTAGGGAATTTTATGAGTATGACCCCGTTTTTACCTGTGCCCCAGCGATTGCGGATCACCTCCCCAGAGCCGTGATGTTAAATAAGCATAACAAAAACTGAACGACGACCCACGGAGCAGATTTTACTCCCAGAAAAGCGCGGTGGATGTACGTGTTTTTCTTATTCCTAGGTCATACTTGACCTAGCTTGGGGCCCGAGGAAAGGTTAAAATATCCCTTTGTTCCGAGGCGCGTAATTTGTGGATGGAGGGAGGTACCGGACCCGCCCTGTTGCTTGCCTTTTTGTCCCAGTTTTGAAGATGAAGGGGGTAATCGATGGTGAAGAAAAAAAAATGTTTTTTGACTTACAAGACATAACACGGACCTGCCCAAAAGAAAATAGACAAAAAGTAAAAGAGTCGACTCTGAAATAATACGTTTCCATCTAAATTGTTCCACGCTTTATTTTAAATGAAAGTTCCTTCTCTGAAATGCAGAAATTTATTCAACAGATAAATGCCTCTTTGTCTCAAAAGTAAATCAGTGATTCCTGTTATATTGGAAGAAATAAATACTTGTTTAAGATTTGCAAACGAGAGATTTCTACTTTAAGTGGTTTGTGAGTAGCGGGTAAAATCTAGTTGAATTTCCGAGCTTTCAATAATGCAGTTTTCAAAGTTTCAGTATCAGTTGTCTAATAAAAACAGCATCGCTGAATCCGAAATAGAAATTAGAAATTTTTAAGGAATTTTTGCTCTCGTTTAAATTGTATCTATCTCATCTATATGCATATGATTATTCATAAAACGATTGCGTTTTAAACAGAAATTCATTAAAACGTTCAAAAATTGTACATCATGATAGAAAATGTCTTAAAGAGTTTTACTGATGAGTTTAATAGATTGTCATTTCTAATATATTCAGCTTATAAGCTTGCATGGTTTTCAGGTTTACTTGATGCGCTGCAATTTACCTTTTTGAAATTCGACAGTTAATGAGACCGAGACACACTGTTTAATGCCAATTCCACATGTTACGCACAAGCATGTCAGTAGTGGGATTGGAACCTACAAACTCTGTCGAGTATTGCCCACCCATACGGTTATTGTTCAGTTTTTAAGTTTAATTATACTTTCGTGTCATGTCGTGTTTAATTATGGAATTAATGCAATTAATAAAGAATAAATTAAACCTTAAAAATTGTTTGTCTCAGCTTTTAGACATAGTAAGGATTTTTTCATTAAACGTTATTTTTTTCTATAAAATTATTCTGAACCTGGTAGCATAAGGGAAAGCCAAATGTGGTCTTTAAAATGCTCTAAAATTATTTGATTTTCTCTAATCTTATTTAAAACATTCAGAGAAAAAGTAAAGTATTAATGATTTGAAATAAAAAATTTAACAGATTTTAAATCAAAACTACTTCCCATTAAGTATAATTCCTACATTTGAGTGAATATGACTAAGTCATAGAAATATAGATACTTTAGATTAAAAATTCAATCCCAATTTCAAGTCTACCTATTCATAACTTTCTTATGATGTCCGGATTTTTTTAGATCCATATAAATATTAACACTTTGTAGAGTTTGTTTTATTTCAGTGTATTTTTAAAGGGATATTATACCTATATAGACATCTTTCATATACATTTAGTAATATGTAAACAGTTTAGAAGTATTTCTGCAGTGAAAACTGTAACATAAGTTGTATTTAATAGAAGGATGATCGCAACAATTTTCAATCTGTTATTCAATTATTATTTCTCTGTCAATGCATAACAACTCGCAATATATTTGCTTTTCGAGTGTGAAAGAAATGCCGATATTTGTGTGTAGCAATCCCTAGTTTCTGTGACCTCTACAACTTACCACATTGTGCGTAAATAGATGTTGGTCTTTACAAAACTTTGTATATGTTTGATTATTTAAACATAAAAAGTTGTATTCCTGGCTGAAGGTAAATATTTCCTATATTTTTTGTTTCCGATATACACAGTTATTAAGATAATGATAATACAGAGAAGTGAGATTTTTTTCTTTTTTTTTGTATTAAATGGATTTAAATATCTGTAATAAATATAGGAGATATAAGTATTAAGTTGTATGACACTTGAAAATTATAGTGGTATTCTGAAGTTAATGATGACGTACAGACTAGTTTACTGTGTTTATAATCTCTTAAGGTTAAAAAAAACTAACCATGTAATTATAAATGATATACAAATACACAAAATGGTATATAAAATACATAAATAACTAAGAACAATACTTTTATTCAATAAAGAGAAATTATATTCAATAATAATGAAAAATATGCATGGGTGATTTTGACTAGAACACATAGAAACTTAAGTTTATGCTGCATTGTAACGACTTATGAAGGTCAAAATATATGTTAAAATATTCTCTTGGTATCAGCGCCTATGAAACCACTCGAAATGTCATATTTTTTTTCAAGTGACTCAAATTTGTTTATGACGGTTGAATGGGTAAGCCGCTGCATTTCGGTACTAGATTTCGTGGGTTCCAATCGCACTGAAAGGAATGGGTGCCTTCCGGATTCGCCTTTGAACAGTAGTCTCCCTGTCAGTAGCCCTTGTGTAAAAAAGTTATAGATCATTGTAAGATGCATCGAGTGGTCGAGATGTTTAAACATTAACCTTTGTTACACCTTAATTGGTCCGGTATGATGCAGCACTGGCTTTGATGAAAAATGAAGCATGGATGACGCAAAAAACGAGTTGTCAGTTGATGGTTAGAAATATACACTGTCGTCTTATTCATGAATAATAATGAAAAATAGTTGAAGACATTAACTTCACCCAATATATTAAAAGACAAAGTTCCTTTTCCGAATCAGTCGGGAGCCGAACGATGGCCCATTGGTTAGAGTTCTGGTTTTCGGTACCAGAGTTCGTAGGTTCGAATCTC
>CM063498.1:192353547-192403547 GCA_032207245.1 Pardosa pseudoannulata
AAAAATTTAGACAAAAACTAGTTTTTACATCAGTCGATACGGAACTACAAAACGAGAAGTAAATAAAACTATATACTACTATTTCTATTTGATTTCTCATATCTACTGTACTATTATAAATTTATCCACTAAAAATATATATTTTGTTTACAAAAATCTGATAGTTGTTATTTAAATATTTCTATTTATATATTTGTTTATATATTTCAATATAAAATACGTAAAGCTGGTTAAAAAATGAAATAATTTTCGATCTATTGAGATTTAACTGAATAACTAAAATTACGTGCAAAACACCCGCTTCTGGTAATTCCTCTTCGAAATGTACCCGCACAATGTATAATATGTTTTCAAGATGAAAAATTTAATTAACTCTTGTTCTGGAATTTGCATACAAGTATTGATGATACCAATACACAAAACGTAATACAGTGATAGCCATGATAATAATCCACTAACTTGAATTCAGATATCGAACATCTGTTATGTGTTCTACATTGTAGAACCTAAGGAAGTATTCAAATGACCCCTTTCAGATGTACGTTTCTAATAGGTATACCTAACATAGCCAAAATGGCAATATGCAAACAATATGCGTTATCCGAGACATCATTTCTGCCGGCATATTAGGAGGCATTAATTCTCCGTGTAATATGTCAGAGACTGTACTTCATTCAAAATTCCATCTCCTTAACTATAGTGTATGCTGACGGACAAAGAACTGGTTTAAGTACAAATGCTTTTCAAGTTGCCTCACTTCAATTTAATTCACTTCATGAACTCCCTTCACCCTATTCAAAAAAGAGTTTCATGTAAATTTGTAGGGAGAGGCCAGTTAATTCATTATAAGACCTTGTAAACTAAGTAGATGAAATGGGAAATGTTGGTTTAAGAAGTCTGTTCTACTGGTAATAATTGATTTTTTAACATAATGATAATCTTAAAACAGTAGAACATAATATATCAGGAGGTTTAAACTATGATAAATAATGGCATTGTATTTTATGAGAAATTATAGGTCTATTTTCAACACGTAAATTTTCGAATATTTTCTTTTTACTTCACCGAATAATAGCCGAATGGTAGGCCGCTGCTATTCCGTGCTGAAATTCATCGGTTCGTATACCACTGCTGACATGGATGTTTGGACTTTGTTTTAAACAGTATGTGCCGGTCTTATTAGCTCTCGCGTAGCAAAAGAGTAAGACCAAACATAGTAACAGCACGAAATATTTCAGTGTTTTAATTTCTATAGATATATCAATGTGTCAATACATTTTAAACAATCAATATGTTTTAAACAGTATGTGCAGGTCTTATTAGCTCTCGTGTAGCAAAAGAGTAAGAGCAAACAGAGTAATGGCACAAAATATTTCAGTGTTTAAATTTCAATAGATATATCAATGTGTCAATATATTTTAAACAATCAATATATTTTAAGCAGTATGTGCCGGTCTTATTATCTCTGAGTAGCAACACAGTAAGATCAAATGTAGTAATAGCACGAAATATTTCAGTGCTTCCGGTCTTACTAGCTCTCGTGTAGAAAAACAATAAGACCAAATATAGTAATGGCACGAAATATTTCAGTGCTTAAATTTCAATAGATATATCAATATATTTAAAACAATCAGTAAGTTTTAAACAGTGTATGCCGGTCTTATTAGCTCTCGTGTAGCAAAACAGTAAGAGAAAACATAGTAATGACACGAAAAATTTCACTAGATATACCAATTTGCCCATTCCTGAACCAATTTCGTCGATTTTCACTGATATTTCTGTATATATGAACTTTAAATATGGAATTTGACTATTACTGAACTGGTTGGAACTGGTTTCGATTAGCTTACGCATCTTACATAACTTAGAAACTGTGATCTATTCATTTTTTTTTAAATTTAGGATGGCTATAATGTCTAATTGTGCACTGCACTTATTCATTGCAATCGGCTTTCTATATAAAAAAACAAAAAAAAAACAGTATAACATATTTCAACATTGTAGGGTATAACTGAAAAACCTTAAAAGTCAAATGTTTAAATTTTGTATTGATGACTATTATAACGTCTAATTATGCACCCCCTTTTTTAACCTCAATTTCACTCTACATCAAGAACAGTCTCTAAATGCCCTTAACGCTACCGATCTTACACAATGTAATTTAAAGGTATCGACGTATTCATATGCAAATGAAACAATGCTTTTAAAGTCAATTTTTAAAAAATAAAAAATAATTTTGATTAAGATAATTTTTTATTTTAACTAATCATTATTTGATGGTACGAAGTAAAGGAAATATTGTAATCACGAAATATTTCAGTAAAAATTAAAATATATAAATAATGAAAACTGTCAGTAGGGTCAGGTCTTCGGTAGGTAGCAGTACGAGATTTCGATTCTGAAAACACAGTTATCTGAAAAACGAAACCTAATTTAAATTTTTAAGATTATATTGAAATGCAGATTACGATAACGTATCATATAAAAAATGATGCAAAATAAAATAGGCGAACAAAGAAATCACGTGTTATCAAAAAAATATTACAAATTAAAATTTTAAAGTATTTTTCTTATTGAATGCCAACATAAAATGTAATGTATTGAACTTTATTTCCATAATTTTTCATTTCATGCCTTTTGTGCCGCTTGCATTCCATTTAAATTATCTAGCCATTAGTTATTCGTATTCACTATTGTCAAAAATAAAGCAAATATATCACATTCATAAATTCAAATAGTTTTTTTTTCGTCGGATCGCTGTTTAGAAATATTTTTATATGCTTCATTAATCATTTTTTCACGTTTTATTAATTTCCCAAATCTTCCTGCAATCCAAAGGACAAGCAGAAAGATTATTTTTTTTAAATTAGTTTTAAAAACATTTTTTGAAATAAATATTCATGTATAGTTAACTCGTATTTTTCTTTAATGAATAACCATCGTGTCTTTGAGTCGTTGAGAATAAGATATGAATGCGATTCACATAATGACCGCTTCTCATGCCATTACTATTCTGAATATTTATTTAGAAAAGCATAAAAATAAAATATCCCTTAAATTTTTATGCTAGGAGAACTCTAATTCTAATAGTAATTATAGCATAAATTTCGCTAATGCTCCTTTAATGAGAGCGTTAATTACTAACCATAAGTAGAATAACTATGATTTATGAAAGGCTAAAAAAGATTTTTAAAGCTTTTTTTTTTCGAATATCTTAATGGAGAAATATGTTTTTTTTCTAGTTTTTTGTATTTATATCAAATGAATAATTATCCTTAATTCATGTCAAAATAAAAGACTGTTATCTTTATTTCAGACGAAGAAATATATGCTTATTTTTTTTAAATAAAAAATTATAATTGCGATTTTAAACATTTGAATGCGAAAACAAATGTACTAAAAGTATAATCTTTGTCACCGATGTAATATGTCAAAGTTAATTAGAGTATAATTGTCTGTTTTTGTTTACTTTCTATGGGAGGCATTATGTTTTTGTCACCTTATCCATATTTCCAAATAAGTTCTGTAATTATTCAATTATTTAATTATATTTCTCATATTTGAAACTCTTCCGAGATCCAACGTTATTCTTTTATATTGTATCACGATATACAAACAAATAATTTATTAGAGTTGTGTATATCTTACTCAGTGAAACAAATTCCCAAATGCTTTTTTAATTTAATTAATTCCATGTAAATGAGATTCACAAAATCATTTTAACAGTTTGTCTTTAAAGAACCGTTATTAAATTACGTCGGAAATGTACACATACGTATTTTTTATTCTGTCATAAATTTATGGGGAAAGGTTTCTGAGAGTACTAAGTGTTTAGCTGTTAGTTTCCGACAAATATTTCGTTTATTTGCTATCATTTTTTAATATATGCATTATATAAGTTGGTTTATTAAGGTGCATGATACTGACTTAATCATTTTTTTGTAAAATTTTCTGAGTAATCATTTATATTATTACTTTTGCGCAAACATCTATTTCAAATATATATAAAGGATACCAAATTTCTAATGGTATAAATCCAGATATTAGTTGAGCGCTGATTGGAATAGTTTTAGATGTATTTAAGTTGTGCTTTAGTTGATGCCCGAATGAGTAGGATATGCTCTTGGGTGCCGTAGTCTCTGGGTTCACTCAAAATGTCGACATACAGTCTTCCCTCACCACTTCGCGCTTCATGTCGTGTGGCTTCAGTGCTTCGCGTATTTTTACAAAATATCCATTAAAAAATAAAAATGAAAAAATACAACCATGCGTGCAGCCAAATTGCGAAAAGGAGCGTTGTTTCATGTTGATGAGCGACAGAAAAGTATCTCTGTATGTCAAACAAGAGTTGAGGTGAGTTGACTCAGAGTGCATACTACGGGCTCTTGAGATGACAAAGTCTGCAAGTGAGGAAGAAAATGAAAAGGAAGACGAAGAACAAACTGAAAAGCGTGGCCTTATCCTGGAGAATCTGCAACAAGGCAAGAATTTGCAAAAGACATTGACGACAATATGGTTATAACTGTCGAGTTCAGCAATCGCGTTGAAGGGGTTATATCCTTGTACAGGAGAATTTTGAAGGAAATTTAAAAACAAAGACAACAACTACCCATCTCCATGTTTCACTCCAAAGTAAAGACCCCTGGCTCTATCGTCAGCTTCTCCAGCAGAAGAGTCTCTGAGGGAGCCTAAAATTCTACGAGTCAAGTGAGAACCTCTCCTCCGCCGCCAACAAGACTCTTCGCCTCTCTCAGAAAGCAATATTGATTAATGTTTATTACTCTATTAGGTTTTATAATTAATCTTATTAATTAGCACTGACACGGTTAAGTAAATACGTATACTGTTGTAATTTTTGTCTTAAATGTGTAATGTATAAATACTGTTTACATATTTAAAACATTCGTGTACCTGCATACACGCAAAATTCCTAGGGGCAAATCCAAATTCGCAGTTTTTCGACTTTCGAGGAAGGTTCTGGTCCCCATTACACGCGATAAACGAGAGATCACTGTATAGATACAATAATAATATAATTTTAATAACTGATTTTTAAAATTTCTTTCAATGCTTTTTGTCACCTTTGTTTTATCATTCTAGGCTTGTTATGTTTCATACGTTTTCTTTATTAATATGCACAAATGTTTTCTTTGGTGAAGAGCGGACGGGAAGTTTTTTGCTGATTAACTGTTTCATCAGTCCAAAAATTTCTATAGTTTCATCCGTGGGTGCATGCACGAAACAACACCAAAACATTGACACCTCTCTAATATACTACAGTGATATACTACTATACGAGAAACTTTTGTTGAAGCAATAATCACAAATGTTATTATTCTGATAACATTACACAATTTCTGATGATTCTTCAATTTATTTAGAAATCATTGGAGATATTTTGTTGTTTGTCTGTTGAGGTCGCGTCATTTCGCCTGTCTTCAATTGTAATGTAGCCTCCACACTATGGTCAAGTGTTCACCACTTCTTGATGGTGATCTTCAGTGATGGTTCACGGGTTGCATCCACACGCTGGACCACTAAATGCGCCGAGAGCGTGGATTCGTCCATATGGTCTACTGTGCACTGTAGTTACGCCTCTGGCTGCCTTTAATCTTTGTACAAAAACCGCCTCTGAAGCCATCGTCCGCCAAGGTTATTTTATCGTCTGCTACCATCGACCACGATAAGCCATACCCCTTCCAGGCGGTGGTAATGGCTTGAAGTGGACCATAGTGTGAAGGACCTTTAGAAAAATAACTGTATACAATATTTCTTGTAAGTAGGAAGAAGGTTGACAAAAATTAGAAGATAAGTTCTAGGAACATGTATTATACTATATTCATCTTATATAACTTATTTTTATTTTATTCTTCTCTTAAATATTTAATTCTTCTGTGTACTGTACTGGTAAAAATAAAACCCACTCCCATAACAATTGCAGTTTTTTGTGATCCACTTAATCTTACATCTTCTTTATTTGTCCCGCATAAGTCTTTGAGTTTGATATATTTATCATAGTCTCTATTATTAGTTGTTTCTCCTGGACAGAAACTTGAGGTACATACTATCCACCAAAAATATTTCTGAAACCTGATCTTTATTTTAGAATTTTTTCAGGGATATCCTTAAGGTCTTATCACAGGTCAATCTCTTATATTCAGTCTATAATTCTTTTTTCAGATAAAAAATACGCAAAAAGCAATGAGTTATTAAAATTTTTTTTAAATACTTATCTGTTTTTTATAATATATTAAATGTGATTTTTATTTGCCGTAAATTATAAGTATTTTATTTTAATATTTTATTTATATTTTTTTGTTTTGTTATTTTTTAATAAGCATATAAATCTTATAAATTTGAGTTAGTAATTTAAAAACTCATCGTGTCCATAGTCAACTTCAGTGACTTAAAATGCACTTTAGATATTTCTGTATGAGAATACAACATATTAATCTTAAGAGTCAACTTCAATGGCTTAAAAATGCACTTTAGATATTTTTGTACCAGAATACAATATATTAATCTTAACAGTCAACTTCAATGGTTTAAAATGCACTGTAGATATTTCTGTACCAGAATACAACCTATTAATCTTAGAAATTGTTTGACAACGATAAATAACATTCACTTTTAACATTCGAAAAGTATGTAAATGTTTTCTTGGACAACGCTTTCAATCTAATAAGAAATTTGTAAAATTTGTAATAAGAAATTGTAACTACCAAATATAGTGACTTACTACGTTCAAAAAATTTTTAAAAGTAGTTTGGGAGTTCAAAAATGTGCCTCATTTGTAAAAACTTTCTTAAATTTTTAACTCAAGAATTTAATAGGAAAAAATACAAAATTTTATGAATGAGTAAATATTGTGTTATCTTTCTGTAATATCTTACCTATCACGTAACTAAATAGAGGTCAATGTTACAGTCGAGTGGAATGAAGATTTGGAACTCCGAGAAGAAGTTGATTCTTTTATTTGATCTGTTATTCGAAGTACTCACGTTAGCTCGAGCACGTATACCTTACTCGCTTTTCTGCAAAATCGGTGATGGAAAGCAAACAGTCACAAAACCTGACTCCAGTTTCCAATAATATCGCAGAAATGATAATATGCGTGAAATGCCATGAGCGTACATTGGGAATTTTGTATTTGCGGTATGGAACGGTTTTCATGAAGTCATTCGAAATATTTTTCTCGCATTCCTTTCTCTCTGCAGTCACACAGCGGGCTCTCACTACTTGATTGCGTTACGCACGGATTGATATCTTTAGAGCCATTTTACATATGATTCCAAGAAAGAGAGTGTAGGGGGTCGATGGCATTTCTATCGAAGGTGTCACGCAAATACCCGTTATTTTTAAGAATAAGAATTTTTAGACCTACTGGACAATAAGTAAAGATGCCACCATTTTCTGGACAACCACACTCATTACAAGAAGAAAAAATATTTGAACGCCTCATCTTCCATAATAATCACCCTTAATATATTGTTGCTATTATATATATGTATGGAAGAGTAAACTGGATCGTGAAACTAATGTAGGCATTTTGTATAAAACCCCCTAAGACAGCCCGAAAAAACTCTCAAGGGTTTTTCAGACTTAAGGGCTAAAAATTCCCCCTTCCTTTTGCATTCCTCATTTTAACCCCTAACATACATTGACCACTAGGGCTACAGTTTACGCCCTCAGAGAAGCTGTCTAACCAATTATAACTCTACACTGTTCTAGAGGACAATTTAAGAAATTTCCAAACAAAAAGGAGATGGACGCTATCGGAGGCAGATTCTTCTAAAAATTCTTCCACAGATGTGACCTTGGACTTAATAGTTTTGATCTTAGAAAGAAGGGAACATAAATTTTGAAAAATCCTTCCTTCTTAACCTCCATAAATCTTTCATTTTTTGAAAATTTTTGCCATTAGTGTTGTCTGAGCCTTCGTGGTTTTTAATTTCATCATGAGTCAAAAAATGAGACTTTAGTGATAAATGGTGAGCTATAGGGTGTCTGTCTAGAAAATCTCTAGAAAAATCTGCCTCCGACAGCGTGCATCTCCTTTTGTTTGGAAAACTAGGCAGAAGACTCATAGGCTAGGCCCACCACCCCAGAGGTTTTGTCTGAGAACTTGGAAGACTTGGGACCACGAACTTATTTTACTTGGCTCAGTCTCCTTTAACGAACACGGTGGATCTTAGGCCGAGTTCCGTACCTCCAACCCTATAATTACGAGAGACCTTTGCCGACTGAACTACTGCTGCTCATGTTTATGTGGTGATTTTATTAATTTTTTAAGTTTTCTCTTATTTTCGGATCATGATTAATTGGAATAATTCGAATATTAATAAGCTAATGTGTATTATTTTATTCAGAAACGAATGAGAAATATAATGTTTCTGCCAGGGCCCGATCAAGTCGAAGTTGATCCCAGAACTTCGGGATAATTCGGGGATACCCACCTGAAAATCAGTATAGAAACATTTATAAGATTAATGTATATAGGAAACAATATCCTAGTATGTTCGAAAAATATATTTAATTAATATTAATCAATAGATTATTTCAAAAAACTGAAATTTTTTAATAAATTAAGTTGGTGTTTTCGTGGTCGCCAATGGTTACCAGAATTAAAACAGAGCGAAGACTTCTCAAAAGTGTTGTGGTTCATTATCACCAGAAATGTATCTGAAAATATAATTAAGTTGGTTAGTTTGGTTAAAATATAACTGCACATACATACCTACATACATAAATGTAACTTTTAAATATTTGAAACCTTAATATGCTTTCACAATGAAAAATTAAATTAATTCTTGTTCCGGAATTTGCATACAAGTTTTGATGATTCCAATACACAAAACGTAATACAGTGATAGCCATTATAATACGCCACTACCTTGAATTCAGATATCGAACATCTGTTATGTGTGTTCTATACTGTAGAACCTAAGGGAGTATTCAAATGACCCCTTTCAGATGTACGTTTCTAATAGGTATACCTAACATAGCCAAAATGGCAATATGCAAACAATATGCGTTATCCCAGACATCATATCTGCCGGCATATTCAGAGGCATTCATTCTCCGTGTAATATGTAAGAGACTGTATTTCATTCAAAATTCCATCTCCTTAACTTTAGTGTATGCTGACGGACAAAGAACTGGTTTACGTACAAATGCTTTTCAATGTGTCTCACTACCATTTAATTCACTTCCTGAACTTCCTTCACCCTATTCAAGAAAGAGTATCATGGAAATTCGTAGGGAGAGGCCAGTTCACTCATTATAAAACCTTGTAAACTAAATAAGGAGATGAAATGGGAAATGTTGGTTTAAGAAATCTGTTCTATTCGTAATAATCGAATTTTTAACTTATTCTTAAAACAGTAGAACATAATATATCGGGATGCTTAAATTATGATAAATAAGGGTATTGAATTTTATGAGGAATTATAGGTATCCTATAGGTTCTTCCATTTATAAGATTCATTTATAAGATCAATCTATATATATAATAATATCCGAGTATGTTCGAAAGATATCTTTAATTAATATTAATCAATAGATTAAAATTCAATAGATTATTTCAAAAAAACTGAAATTTTTAATAAGTTATGCGATATTTAGCATATTTTTTAAATAGGATTTTTATTTGTTTTTGTTTTACTATTTTATTATAATTAAAATAATTCATTTATAAATATTTTAACTCTTTCTTACGCCGTGGGAAGATTATTTCCTACACGATCTTACAAAATACACCTCTGGGAAGAGCAAAACCCATTCTAATATATTGGTCTTGTTATTAAAACAATGGAAAGACTGATTACTGTTTCGGTTTTGCGTTGTCATCAATTGTTCGATCGATTGAATAAAATTAGCAGCTCTGTTTTGAAAGTTTGGAAACATGGAGTGAGAAATAAATATCCCACGAAAGGGTTAATTGTTTCGTTATTTTATTGTATATTGATTAAGTTTTATATAGATGTTTCAGGCACAAGTAATAAGAGGGTACTGGCGTACATTCAGCAGTAAAAAGGAACATGTTCAAAGTATGCAGTATAGCCGCAAGCGAAAAGTTCACCAATCACTAATTTTAAATGAAAAAAATAAATTCATAACTTTACCACTACTATTTAAACCAGGGATGGGCAAATACTTTTAACCACGGGACAAAATGAAATTTTCAAAATATCTTCCGGGCCGGAGGGCCACAGCATACGCTGTGCATACGCAAATGTTTTGGGCGAAGTTTTTTCCCCGCCCAAGAAATTTGTTTTGACAAAAACACTCTAGATATCATTTTAAAGCATTTGGATAGATTAATTTGAGTGTTACTAAAAGATAACAGTAATAATAAATTGTCTTACTTAGGTGTATATGCGAACAATTTGTGGCCAGTAAAATATGTCACGTAATGTTTAAAGAAATATGATCCATTACATTAAATTAATGGTCATTATATAAATCAGTAAATGAAAGATTTTATTTTGACATTTATTTATATCTTAACGATACAAATTATTTTATTTTGATCATAGTTATTATAGTTTTATATTTATATTACATTTTGCAAATATAAAATGCACTTTAGATATTTCTGTATCAGAATACAACATATTAATCTTAACAGTCAACTTCAATGGCTTAAAAATGCACTTTAGATATTTATGTACCAGAATACAACCTATTAATCTTAGAAATTATTTGACATTGGTATATAAATTTTAATATTCGAAATGTATGTAAATCTTTTCTTGGACAACGCTTTCATGCTGACAAGGAATTTATAAAATTTGTAATAAGGAATTGTAACTACTAAATATAGTGACTTACTACTTTCATAAAATTCAAAAATGTGCCAAAAATGTATTCGAAAAGTAAATAGAATTATAAAAAGAAAAAGACAATATATAAAAATAAATATATGAAAAGGAAAAATATATAAAAATATATAAAAAGAAAAGACAAACATAGTAGGGATATGGTTACAGCTGTTCAAATTATAATTACTTATAAATACTCTCTATTATTTATATATTTTTTATTATTAATATGTACACTACGCATACAAATACTGTTGCTTTCAACAAAATCGCATATAAGTGATTAAAAAAATTGCATAAAGGATATTTCAATGGGCCGGATAAAGTAAGCAAAAGGGCCGGATCTTTTGCCTAACTCTGATTTAAAACATAGACTAGCATAAAATGAATTAAAAAGTGGTTGCACTTCAAATGACTGTAAAATGTAGAAAAAACATTATGCATGGGTCTTCTTTAAATAATAACTGTTGTATGTAAGTTTACACATTTTTTCTCTTTCAACGCGGTGCAGTAATTCCTTTCCTCAAAAACCTTTCTCAGTCTATTTACATAATTTGCAAGCAACAAGATTTCATCTTAAAAACAAGGCCAGGCGATCTTTTTTCCTAGTTTCAAAGAATCCTCTGACCTGGCTAAATATTTAAAAGCATTCGACCGAAAGGATACACATTTGTGACGAACGAAGTAAATCTCCGTCACCCGTCATCAGTATGTTGTGATTTCCCATCATGCGATTACAGTGTGAGTATTTTGACAAACCATGTTTATCTTTGCCAGATTTTCTCAGCAACAGACACCTGCCGTAATAGATTATGTAAATCTTCGCCACACTCGGAATTCTCCCACTTGATGCTCTGTAATGATGACAAATGAGTAACACGTGAATAAAGTATTAGCGCAAATCATTTTATTACATGAAGAATTTTAAAGATTCACTATTTTTTACTTTTCCCTGTATGAATTCATTGTTGAGGCGATGGAATATATCTAGACTTAAAAATCTGTATTATATTAAGACCTTTTCGATTCCTCATAAACTGAATAAACCTATACCTTAAAGAAAAATATGACAAGCTCTTTAATAGCATTTAAACTTAAAAAAAATAGTTTTGTCACTTCATATAGTGTGCATTAAAAATAAAAAAAATTACACAAAATTTTAAAAAATGAAATTCCACAGGACGATGGCCGATTGTTTATGGTGCTGGCCTTCGGTACCGGGGTTCATGGGTATCCCTCAGTGGCATGGATGTTCGTAGCCGTTCGTATTCTGCTTTAAGCTGTAGGTCCCGGTCTCATTAGCCCTCGTGTTGCAAAAAGTAGACCGTAGAACTCCAAAGCAAACCAAACCAACCATCCCCTACACGCAAGATAATTTCTGAAATTCGAACATTTGTAACTGAATTCTAAATTTAAAGAAAACTAAAGCATTTTTTTTTATTTTGTAAACCAAAATTTAATGGTACCTAATGTTTTAAAATTTAAAAATACTAAGAGCTGTTAAGAAATTAAAATTTTTAGAAATAAACTAGCCATTATATTATAAAATTATTTATTTTGCTTTTATTATAATAATAAACGTTCACAGAAAGAAAATATTAATTAGCCTCTTTTTAATATACACTCAAGTGGCAAAACATTATGACCAGCTGTTAACAACGAGTTGGCCCACTTTTGACGCACAACACAGCTTCAACCCACCTTGGCATGAATGCCATAAGTCCTTGGTAGATGACCGGAGACAGATTGTACCAGATGTTTAAGCAACGGTTATGAAAATCCTAAATATTGCGAATTGGTGGTCTTTGACCTCTAAGCTGCCATCCCAAGACATCCCAAATGTGTTCTATGAGATTGGGATACGGTGAGTTAAGCGGCCAGGACATTAACTGGAATTCAGCATCTTGTTCCTGGAACCACTCCAACACAATTTTAGCCTTGTGACACGGGGCGTTGTCCGGTTGGAACATTCCATTTCCAGCTGGAAAAACAGAAACCATGTAAGGGTGAAACAGGTCCGCAATGAATGTTCAGATACCCTGCAGCATTCATGGTCTGCTCTACCAGAACCACGGGTTCCAGAGACGCCCAAGTGAACGTCCCCCAAAGCATAATATCGCCACCACCTGTCTGTCTGTGACCTACTGTACATTGAGGGAGTCATAACGTTTTGGCTCTTGAGTGTAAAATAGCAGTTTCTAGTTTGTACATGTTAAAAGCTATTTATGGGTTAAGTGTGTCTCTATGTTTTTCACGTGATTTATATTTAGTTGTAACGTAGCAAAGTTTGGAGACACACTCAGTAGAATAACTGAAGATGATTTAAGTTTGATTTAGACTTAAGATAGATTAGACTTATCCATCGGTATTACTTGTGACTATAATGCAAGTAAATGTTTTCAAAACATTCGTAAACTAAAATTTAAGTGGTGGGTAAAAATTGAATAAAATATGAAACTAAATTAAAGATTAACTGTATTGCATTAATACTAAGATAAAACAATAAAATGATGTAATACTTAACTGTAATATTTTACAGTCAGCCCAGATAGCATGCAAACTTGCAGCAAGTTGGATTTTTTTCTGGATAATATCGTGTCATAACAAATTTGAAGCAACAAACTTAAATAAAAACTCCTGCAATTTAGACGGAACATAAAGCAATCTCTCCTTTGCAACGCTATTTTGCTGCAAAACTGTGGCAACCTTGTCATAACAACCTTGAAGCAAGCGAAAATTCTTAGACTTGCTTCAGTCTAGTCTGAAACTTGCAGACTTGTCATACTGAATTTGCTTTAAATTTGCAGGCTTGCAAAGCATGACTGCTGCAAATTTACTGCAAACTAAATTTGCAATCTGCGAGAGCCTTTCACTTGAAACCACGGTCTGTGTATTTGCATCTCGGATGTTAATGGATGATTGGACTTAGATTTATGAAGTCCAATGAGCCAAAATAAACTGACCATGATGCCCTCAGATAATTAACTAACATTGCAAAAGGATTTAACTGATACATACATACTTACATACTAAATAAAAAAATATCCATTTGTATGTGGATAGCATGTCACCGTTTCATTATGTAAGTGAATCGATGCCAAAGCAAACCTGTTAAATAGAATCTTATTGAAGCATAAAAGAAAAAAATCTTTAGAAAGGAGGTGAATGCTTAAAAAGTATCTTCTGTTCGAGTATTTTTTTTATAATTATTGTGGTGGCCTGATATCAGAGGATTTGTTACCTAGATCACATTTCTTACTTACCTACTTGTAAACAAAGTTTCAACTACATAAAATGAAAGAAGGAGCTTAATTAGAAGTAAATAATTCTTTGAAAAGAAACTATGTCTGATATAAGCCAACACGATTTCATTGAAAATCACTCAACCGTCGCGGGGCACAAAAAGTTCATTGACTGATCCAATAAACGTATCGTTTAACACACGGCAAAATCGTGTACACCAGCGATGTTAACAGGTGGTTACGAGATAATGTCTTTCCCTTTTTCTCACGTATGATGGCTTTTTATAGGTACGGTTTTTTTCAAGGTGTTCAGAGTAAAATTATGAAAATTGTTTGGATCGATGAGATTATTTGAATAAGGTGATCGAACTTATTAGATTATGATAATGGACGTACAATGCGATTACAAAAACGGCTATAAAAAGTAACGTCAAGAAAGTTTTTCCATTGAAGCTTTGGTCTTATTAATATATTTATAAAGAACACCTTCTAATCAGATTAACAAAAAATTGATTTCTCATACCTATTCGAATAGAAAAATATTTTTTACTTCCAAATAAATCTTTAGAAATATACAAATTTATATAGATATCCCTTAAATTCCGTTTATAGGATTTATTATAATATTTAATTAGTTGAGATTCATATTTAATACCAATTCTAAACGTCCAGAGTGAAAGAGTTAATTTAAATTTCTTTTAGTAAATTATTTTGTTAAATTATCCTACTGGGTTCAGTGTAGTTTAGTTCAGTTTATTTTGTGTTTTAGAGAAATATTCGAAATTTTTTTATTGATTTATTAAAGGATCATAATGTTAGCTTCCTAAATCATTTTTTTATTCTTTTGTATTTATGATCTATAAAATAGACGACATTTGTTTTTGATCAACAAACTGGAAATTGAATTTAAAAATCCGGAATATCTAGTTTAAATGTAATACATTTGTAAAAGGAAAATCAGATTTTGTTTAAAAAAGAGTTTTATGGCATTAATTTTGGTTTAGTTACGATTTAAAAAGCTTAAGAGTTTTAATAATTATGTATCAAAAATTTCTGCATCAAAATTTGTGGTTATGGAACCATGTTTTGCATTTTTATTGTTCAGGAATCACGTGATAACAAAAAATATTTTTATCATAACAATATGAAAATCATAACACAAAATCTGCCTAATATTGTATGTGTAATGAGTTAAAAATATGATTTTAAAAACATATTTTTTTAAGTTACACATGTTTTTTATAAAATAATATATGGAATTAATCAAGAAAATAGATGAATAGACACTGCTATAATGACTATGTTATAAATTTTAATGTAGGTCGTAGATGTCGTTTTATTACATTTTTGGATGTCTGAGGTATGTATGTACCCTCCCCTTCAAAAATAAATTATTTATAAATTGATATATTTTGTCCCACAGCGTTAACCGTAAATATAAAAGATGTTTTGCAGTTTTATTGTTCAGGAATAACGTGATATCAAAAAATGTTTTTATCATAACAATATGAAAATCTTAACACAAAATCTTCCTAATATTGTATGTGTACTGAGTTAAAAATACGATTTTGAAAGCATTTTTTTTAATTACACATGTTTTTTAAAATAATATATGGAATTATTCAAGAAAATAGTTGAATAGACACTCCTATACCTAATGACCATCTGTTATAAATTTTAATGTAGGTCTTAGATGTTTATTACGAGGTGCATCCAGAAAGTAAGTTTCCCTATTTAAAAGAACAAAAGAACTCACACTTTCAGGAGCATATTTATTGGCAACAAGTACAGCAATGTTTTAGCTGTTTTTCACCATAGCTACCCTCCTAATTGAGACACTTGTCGTATTGTGGGATCAACTTTTGTATCCCTCTGTCGTAGAACTCTGCCGCCTGTGAATGGAACCAGGGTGTGACAGATGTCTTCAGCTCTTTATCGTTGTCAAAACACTCACCGGAAAACAGGAATTTCTTGAGGTGCAAGAAAACGGGCAAATCGATAGGAGAAAGATCAGGGCTATAAGGTGGATGATCAAACAACTCACATCCAAATTCCGTAAAAATAGCTGCTGTGCGTCGAGCCGTATGTAGACGAGCATTTTCATGGAGGATCACAACACCTGCAGTAAGCATTCCACGCTTCTTATTTTGAAAGGCACTTCGCAATTCCACCGGTGTTTCACAGTAACGGTCGTCGTTTAATGTTACACTACGTGGGAATATATGAATGGCAGAATGACCTTCCCTTACAGGTGGTGGTAGAAGAAATTAGAGCTTCCATTTCGGACCACTGCTACCATGCTACTGGCACGAGGCACCAAGCTACTGTCCAGCTGGCATATGATTGATAAGCCATAAATTTGTTAAGCATGCTCAATTAAGACAAGGCTAATAACGTTTACTTTAAAGGGGAAAACATCGGAAAACTTACTTTCTGGATGAGCCCCGTATTACATTCTTGGCTGTCTGAGGTATATATGTACCCCCACCCCTTCAAAAATAAATTATTTATAAATTGACATATTTTGTCCCCCAACGTTATCCGTAAATATTAAAAATTGTCTAATTTTTTTTCACGTGTAAAACATAATCTTTTTTGGAATATCTTTAAAAATTTTTATTTTCATATATTCCTACATTTGCAATTACTGAGGCTGTCTGAGGTATATATGTACCCCCCTCCTTCAAAAATAAATTATTTATAAATTGACATATTTTGTCCCACAATGTTATCCGTAAATATAAAAAATTGTCTAACTTTTTTACGTGTAAAAATAATTTCTTTTGGTATATTTTTAAAACTTTTCATTTTCATATATTCCTACATTTGAAAATATTGTCAGAATAATTACTAAGATATTTATTTTTGCTGTTTTCCTGGCTGACCGAATTAAACAGACAATGGGTGTTACGAAACAAGACAAGAAATAGACTAAAATAGATTATTCTAACGAGAGAAAATAAAATGATGATTAATTTTGTGTACTATTTAGATTCACTTTGTTCCACTCTAACCTATGATAAAGCAAAAAATATTGATGGGGGATATTTTGCGTTTAAAAATATTTTAAATTATTTTCCACGTGAATGGAATAGAAAAATATTTTCTATCGGTTTAATTCTTTAAATCAAAATTATTTTTATTTTTAGTTGATTGACAAAAGACCATAGAATATTTTTTAACTGTATATATGTAATTGAAAATGAATGACATTTTAAAAACATAAATCAGTTAACACATAGATTAAAATTTTATGGTATAACAAAATGTAAATATTTTAACTTCAGGGCCATTTTTTAAAAATGGAGAAATTTAAGTTAGAAAAAATAAATATGGTTGAATGTTTCAGGGAATAGATGTAGAGAAATAATAGGTTATTGTAGTATCTCAGGAGCTGATGGTCATTCCCCTGAAAGCTTGTAAATATCAAATCGATTTGTACCAAGTATCCAAAAAAAATCTCACCTGAAGTACAAAGTTCTGTAGTCTTCTCTCCGTTGCTGATTACTGCTAATGGCTAATTATCTACAATATAAATGAATGTCGACTGATACGATTAGCTTTATTAGACTACAGTGGCAAAGTATTACTTACCTACAATATAAATTTACGTCGACTGATACGATTAGATTTATTAGACTACAGTGGCAAAGTATTACTTACCTACAATATAAATTTACGTCGACTGATACAATTAGTTTTGATATACTATAGTGGTATATGTATACTATAGTGATATACCGCTTTAAACTCTTACATTATATAAAGAAAAATTATATAAAGAAAAAGTGATTTCAACGATGATTTAAAAAATCATATCGCGTTAAGTTGTACAAGATATTCAGTCTTCACAAAAGACTTAATATTTAATTTTAATCGTTTAATAATTCATATCAGTTGTTTTATTTTTTATTTTGTATAATTTCTGTTTTAACGGTTGTTTGTATTCAACAGATGGCATCATCATGTAACGGTATTTTATTGTTTTGTTTGTTTTTAGTATTTAAGGTAAAAAAAAGATGGATGTTAACTTGTTATTCGGTGAAGTGTAATTATATTTATTTTTTCGTGTAATCCATTCATATTCAGTATTAAACATGTGTTTTAAAACCTAATTCAAAATTCTAAATTAATTTAGTGTACCTTCAACTCATCAATCATGTGCTTCATCATTAAAGACAGTTTCATAAAACAATATGTTTTGGCTCATCATTTCTGTTTCTACAGATTCTGCATATTAAATTCAAAAGGATAAAAATAAAGATAAGCAGTTGATCGATTTAATTATTGTTTACCCATTACTGTAGAAAAATTTACAATATTTAATTGACTTAAAAGAAAACCAAAATTCAAGATTCAGAATTATTCGAAGTAAAATTTTTCTATTTAATGCACATGATATAGAAAATTAATTTGAGTTGGTTAAAAACGGGTATTTTTCTGTAGAATTCCGAAATTTTTTTTATACATGCCAGGTCTAAAAAAGGGGATAGTTGGAAATTACCTGACTTATAAGCGATTTTAAAAAGGGAACTATTTTATAATAATAAAATAAATGAATAAGACCCACACTTGCGGAAGATTTTGGAATCATCCGGTCAAGCGGAAATATATTTGAAGATTTGAGGATTAAGCGAACCGACGAATAAGTTAGTTCGTGGACATAGAGTTTTGAATACACTCTCGCGTGTCTTCGACAAATAAATGAAAATGGAACAAATTTTTCTTAAATGAAACGATGATTTAATAAATTTATTATTATCAAGAAAGACCGTTTTCCATTCGCCTTAACACTGGACAACACTGGACACCCCTTAACACTGTGGACCATTACATGTCACACATATAATGTTTAAAATTTAAAATAAATTTGTTTATTAGACATTCCCCGTTTGTCATAGCACAGGTACTTATTATACAACTGTTGTTATATACATCCGTTCTATACCTTTGGAATAGCATATATATTTGAGTAGAGTATTCACAAAAGGACATTTTCTATTAATAAATTATTTTATTCAGAGGAAGATGATATTTAGGTTGATTTCGTGTTGGATAATTTTAAATCGATATAATCATTCTTCTTATCTTGGCAGATTTTGATTCATTCTTTATGCATTAAATGATGCCAAGGGTAGCAAAAATCAGTGAAATCAGTCTCTCTAGATAACGCTGATGATCGGAATCTCTCCCTCTACGTAAACTTGTATTGTTCCATTAAAACAAACTTAAACTAAACAAATAAAGGAAGATGATGCGGAAGGGATTCCTCTTACAAATATTTCCTCGTGACACACAGAAGGAAGAATATAAACGTTAGTAAACCATTTCATCTCCATTTCCTGGGGTAATTCAATAATAAGTCTGCGACTTGTGCTCACGTGTCCCCCATTCATCTCTGCACAATGAGCGCGCCAAATAATCCCTTCATTTGCAATCGGTAAATAAATATAAAAGAGCAGGCGGAAAAGCGACCTGGCATGCCCCGCCATGGATCCCTTTAACGGCATTATCATCCATTTGCATCGATAACGGGATAGACGTTCCCAAACATTCATTGACCTCAATGTGTCTCCAAAGAGACGGCGCTGATGTTTCTTGCTTTATCGTTTCGATTCTTTGCTTAATAAACAAAGAACTGTTTTTTAGTCGCGGGATAAGATATTGTCGACATGGGAAATCTCTGGTTGAGACACCCGGATGTCTTATATATAGAGTTCTACACGTGACAATTGGACATCAGATCCGGGTATAAAATCTATTTCTTTCCGAAACTTGTAACGTATTTTATTAATGTGGGACAACCGTAGTCGTTTGGCTAAGGGATTTGTTTTACAGAACGGGTGATCGTTTAATTGCTTATCGTTTAAACTTTTGCTGTAAGGACTCCCATAACTTTAATAAAATATTGTGGCACCTTATTGCACAAATCAGACACACACATGTATGAAACTGTTGGTTTCTTCAATTGTAGTGTATTATACTATTGTAGTTTTAGGTCATTATCTTCTTAGTTAAGTCATAAAACAATATAATTTTAAATATAAACAATATAAAAATAAATCAATAAAATATATAAAAGTATAAAATAGTAATGAAAATAAATTTAATTAGTTACGTAAATTCAGACTTTAACTATAGTTTGTTAATTAATTGTAGCCATTTGGAAGGTCACTACTGAAAAACCCCCAGCCCGAATGTGTCTAACCAAAACACTCTAATTTTGCATATGCAGGACCTTGATGAACTGATAGAGTCATGTGGAAAATCAAGTTAAATTTTCTATTGTAAAAAAATTGCGTCGAAATGTATTCATGTTTTATCGATTTTCATATACATTATGTACAGATATTTGGTAATTGTAAAATTAGTATAACAAGTTTAAGAAATGTTAAAATCGCTATGATTTTTACCAACCCCTGCTGCACAGTTTAAGAATCTTTCCTTTACAGGATCGAATTCCAGCCGAATAAATCATGCTTTTCTAAAGATTTTAGGTTACTTCTTCTTGATTTCCTAGCTCAGAATTTCCCAATAGAGGCACTGAAGCCTTCTGGTAGCGTTTTTAAGTCTCAAATTGGGGAATTAATACAGTCATGGAGAAGGGGGCATTAGAAATAATATCTATAAAAGTAATCAACAAATCATTCGAATAGTATTGTATTTACTATATACTTGTCATATTCATTGTAACTGTGATTGTTTATGTAAACTGTAATATTTATGTAACTGTTTAGAACGAGATTTTTCAGTGCAAGCTGTTCTATGAATAAAAATTGAATTAAATACGAAAGCAGCTTGTGGTTTTTCGTGTTTTAAGAAACAGAATCGTTTTGAAGATAGGGTTTATTTCTGAGAGTCATTTTTACCGAAGCCATTAAAGTTTTGATACGCTGCTAGCGTAAAATGCGTTAGTTTTCGTTTAAAGGATAACGTATTAATACTTGGCCCCCCAGGTGGTACGGTACACCCTCCTTTAGGTGTGTACGGGGACCACGATCCCGGGTTACCTGAGTGATCTTTTTCTAGCGTTCTTCCTGGTAGTCACGAGCTTATCTCTGTAGTGTTTGCTCCTTAACGGGTTGGATCACATTAAAATCGGATAATGACGGGCATCTCGTAGGTCAGCGGTGGCTTGGTAGCCATTACGGAGTCACTGTCGCGGCACGGTCATGATTAGTTGCTGCTGTATGTCTTCGGATGGGTCAGCGTAGAACATACTTACTATATACATGGGATATTTGTTTTTCAATTCTAAATTTCATGAATTCATCGGACATCCATTTGGACACCCCTGGGATAGAAAGCAGAATTTTTAATTGTATTTCCATCATTGTGTTTGGCTGAATGTGAGCTTATTTCAGTAGCTAGATAACTGTTTAAAAAAGATCATCGCTAATTGTGAATATTGACGAAGAATGTTAACGAAATTTGAACATAATATTACAAAATTGCTCTCCACCAGCCTCAACCATCTCATTGATTTTTTTTATTTCTTCTTGAATTATATTTAAGTTTTTAATGAACATTTTTTATTACATTTGGTGGCCACTTTAATCAATTTCTACTCTGTGATACTTAATACATAAATAAGCAGGTAAAAATATAAATAGGTAATATGCAACGATATTTTAATATTTCCTGTAATTAACAATTATTGAAAAGGAGTTTTTGAATATTTTTTCTTATTAAGGTCACGATGGTTCAGAAACAAAGATAAGCATATAAAAATATAAATAGCTTATATGCAGAAATATGTTTAATATTTCGTGTCATTAATTAGTATTGAAAAGGTTGTTTAGAATATTTTTCTGCTTATAAAGGACGCGATGGTTCAGAAACTGTTGAGAACCTCTGCACTAGTTGTTTCTAGGTTTGGTTTGGTTTGGAGTGCTACGGTCTACTTTATGCAACACAAGGGCTAATGAGACCGGGACCTAGAGCTTAAAGCCGATTCCGAACAGCTACGAACATCCATGTCACTGTGGGATTTGAACCCGGCAGTCCCACCACAGAGACCTTTTACGGCATGTCATACGTTTGCAATGAAAGTGGGACAGCCATTTGCAAACATGCATTAAGCTGAATGTGTCTTCATACAGAATATACTGAGAATGTGTCTCCATACAGAATATACGGATGTTTTATTTCATTTATGTCTACTATTCTTTGCTTAAGAAACAAAGAGCTATTGATAGCTACACAAAACTGTATGATCTTTTAGAGTCTGTTACTTAAAATACCTCAGATTATTTTTTTATACTAGCATACCCTCCGTAATATGATAGGATCAGTAAAATTTTTAATTTTCCCGAATTGTAAAGTACTCCTCTCTTCAAATCTCCCGTTATTGTGAATGCAGTTTAGAATCACTTTGAATTCATTTAGAAAGATAATTGAAAGTTTTTTTTTATTTTATCTACGTCGAAATTATCGTTGAGTTCGACCTAATTTTTTTCCACATTAATTAATGGAAGTAAAGGAATTAATCTATCATTTCCACTAAACCATGGAGGTATATAGAATTTGTTGTTAATACCGTTGATAAAACTTTAATTGCAACAAAAGTAACAGATGATTTAATTTAAGATTATTACATGTGTACCTGATCTATTATTTAAGTAAATATAAAAGAAAATTATTTACATAATATCTAAATTCAGTGATTAAACGTATGAATATAAGGCAGACGATTTTTAAATAATTTAAATTAAGAAATAATTAAGTGAGATGGTTTTAGGAATGACGTCATAATGCTAGAAAAAAAAATGTTATTTTTGAAGGGGTGGATTTCGCACGTTTTAAAGCCGATTATTTTTTTTTCGTTGTGATATGAAGCATATTTATACCAATTTATTTTAGAATCGGATGGATAGGAGAAGGTAAACTTTACTCGCTTTGTATTTTACTAACCCTAACTTATCATGAATCTAATATGGATTTCTCTATCCATCCGCTTCATAAATTCGAGGACAAACGGACAGATAACTTAGGCTATTATTACATAGGGGATATTTGAATGTGGTTTAAGAGGGGTTTAAGACGGACATTTTATATTTTCATCTTAAACTAGTCAAGCATATAACAGCTAAAATTTCTATAAAGGTCTTATTGCAAGTAAATATGCACGTTATATTTTAAGGATATGCAGATTTCTTGTATTACAGCAATAAATTTTCAACCAATTTGTTTCAATTCAGGTTGACGTGTGATAAGGTATTTAATCGGTTGAAAATATTTCTCTGTTACAGGAGAAATCCCTCCATTATTTAGCGGGAAAGGGAATCCTAAATTAAATCAGCTGCTTTTCAAACACTTACACGCTGACGTAACAGGCCTTAAGAGTGTATCTTCTTTAGTTTTCTAGTAGTAGAAATAAATCATCTCAAATATATTTCTGTGTGGTATAACTTCAATTCCGGATAATTTATATTTTCAGATAATTAAGTAAAATCCTTAAAATTCTTTGTTATTCACTTCATATGTTAAATGAGATCATGTTTGCTTTAGTTATCAGTAAGACGATTCTACGACTGCCTTAGGTATGTTTAACCTTTAAGGTTATGTGTATATTAGGTATGTTTTTTTACCTTTAAGGTATGTTTTACTTCTATTTTATGTAATTAAATAGCGCTTGTGCTAAGTCTTAATATTTTTCTTCGTATAAGTAAATATGGTCAAAAATCATAAAAAAAACTAACTATATATAGTTCAATTTAAGGCAACCCCACAGCTTAATTAAACTTCACATTTCCAATATTTACCCTTGACTACAAAAGTTTTTATTTCCTTACTTAAGCACTTTCTCGATATTCCACACTTAAAACTAATCTCTGGGGTATTCTAAGATCTTTACCTCTCTTGAGATTATATTAAAAACTCTTTTGAGTTTTATTGCTATAGTGTTTTCTGATAAAACTGTTCGCAAAAAAATACTCACTTTTTCTTTCATTTTCTTTAATGTTTCATTAGAGTCCCCGAGGTATATTAAAGTTTCTGTTTTAGTTTTTCTATTGCTCCTTCCAATTATCCCTCTACCAGGATTTTATTTTCAGCTAAACTTCAGTATTTGCATCTGAATTGATATACGTGGCAAGTGTCTCGGGCTGTATTGTTTTTCAAAATATTTGTTTCCAATAAACAAAGTTCTCAAAGTGAGTGTATTCGGATTAAAATTATTTGTCGCTCTATCTTATAAAAATTCACCATTGTATCGAAAACTAGTTAAGAAATATATTCTTTTCAAGGTAGCTGGAGGAAAGATATTTGATTATAAAAGAGAAATGCGTGAGAGTTTAAGCTCAATAACAAGGGAGGCACAACGATTTTTATTGTTTACCTAAAAGTGTTTAGGGGTGCAGGTGGAGAAAAGCTGTTCGATTATAAAAGAGAAATGCGTGAGAGTTTAAGCTCAATAACAAGGGAGGCACAACGATTGTTAATGTTTACCTAAAAGTGTTTAGGGGTGCAGGTGGAGAAAAGCTGTTCGATTATAAAAGAGAAATGCGTGAGAGTTTAAGCTCAATAACAAGGGAGGCACAACGATTTTTATTGTTTACCCAGAAGTGTTTAGGGGTGCAGCTGGAGGAAAGCTGTTCGATTATAAAAGAGAAATGCGTGAGAATTTAAGCTCAATAACAATAGAGGCACAACAATTTTTATTGTTTACGTAGAAGTGTTTAGGGGTGCAGCTGGAGGAAAGCTGTTCGATTATAAAAGAGAAATGCGTGAGAGTTTAAGCTCAATAACAAGGGAGGCACAACGATTTTTATTGTTTACCTAGAAGTGTTAAGGGGTGCAGCGGGAGGAAATCTGTTCGATTATAAGATAGAAATGCGTGAGAGTTTAAGCTCAATAACAAGGGAGGCACAACGATTGTTATTATTTACCTAAAAGTGTTTAGGGGTGCAGGTGGAGAAAAGCTGTTCGATTGTAACAGAGAAATGCGTGAGAGTTTAAGCTCAACAACAAGAGAGGCACAACGATTTTTATTGTTTACCTAGAAGTGTTTAGGGGTGCATAATAACTTCCTAGCTAAAAGGTCTTCATTATAATACCATATTTTTCTCCTCTCTCCTCTGCGCAACAACCAGGGCCTACAGCGTCAATCTCCGTTTACGTGACTAAGGGCCCTGGGGTGCGAAGCATATGTTCCAGTTAGGTGGTCAATCTTACGCAGAACCAAATTACGAGAACGTTTCGAGGACATTATTCTAAATCTTGTGCTAAGACGTTTTTTCACCCTATCGGTAATCTTCAAACGAAAGACGCAATTCTTTTGTCTTAACACATTGTATACAGGAGGACACGTACTAGTACGTTTTCTGACGATTGATACTTGAGCGCGGGTCATGTACTAGTACTGGTTAGTGTAAATACAGGGTTTGTTTGTGAGTACAAAAGTAACGGTATATACAGGAAAACGAAGCCGAACGTTCTTGTCTTTCATTTTTTATAATGTGAAAATGTTTATATGTAACATAATTCCAAAAAATTAAAATCACCAGTGTTTAGTTCCCAAGCACGCTTGGTCCTCAGTTCATCTACCCACTGAAAGGCTGAGTCAACCTTGCCCTGACCGGGGATCGAACCTCGGACCTGAGTCGTGGAAGCACGAAGCGCTACCCCAAAGCCACTGGGCTTCTACCATATTTTTCATTCACTATACAAAAAATTCTGCTCAATTCATAATAAAATTTTTCCTTTATCAACTATGAATCTAATTTTATATTTAGTGGCGCAGAATCTCAGTCGGCAAAGGAAACGAAAGACCCTGTAACTGGAGATTGGGGAGATCTCAAGTCTGGACATTCCCGGATCTCGTAACTGCGTGTTCGGAACTCGATCCGGACTAAGGTACCATGTGTTATGTTTAATGGGGATTAAGGCACTTAAAATATGTGTGTGGCCCCAATGTCCTCCAAGTGCTTAAGCGTGGAAGCAGATCAAGCCTTGAAAGGGGGGGGGAGGCTCTACTTGATCCATACTTCTAAATTACGCGAACGTTTCGAGGACATTATTCTAAATAATGAGCTAAGACGTTTTTTCACCCCAGCGGTAATCTTCAAACGAAAGACGCAGTTCTTTAGTCTTAACACATTATATGCGGGACACGTACTAGTAATGTCCGTTGTGGTAGATAGAAATACATTTGTTGTACCTTTAGGAGGAAAATAATATTCTGATAGATATTTTTTTTAAATTACAAGTCACCAATTGAAGGGGGTTTCTAAGTGCCTTATCACACGTCAACATGTACGTGCTGAAAACGTGGCAGATTTAGTTTAGGATTCTTTTTTTCCCATTGTAACACAAGAAACTTGAAGCCTAGTGGCGTTGGGTTAGCGCTCCGTGCTCCCACGATACAGGTGCGAGTTTCGATCTTCGGACTGGGCAATTTTGACTCAGCATTTCATCCCTTCAGTGGGTAGACAAACTGAGGATCAAGCAGGCTTGAGAACTAAACACTGGGGGTTCCGCGTAAGGTTGACCACCTAACCGGAGCATATACTTCGTACCTTAGGGGCTTTGTCTCGGAAAAGGAGACTGGTACCGTAGGCCCTTGTTGCGCAGAGGAATTTTAGTAACACAACTAATTTCACCATTTTTATTAATATAAGGAATCAAAAACTCACACGTACAGGTTGACTTGGTATAAGACCTTTATACACATTAAACTGTGGTATACGATTATCCTTAGAAACATAAAATATTATGTGGCAACCCCGAATTTTTATTATTGTTCGACGTATCGCTGAGTTTTGTTATCTATAATGAGGGATATGCAGAACCACGTGATACATATGTTTTGCTTTTTCCTCCTGCTCACTTTCCCATAGAGAGGTGTGAATGGTAAAAGTTTGGTCTAATTTCTTCTCTTAATATTTTACATTGCACATAAATTGTAATGGCTTCTTCCATTTTTGATCAAACTTTACCAATTTAAGGTTTTTTTTTTAATATTCAAAAGTATATAGTGAAAATAAAGGACGAAAACGAAACACATAAACAGTCCACTGTATTACAGCAAAGTATACTTGGAGCAAAGTTATTCAAGTTGAATTTTGTGAAAGAGTTTAAATTTTTACAGGTAAACAGCCACGTCATTCTTGTTTAAGCTTCAGTTAAAGAAGAATGCAAGAAGATTACTCATAATGTAACTATTACTGTTACAAATGGTAGAGCGCTGCTCTTCATAACCTGAGTTCACAGGTTCGAATGGATGTTTGTAGCCGTTCGGAATTGAATTTAAACTGTAGGTCCCGGTCTCTTTAGCCCTCCTGTGTAAAACAGTAGACCGTACCGTTCCAAACCAAACCACACCATTACTGTTACAAAGGAAAACAAAGCAAGTTGCTTGTTATATTTATGTTATAATATATAATTTACATACTATAAATTATGATGCTTTAGTTTAAAAATTATACTTTTATTTGTCCTGATTTTAATGTAAAATATTCTTTTTTATCAACCCTTTGCCCGTCCTATAGAATACATGTTATTAACACATCTAATGCTTTATAGGCCTGTATATACCATGTGATACACAGTAAACTATATTTTAAATATAAGTTGAAATAAAATGTTTAAAACAAAGGTTGCTATATTTGGTAGGAACGAAATATTTCCTTTTGCACTCGGTAAGCCATTGTTTACATTCAGGTTTTTTTTAAAAGGAAAACGGTGAAAGCTAATACTTTTTTTTCTATATCTCTTTTATATTGTTGTTAGTATATCCAAAAGCTGTACAAGAACGAGATATTTCGTGAAATGATAAAATAAAATTGAGAGCGTATATATGATCAACAGTAAGCAATGGTGTAAACAAATATGTAAACGAATGCATTACGTGATTTTCTATACTCTCGATACTAAACAGTGAATAACCCTCATTAACTTTCAAACTTATAAGCTGATTTCTGATATCTCCGTATGAACTTTAAATGCACGAATTCAGTAAAGGTATCCTTCTACGTTCGGTGAACTTTTTTCTTTAAACGTAGAAACTAGTTCATGTTTTTACATTTTTAGATTTATTTTTTATATTACCATAGATAATTGCACTTAAAAAATTTATTCCTGGAGAAGTTTTTATAAAATTTCTAATAAATGAAGAAAATTCAGTAAAAAAATCGGGTTTTTTCAAAAGGTCTAATTTTTTTAATAAATTAAATTATTTCAATATTTTTTGATGCAACACATTTCTTATACACTGGACTAGTGAATCACCTAAAATCTTTGCTTAATTTACATTTGGTAAAAATTTTTGGTCCTTCAAAATCATACACATTGAATTTTTAACGAATTTTCATTACCTTTATATCTAACTATGAGTGTAACATCATTAAACATTATCCAAATTTAAAGCTTTTACTTCATTTACTAGTAAAAATTATCAAAAGAGTTCATAATAATTTTCAACAAAATATTTTAAGAACTTTTTGAGAAATCACATTTCAAGTTTCAACATTTTATTTAAAATACCGTTCTGAGAAAAACGCATTTGAAGTTTATGAAAGCAACTTTAACTATTAAAAAATTAAAATACATGTTTAAAATTCCCCACACTTTCTTGTTTCAAAATTTTCTAATTGCCAAGTTGCTAATTATTAAAAATACTAGAAAAATGTTTAAACTAATCTTCATGAAAATTTAAAAAGTTTTGTCCAAAAATGCTCTTAAAAGGCTTTAAATTCACAACTTCCGGTTCCGAAGTCGCTACTTCCGTTTTGTTTTGACAGCTGTCACTAATGTTTAAACAGCTGTAACTTTTCTTTAAAATGTCGTAGAGACAAAACAAAAACAGATTTAGAAGCCTAAAAGTTGAAATTTTACAATTGGGAAATAAAAAAATAATGATCTTTTCAACGTAGACGAATACCTTAACATGTTACATTGTTCGATATCATCACTCTATTTAGAAACGCTTTTTGCAACTGCCGTTTAACGCATCAACGCAAAAGCGCAATCAACACATCTAATAACATGGAAAGGCCTCGAGAAAATTAAAGTGTCAATCACTTTCTAAAAAAAAAAGAGAGAGATGACGCAAATCTTCAACTATTCATCAGTTCAGTGAGATCGAAAGCACTCTTGAATAGCCGCGCTTTCTTAACGTGGACCATCAAAATCGCATTGGATCGCTTTGAAATCATTCTGGTAATTACGTAATTACAGCGAAAAAAAAAAGTCTGAGGCTCTGGCTTGCTCGAAACTCGCGGATGATTTCACTTTTCCACGCTGGCAACATTATGCCGAGCATGACGTCACCAGTCCCAAGAAAAGGCGCGCACTTTTCCTAGATACTTAAACGCGGAAGTTATTGCACGTTTCTTTCGTTTTCCCGCGAAACCTTTTACGCATTCTGGTCACGGTCTTTGATGTTTAAGACAGACACACCGTTTCTATTACGAATCTTAAGTAAAGTGGATAAAGATTTGTAAAGAAAGAGAAGAAATATTTATTTGCCGTTTATCTCCTTATAGTACATGTCATTAAGCCTTTAAAACGTAAAAAAAGAAAGCTAATATTCCACTTCATTGCTGGAGTTTCGGGAGAAAATGTAAAATAGCAAACTGCTCGTGCATGAAAACTCATCAATAGAATTTTGATGTTATAGGGAAATGTATGGGGAATACCACATCTATTCCATCTCTTAAAAATTATCTTTATTGCAAATTAATGGCAATATAATAACCTTAATTGCTCAAGTTTTTATACACAAATAAAATAAATTAAGATAGGAAACGCACTGGGAGCTTCGAGTTTATTATGTTGTACTTTGTTTCAGGAATGTTTTGCCTATAATGTGTTAAATTTAATTTAAAAATCATTAAATAGTTTCCTATTATATAAGAAAAAATATGTAAATTTATGTTATGTTCCTAGCTTTTAATTGTAATTAAATATATTTAGATATATATACATATGTGTGAGTGTATCCCATGAACTTAGTTTTCAGTGATCAAATTTTACTGGACAAGAAAAAATCATTCTTATACAATAAGAATATTATAATATGAGACAGTTTCACTCACAAACGCATATATACATACATACATACATATATATATATATATATATATATATATATATATATATATATATATATATATGTGTGTGTGTGTGTGTGTGTGTGTTTGTGTGTGATATATCAAAATTATTTTTCCCAGCCTCTTAATGTCTTAATCAAAGGATCGTCTTGGACTTAAATTTCTTCCCAAAGTTTTCTATCCAAAAGAAGTAATTTTTCTGTCTATACAACACGTTTCCTAGCTGTCGCCGGAATATGGCTCCACGTTTTCCCTAATCTTGCACTTAAATTCGCTAAGTGGGAAAGTTCTTTCTGTCTTCGCTCTTGGGTGTACTTCTGTTTGAGCAGAGTGATTTTTGTGTCTTTCTCTTGTCTGCCGTTGACTAGTAAAGATGTCCGTTTTAACAGCTCTGAAATAAAGTTTTAATTAATTTTGTGCCAGTCTCCTTCAATGCTACCCTACTGCATTTTTATTACTGCTAGCTGTTTAGGCTTTCTACTTGTCCAGAAGTTTTATAATTTAAGTATTGCACACACACACACACACACACACACACATATATATATATATATATATATATATATATTTATATATATATATATATATATATATATATATATATATATATATATATATATATATATATATATATATATATATATATATATATATATATATATATTTAAATATATATATAAGCATGTAATTGTTTTTGTAAATACGTTCGTTTTATTAAAGAATATGATTAGTTCTTTTAATGCCTCCCTCTTTTAATGCCTCCCTTTTAATGCCTTAATTAATTGTTACTCTGAAATACTTTTAATATGATATGCTATATAATTCCATTCCTTTTTAAAGTCTCTTTGAGCTGTAGATCGCTTAATTGCTATGATTTTACAATTACTAATTTTTTGTTGTAATCCGTGAGACGATCTTTTTTCTTTCCAGATAATATCACAACGCTCCTTTTTCCTTTTAATTTCGCGTCTGTTACACTTATTCATTTATCGCAGTATTGTATTAAAGTGTTTGCTCTCTTTCTGATTTACCCGTTTGGCTCATTCGATAGATTGCACTTTTGTAGTGACTCCATAAACCGGTTTTTCATTTACTTTTCGTAGCTTACACTGATTGCTTTACACGGCGTAATCTAAGATATTATCTGGACACTTATATTACTTTGCTTTAGATACGTTTAATCATAAACACATTTTTTATGTTTCCGAGTGATAATATCAGTTTTAAGTTTTTGTGCTATCGTGTGAATATTTGTACCCAACTTCGATCCTTAAAGCGTCTTAGTCCTTTCAAATTGAGTTTTATATAATTAAATTTAACTATCAAAAGCTATTATATATTTTAATTGAATTTTGAGTCGTTTTTAATAATTTATGACAAACAAATTATGGAAATATTTATTTTAATTATGCAATTTCAGATATGAAATTTTCAATGATGAAATAATGACATTATAGTGTTTTAAAAAGGCATGGGACATTTTAAAAATATATTTCTAAAATATGTATGTTATAAAATATGTTTAGAATAAAAAATGAGTAAAAATTAGTTAAAATCGTTATTTTTCCATTTTATATTGACGACGTAAAATTAATCTTACTGTACAATCCAGTCTTATTTTTAGTTTAATTACTTCTAGAACGTACTAATGGTAATGTTAAATGCCCTAAACTTTCGGCAAACGTAGTCACGCGTGACTTTTTCTCCGACCATAGAATGAAAGAGCACTTTAAAGACAAGAAATTAGAGCTTTGAAGGTTTTAATCAATGAATCCGCTAATTAAAGAAAGAGAAGCTAATAAAGAAAGTAATAAAAAATTAAGCTAATTAAGAAATAACTTCAAGAAAGTTTGGTGTGCAAAATTTCATCGAGATAGGAAAAATATAGACAAAGTTTCGGGACATACCGGAAGATATTCTTTTTTATTATATAGATGGTATAAGTATAAAAGTTTCGAAGGAATATGACATCAATATTGAAAAATTCACTCTGATTGAAAACATTCAAAGGAATATGTGAATTGAGTATTTGAAATATTTATTAAATACAAAAAACTTTACTCAATAAATATTTGCTTAAAAAGTATATAAATATATTATATTTAATAATTGTATCACATTTTTTGTTGATAAGTACTCGTATGTTTTAAAGTATGATGTAAATATCAAAGTTCTGTTATTTTCTAATTCAGGGTCATAAAAGTAGTGAAATTTCAGCCAAAGATCTTCAATTGAAAATGTACCGTAATCTTAAGACTTCACTAGAAATACATAGGCAATTTGGCTTATTAATGATCTGAAGATTAAATAGTAAAAATATTTGAACGTATAATCCCAATTAAAGAGAACTGTCGCCTTACAAGAATTAATCTTTTATAATACTGATCTAATATCCCCGTTATTTTAATCTGTAAAGTAATGAAGTTTAATTTACAGTAAAATAGGGAGCTTAAAGTATTTTCAGAATATTTTAATTCTATAAATGAGGTGCATAAAGGGAAACCATGATAGGTGTCAGTGCTTTACGATAATATTATTACTTACGATCGGAATTTAGGATGTACAGGTAATTTAGCATATTAAGTCTATATAGCAGGAAATTGTTAAATTAATTATTTTAAATGCTAAAATATATAACACAGAATTAGGTCAATTTTGTAAACCAAAGAAAAACTATTAAATAAATTATAAATGAAAAAAAATCAGTGTATAAATGAAAAATAATAATAAAAGAGTAGATCTGAATAGTGTGTCTAATAATTTAGTCACCCTCTAAACAAATATATACAAACATATTAAACAACTATAAAACTGTATCTTTAAAATAAGAAGGTTATTTACGTATAGAATTCAGTTGTATAAGTCTTTTTAAGAAATATATATGTTAAATGGCTTTTTCTATGTTTTTCTCTATCCCATGAATACATATGAGTAAGGATATATGTTTAGCATGATAGTATTAATTTTTCCCCGATTTGTATAAAATGTAAAATAGCTGGCATGTAATTATCAATAAATACTATTTTGTGTGTACAAAAATATTAGAAGAAACTACAAAATTTTATTATTTATCACTGTCAGTATCAATAAAAATGTTGATAAAATGAAATTTTAAATATATCCAAAAATCAGTGTATATTTATTTGGGAAATTTTCAATAGATTAAAAAAAGTTGAAAGAGAAATATTAATGCTTAAAATACAGATTTAAAAACACTTTTAAAAGTTTTTACAACTATGCTTTAAATTGAATTCTAAAATATAAAGCAATTATAAATGGCAGTGTGATACATACAATTGGCTTAATCTTTACCATAAATTTTTTTGTATTAACCATCCTATTAAAAAACTTTTAGAACTTTTAATTATAATTTTACCTAAATAATTTGATTTAATTAAGTAAAATTTACTTGATTAAACTATTCACTCAGATTTTATTTTTACAAATATCCTTTAAATTGAATTCTAAAATAGAGAGCGATTATAATGTTTACTATGATGATTAAATTGAGGTGTATCTTTATCACAAATTTTATTTCTTTAAAGCATCCCATTAAAAAACTTTTAAAACTTTTAATTATAATTTTACCTAAATAATAAACTATTCACTTAGATTTCTTCATTTTTACAAATATGTTTTAAATTGAATTCTAAAATAGAGAGCGATTATAATGTTTACTATGATGCTTAAATTTAGGTGTATCTTTATCACAAATTTTATTTCTTTAAAGCATCCCATTAAAAAACTTTTAAAACTTTTAATTATAATTTTACCTAAATAATAAACTATTCACTCAGATTTCATTTTTACAAATATCCTTTAAATTGAATTCTAAAATAGAGAGCGATTATAATGTTTACTATGATGCTTAAATTTAGGTGTATCTTTATAACAACTTTATTTCTTTAAAGCATCCCATTAAACAACTTTTAAAACTTTTAATTATAATTTTACCTGAATAATAAACTGTTCACTCATATTCTATTTTTACAAATATTCTTCAAATTGAATTCTAAATTAGAGAGCGATTAATAATGATTACTATGATGCTTAAATTTAGATATATCTTTATCACAAACTTTAGTTCTTCAAAGCATCCCATTAAAAAACGTTTAATTATAATTTTACCTAAATAATAAACTATTCACTCAGATTTCATTTTTACAAACATCCTTTAAATTGAATTCTAAAATAGAGAGCTATTATAATATTTACTATGATGCTTAAAATTAGGTGTATCTTTATAACAAACTTTATTTCTTTTAAGCATCCCATTTAAAAAAACTTTTAAAACTTTTAATTATAATTTTATCTGAATAATAAACCATTCACTCAGATTTTCTTTTTACAAATAGCCTTTAAATTGAATTCTAAAATAGAGAGCGATTATAATGTTTACTATGATACTTAAATTTAGGTGTATTTTTATTACAAATTTTATTTCTTTAAAGCATCCCATTAAAAAACTTTTAAATCTTTTAAAACTTTTAATTATAATTTTACCTATATAACAAACTGTTCACTCAGATTTCATTTTTACAAATACCCTTTAAATTGAATTCTAAAATAGAGAGCGATTATAATGTTTACTATGATGCTTAAATTTAGGTGTATCTTTATAACAAACTTTATTTCTTTTCAGCATCCCATTAAAAAACCTTCAAAACTTTTAATTATAATTTTACCTAAATAATAAACTGTTCACTCAGATTTCATTTTTACAAATAATCCTTTAAATTGATTTCTAAAATAGAGAGCGATTACAATGTTTACTATAATACTTAAATTTAGATTTATCTTTATCACAAACTTTATTTCTTTTAAGCATCCTTTCGGAGAGATGTGTGGGGGATGTTAAAGTTTGAAAACGAATGACCATCCTCAAAAGGGGTCGTCGAATGTTGCACTTATAGAATTTTTTATCGGGTCACTTTTATGGGTAAACTGAAATCTAAAAACAACCCAGTGGGAGTTTAATACTCCTCATCTCGTTATTTAACCGCATGCAACTCCTCTCATAATAGCTAATCCATGACTGAAGGGATGTTAGAAACATAGCGAAACATGATGAATCTAGAAAGAAGTTTTATCCACAATAGGAACTTTTCCTCTCGCAAAACCGGCTAGCGGCTGACAAAAATACCCTATAGAGAAATCTGTCCCACGACGTAAATTTAGAAAGTATTAGCTTCGAATGAAAGAAAAAAGAAAGGGAATTATAAATACAGAAGAAAAAAAATTATACCACTAACATCGAACCGAAATCTTTTCCAAATTTCCTCAATCGAAAACGCAGCAGGTAAAAAAACTAAGATCTGTTTTGTGTCGCCAGCCTCCTACTCACATCGGCAACAGGTAGTTTTTCGGGGAGGAAAAAGAAGTCATCGATGCATTACACCTCCGCGCCTTAATCGGCGGGGCAAACCCTCGTCTTTAGAACGAGCAAGTAGGTCGACCGTGTTTTTTGTTTAGAGAGAGAAAGAACAAGTTCAGGAGCTTTCATTCGAAGTCAGTTGGTGCCGGTCTCTGTCAGTTTCCGTTTGGAACGCGATCGGAGAGGACCTGTCTTGGCAACTCTCTCTACTTCTTCACATGGAGAGGCGTTTGACAGCTGACTTAATCGAGTTTGACTTGCAGTGTGCTTGGTGAACGTTCGCACTTTATGAACGAATCATTCCTTCAATTGCTTTAATCTTTATGTTGGATTGCAGAAAGGATTTTAGTGACGATTGCTGGTTTTATTTTGGAGCCTACATACATTTGTGAGAGTTTTTTTTATGACAGTCCTAATATAGAAGAACTTTCCACGTTTTGACTAAGAGAGTTAAACACTAAATAGTGATAATTAAATCGATATTTTGTACGTGAAGAAATTTCGAACTTGTTGCCGCTGCTATCATTGGCAAGAAAGATTTGAGTACTGTGTTCATCTGCAACTCTAATAGAACGACAACGTTTACCTAGAAAACAATTATTTTTTATGTTAGAGGAAAGTTCTGATTTAGCAACTTCATCTTCGTGAATTAGAAAAAAATTGTGCTTTCTCCAAAAATTAAGATCTACAGCTTTCAACCCTACATTTCAACCTTTTCTTACCTGTATTGAGTTAAAAGCTACAGGCACACAAGGATTATCACGCATACCTTATTTTTTCTGTTGACATACTGAAGAGCAACGGTCGGTGCTTTTAGAAGAAAGCGAAGTGGATACGAAACGGTACTTTTTGTTCGAAAACCCATTTATTGAATTTTCGTGATATCAAATTTGTGGACGAAAGAAGCCGAACTAAAAGAGAAATAAATACGAAAAATATATCCAGGAAATATCAGTGACTGAAAAAAATATCTTAACCGGAAACTAGATATTTCTACACTTAAAAAAAGGTACGGAATAATATCGGCACCTCAAAACTGCAATACTCTTCTCCATCTCTTACAGACGAGAATAGAGGTAATACCTTTCTAATAATTTTTTCGCAAGTAATCTTCACTTTTCTTCCCACATTTGCCACCACGATGGAATCTTGGTTAGATGTCCAACCTCTGAGAATCCCCAGGCCTAAACTTTTGGGTTCTGGAGCTGAATCCAACGAAATCCGGACAATGGTATCTGCCGAAATGATTAAAAGCAGCAATTTCGAGGCTCAGGCAGAATCTGTGAGAAAGAAGCTGACAGCTGTCGGCAAGTCGTGAACTGGATTTTGTTTTGATCAAGTGACATTCCTAGTTTTTAGTCAATCCATATCATGTTATGTGTTTTGTATTCGAGACTCTTATAGTAGATTTCGTTCAAGTGTTTCCTAAGCACACTTTGACGGACACAAAGCTTTTTTGCTTAAAGAGTCTGCATTTAATTTTATGTTAACAGTCTTTTGTAGATATTTTATGTAGGTTTCTAAATATATTGTTCATGTAATACTACTTTGAAGATAGACACAAATAATAGAAAATGGAATGGTACGGAAATTATTATGCTATATGCAAAATAAATTTTTAAGGATAACAGTAGAAAAATGAAAAATAATGAAATTGCTGACTTAGAAAGAAAATATATACTCAATGGTTTGAGATAAGGGGGGAATCACTTTTAAATCTTCAAAAAAATTTATTATTAATTAATCTTATACAATGAAGGAATTGTAATTTTTTCTTTTAAAAATAATTCGATTCGTCAATTATAACCAATTTAATGGTTAAAAATCTATTACAAATTCATAGCAAATATATATAAACGTTTAACTTTTAACTACTTTTTCAAACTTAGTAGTTTGACCCTTTTTCGAAACATTACTCCAAACCTGCGAAATGTAGAATTTTAAAATTTAAGTTATTTGAGATATCTGTGTACATGATAATGCTGCATAATTTCAAATTGTAATTTTTAAATATTATATTCTATTTGTAAGTAGTATTACAGTATTTTCACTTTTATTACAATAAACTAAAAATATAATTTGTATGTATATTGTACTAAAGATTTTCTTTTAAAATGCAAATTTTAAAATTTAAGTATACATGTGTAATACATTTTATCAAAATGTTCATACAGTGTATTCATATCAAAATATCAGTTTGAAAGTATCTCATATTATTTTTTATATAAAATTTTTTTATCATTAATTTATATTATAGAATGAAGAAATTGTAGTTATTTTCTATTAAAAACAAGTAGATACTCCAATTATAGCCAATTTAATGGTTAAAAATGTATCACAAATTCATAGCAAATATATATAAACGTTTAACTCTTAACTACATTTTCTCAAAGTTATTAATTCGAACTTTTTCGAAATATTACTCCAAATCTACTAAATGCAGAATTTTAAAATTTAAGATATTTGTGTACATGGTAATGCGGCATAATTTAAAATTAAAATTTTTAAATATTACTTTCTATTTCTAAGTAGTATTTCAATATTTTCACTTTTAATACAATAGACTAAAAATATAATTTTCATGTAAATTGTAGTAAAGATTTTCTTTTGAAAAGCAAATTTTAAAATTTAAGTGTACATGTGTAATAATTAGTATCAAAATATTCATACAGTATATTCATATCAAAATATCAGTTTGAAAGTATCTCATATTATTTTTCATATAAAAACAATTATCATTAATTTATCTTATAGAATGAAGAAATTGTAGTTATTTTCTTTTAAAAATAAGTAGATACTCCAATTATAGCCAATTTAATGGTTAAAAATGTATCACAAATTCATAGCAAATATATATAAACGTTTAACTCTTAACTACTTTTTCTCAAACTTATTAATTCGAACTTTGTTAGAAACATTACTCCAAATCTACTAAATGCAAAATTTAAAAATTTAAGATATTTGTGTTCATGCTAATAAGGCATAATTTAAAATTAAAATTTTTAAATATTAATTTCTCTTTCTAAGTTGTATTTCAGTATTTTCACTTTTAATACAATAGACTAAAAATGTAACTTTTATGTAAATAGTACTAAAGATTATATTTTGAAATGCAAATTTTAAAATTTAAGTGTACATGTGTATTAATTTTTTATCAAAATCTTCATACAGTGAATTCATATCAAAATATCCGTTTGTAAGTATCTCATATTATTTTTCATACAAAAAAAAATCTACTGCACTCTAATTTTTACTATTTATAAAGAATGATTAATAAAAATCCATATAAATTATAATGAAAAAATTACATAAATTAATAAAATAAAAAGAGTAACAGATGATTAAACTTATGCCATAAGCTTGTAAAGCTGAACTTTTCAAAGAAATTTTTTAGCATTAATTATTCAACATAAATTAATAGTAATAGAAATAATTAAATTGGAATATAGATAAACTATGTTCTAGATATTTTGTCATGTTTTTGTTTTCATTTTAACATGTATATTGTTGCAATAATTGGACCTAAATTTAAATCATTTTATAATTAGAAGAAAAATGAAATTGATTTATATCAAATTGGTCTTTTAGAATTTTCTTAACACTGATAATTTTTTTTAGATTTATATAGGAATTTATTGTTTCTTTGCAGGAGAATTATTTGGAATTTTAAAAATAGAATAAAGAATATACCTCATTAAATTTAAGGAAAAAAATATAATATTTTAATATTTATGTGAATTATGGATGTTTCTTTGTGAAATATTTTAAATAAGAGCCTAGTATTAATGAATTATAACTCCTTTCTATTGAATTAATGAATCATTGAATTAATTGTTTTGTTCATGAATATATCTATCGTGCCGCATTATATGTTTTTCCTAATATTCTATGAATTTTCATTTTGGACAGACATATGATTTGAAATTATTATTAAATTATGCATATGATTGTTTTCATATAATGGACATTGATTTAGCTTCAAGATTGTTTATTACGTCACAAATATTAGCATATCCATTTACAATGTTTTATTATCTATAGTTTAATTGAAAACCCCAAATTAATTACATTTTACATCATAATAATTAATTAATTACATGTGTTTCTAACATCAGTCATTAAATATTCCTTGGTATGAGTTTTGTTTTTTTCTAATTTATTCACTCGGGTTTGAAGGGAATAATATATAAACAATTGTATCATTATGTATTGTAAAATAGTTTTGTTGCATAATATTTTTCATAAGTAATATTCTCATCCCGAACTGATTCCTTTTGTTGCCATTTGAATGTGATAAAAAAATAATAAAAAAGGTGTTTCGATATCAAGCTGTGAGTAATATAATTTATTGTTATTATTCTTTTTACTTTGAGAAATCTTTATAGAATAGATAGTGTGAATGATTTTTTATTATTCTTAACAAACACGAAGAAGCTTAAATAATTGTACTCTTTAAAGAGACAGTGGACTGTCGTAATTAATTTTATTTTTGACTCTTTTTTTAAAATATAGTATGTTATTAGAAGAATATCGTGAACATACTTACAATTTCAGATTAAATTTTGCAAAATTGTTAAAATTATTAATTATTGACTACTTAAAAAATCATTACTAAATTGGCTCAATTCTTATTCTTTCTATGCATAGTATGAATACTTTTATTCATTTTATAACTTTAAGACATTAGAAAAAACTTAATTGTCAGCGTACGCATTTGCAGGAAGTTTTGGTAGACAAAAATTATAAATGTTGAAATATTGATATTTTTCGTAGAGAATATGCATAATAATTATTTTGCCTACATATTGCATGATTTTTGGTATTCGAAATATATGAATCTTAACTACCCTTATTTTAATGTCTACAGTGTAAAGTGTTGGTAAATTTCGAAGGTATATAATGGTTAAAACACATGAAATGTTTCAAATACTTTTAATATTCCAAAAGAAAATTATTAAAATATTAGCTATAAATAATACCTTAGTTAACTTATGTGATAATATTTATTTTTCTTTTCTTTTAATTGATCATGACTTATTCTTTAGAGCATAAATTATCCTTTCCTTTTATGAATTTCTTTTATTACTTCATAAACATTTTTATGTATAAGAGGGGCATTTTAATCATATTATACCTTAAAAACTTATATTAAAACTTCATTGTTAGTGCAAACAGTCGTAAATATAGGTAGGTAAAAACTATAATTGTTAAAATTAATTGAAATTAAAATTGCTTTCAGAGTAATATATATAATTTGAAGTTATTTTTATAACTTGTATAGGTATCTGAAAATTTATTTTATTTCATAAAACTTACAGCATGAACTGATGGGACAAAAAATTTCTTTGAAACGAGAGCAACAGTTTTGGTTAATCTTTAAAAAATATAATATCATGAAGATGTTTGAAGTTCGTTTAATACAATAATATTGTAAATTAAGGAATTTTTGAAAAAATAAGTATTTTTAACATTTTTAACTATATATATGGATGTTTCTGCCTAAATATAAGATTTTATACACTATATTGATGAGGATATCAATTACTGCCAAACTAGGTAAACGATAGTTAATGAATATATTAAATTTTATTCAAGTATGCCAAGATAATTACTAGCTTGTGTAAAATGCTTTATTTTCGTGAGAGAAAGCATGTAGGTGTATGATTGATTGCTTTTCTAAGCATTATGTTGATAGGAAAAAAAACATAAAAAGAGTACAGATTTATGTAATACTACTGCTAATTAACCACTACAATTTCATACAATTGGTCATTTAACAATATTAGTTTAATGACAAAATGAAACACATTGAAAATAATCTTAACATAGTCAACAATATTTAAAATGCAGAATTCAGGCCAGATTTGAATGGATATATGTTTATTTTTCAGGAAAAGAAATTATTTCCTATTTAAAGATAAATATTAATCAATTTTAAATAATATTTTATTATAGGGGATATTCTTTTGTCGTTTTTTTTCATTATACCTTTAAAGTTCACTTTAAATATATTTTATTACCTCTCTTTTAAAACTTTCCTTTAATTTTGAATACTATATTAAGAAGACTTTCAAAAAGAAAAATCTTCATTAAAACTAATTTTTACAGATTCATGATAAAATGAAATGTTTTCCATTTTTAGAATGATCTTCATACTGGTGCAATTATACAATTTTTCCTAAAAAATATTTCCTTTACATTGGGAGTATTCATTTTCAACATACTTGAACATACTTAACTCTGATTAACTGTGTAATTATTGCTATAAGAACTTCCATTTTTCAATCTAATGCATTGGAGAGGATCGATGATTCAGTTTTAACTGTCTGAGGAATTAGAAGTTTTTTGAGAAATCCAGAGTTCTTTAAAAACTTCGTGTGATTAAGTAAGTTATGAATCATTTTTATTTCTCCGATTCTTACGAAATTCTCGTATCTCTCTTTAGTACGGCACTATTATTCCTTTGAATCCATTGATTGCTCAAAAGCAAGAAAAAAAATATGAATTCATTTTTTCAGAATCCGATTGAGTGTTCGGTAATAGCAATAAATTCATTTTTCAGTCTCTCTTTACAACGTTAGAACATAAAATTTTTAATATTAAACATCTTAATATTCTTACATTATTGTACAATGTTATGCTTCAATATTAATGTAAATTATAATATTAAACAAAATTATAACAGATAAAACCGAGCAATAAACGAGAGAACATAATATTTCTATTGTCAAAAGAAAGTAGCTCTTGATTCCTTTTACTTTTCTTATTGTCCCCTCTAAATATTTTACAAATTCTCTCATTGAAATTTTCAATGCTTTTGAATGCAATGTCTCTCTCAAAAATACTTTTAAAAATTCAACAGATTATATAACGATTTTTCTGTAAAATATTTAACGATAATTGTTAATATTCTTTATTTTACGTTGATGTAAATACGTTTGACATCAACTCTGATCACTTGTGTAATTTCTACTATAAGCACAACCGTTTTTCACGATAACACATCAGATAGGAACAATGATTGAGAACTAACTATCTTGGGAATTAGAAATTTCCTGAGAAACTGACAATGAAATCCGGAGTTCTTGAAAACTTCGAGTGATTGAGGAAGTTCTAAAGTACTTTTATTTCTCGGATTCTTACAAAACTCTTCTATCGCTCTTCAGTCCAGTACAATTATTCTTTTGAATCCATTAATTGCTCAACAGCAAGAAAAAAATATGAATTTATTTTCTCAGAATCCTATTTGGGTGTTCGGCAATAGCACTTTGCAAGAAACTCATTTTTCAGTATCTGTTAACAACGTTAGAACATAAAAGTTTTAATATTAAACATCTTAATTTTCTTACATTATCGTATAATGTTATTCTTTAATATTAATATAAATTATAATATTAAACGCAATTATAACAGATAAAACCGAGCATCAAACGAGAGGACAGAATAATTATTTTGTCAAAACAAAGTAGCTTTTACTTTTCTTAATTGTCCCCTTTAAATAGTTTACGGATTACCTTTTATTGAAATTTTCAAATCTTTTGAATGCAATATCTCTCAAATATACTTTTAAAAATTCAACGAATTATATAAAGATGTTTTTGCAAAATATTTAACGATAATTGTTAATATTCTTTATTTTACATTGATATAAATACGTTTGACATCAACTTTGATCACTTGTGTAATTTCTGCTATAAGCTCTACCTTTTTTCACACTAGCACATCAGAGAGGAACAATGATTGAGATCTAACTATCTTGGGAATTAGAAATTTCCTGAGAAACTGACAATGAAATCCGGAGTTTTTGAAAACTTCGAGTGATTGAGGAAGTTCTAAAGTACTTTTATATCTCGGATTCTTATGAATTATTTGTATATCTCTTCAATACAATATAGTTATTCCTTTGAATCCATTAATAGCTGAGAAGCAAAAAAAATATGAGTTTATTTTCTCAGATTCCTATTAGGTATTCGGTAATAGCACTGTGCAAGAAATTCATTTTTCAGTTTCTGTTTACAGCACTAAAACATAAAAGTATTAATATTAACATCTTAATAGCCTTACATTATTTTACAATGTTACTCTTTAATATTAATGTAAATTATAATATTAAACACAATTGTTTTACTAGTAAACATATAAGACAATGCATTAAACGAGAGAACAGGATAATTATTTTGTCAAGACAAAGAAGCTCTAGATAGTTTTTACTCTTCCTAATTGTCCCTTTTAAATATTTTACGGATTATCTCTTATTGAAATTTTTAATAATTTTGATTGCAATATCTCTTACAAAAATACTTTTAAAAGTTCAACGAAGTATAAAAAGATTTTTCTGTAAAATATTTAACGATAATTGTTAATATTCTTTATTTTACGTTGATATAAATACGTTTGACATCAACCCTGCTCACTTGTGTAATTTCTGCTACAACCACTACCGTGTTTCACGCTAGCACATTAAAGAGGAACGATGATTGAGATTTAACTATCTTGGGAATTAGAAACTTCCTGAGAAACTGACAATCAAATCCGGAATTCTTGAAAACTTCGTGTCATTAAGGTAATTATGAAGCAGTTTTATTTCTCTGATTCTTATGAAATTCTCATAACTCTCTTCAGTACAGTACAATTATTCCTATGAATCCATAGGTTGCTCAAAAGTAAGAAAAAGTATTAATTCATTTTCTCAGAATCCTATTGGGTGTTCGGTAGGAGCACGTTGCAATAAATTTATTTTTCAGTTTCTGTTTACAACGTTAGAACATAAAAGTTTTAATATTAAACATCTTAATATTCTTACATTATTGTTTAATGTTATTCTTTAATAATAATATAAATTATAATATTAAACACTATTATAACAGATAAAACAGAACATCAAACGAGAGAACAGAATATTTTTTTTTGTCAAGAGAAAGTAACTCTAGATTGCTTTTACTTTTCTTAATTATTATTCTTCTTTTGCGCCAGCACATATTTTTAAATCGAGTTATCTCTTTTCTTAAAAATCTTCCAGTTTTTGATGCTTAACTATTTCAAATAATCGCAGAATTTCTTCCTCTTTAACGAGCTTCCAATGATTTGTCTTCGAAGATTTATTTGTAATTCATTCTAATCACGTGTTGTTAAACTTTATGAATTTTATGTCTGGTTCCTTAAAAATCTTGTAAACTTTGGAATTTGTCCTTATCCTCCAGGTGTCTTTTCCTAATTGTCCCCTCTAAATATTTTACGGATCAACTCTTATTGAAATTTTCAATACTTTTGAATGCAATATCTCTCTCAAAAATACTTTTAAAAGTTCAACGAATTATATACAGATTTTTCTGTAAAATATTTAACGATAATTGTTAATATTCTTTATTTTTTACATTGATGTAAATACGTTACATCAATTATCACTGTGTAATTTCTCTATAATTATTTTTTAACTAGACATAAGAGGAACAATGATTGAGATCTAACTATCTTGGGAATTAGAAATTTCTTGAGAAACTGACAATGAAATCCGGAATTCTTGAAAACTTCGAGTGATGGAGGAAATTCTAAAATACTTTTATTTCTCGGATTCTTACGAATTACTTGTATATCTCTTCAGTACAATACGATTATTCCTTTGGATCCATTAATAGCTGAAAAGCAAAAAATATATGAATTTATTTTCTCAGAGTCCTATTGGGTATTCGGTAATAGCACTTTACAGAAAACTCATTTTTCAGTTTCTGTTTACAACGTTAGAACATAAAAGTTTTAATATTAAACATCTTAATATTTTTACATTATTGTACAATGTTATTCTTTAATATTAATATAAATTGTAATTTTAAACTCAATTATAACAGATAAAACCGAGCATCAAACGAAATAACAGAATAATTCTTTTGTCAAAAGAAAGTAGCTTTTACTTTTCTTAATTGTCCCCTCTAAATATTTTACGGATTATCTCTTATTGAAATTTTCAATACTTTTGAATGCAATATCTCTCTCAAAAATACTTTTAAAAATTCAACGAATTATATCAGATTTTTCTGCAAAATATTTAACGATAATTATTAATATTCTTTATTGTACGTTGATGTAAATACGTTTGACATCAACTCTGATCACTTGTGTAACTTCTGCTATAAGCATTACGTTTTTCACACTATTACATCAGACAGGAACAATAATTGAGATCTAACTATCTTGGGAATTAGAAATTTCCTGAGAAACTGACAATGAAATCCGGAGTTCTTGAAAACTTCGAGTGATTGAGGAAGTTCTAAAGTACTTTTATTTCTCGGATTCTTACAAAACTCTTCTATCGCTCTTCAGTCCAGTACAATTATTCTTTTGAATCCATTTATTGCTCAAAAGCAAAAGAAAAAGTATAAATTTCATTTTCCTAGAATCTTATTGGATGTCTGCTAGAAGCATTTCGCTAGAATTTATTTTATTTCCAATTCCTTTATACAGTGCCTGAACCCAGAAATCTGAGTATCTACCAACTTATTTATTTTTATAGTACACACAATAAACCAAGTATCGAACGAGAGCATGAAATAATTCTTTTATCATGATAAAGTAGTTCGGGATTGCATTTACTTTTCCTAATTGTCCACTCTAAATATTTTAAAGGACAACTCTTACTCAAATGGCAATACTTTTCAATCCAATATCCTACCCTAAAATACTTCTTTTAAAATTCAACGGAGTTTGATGATCGGTAAATGCAATATCCTGTAATGGAATTGAAAGAAGACAGATAAAAGTAATTTGAAAAATCATATTCTTATAAATTTATACGTATCTTTCAGAATCTCAAAAGGTATACGCTTGAGCAACGGTTTTTTTCTGCTTTCGGGAATAAAAAATTATATTATTTCTCAATATCTTATTTAGAAATTAATAGTTTAAATAATTTTAACTTCAGAGTAGTGAAATTCATATAAATACAGTGAAAAAGATTAACGAAGGAAAGAAAATATTTCTAAAATTTTTCTTATACTTTATATTCCAAGTTTAAATATCTGTTATCCTGTCATTTAGACAAGAATATTAAGAAATAAAAGGCTATAAATGACACTGGATTATTTTCAAATTCTCATGCTAATATTCAGTGGAATTGTGGGGATATATTCCCATTTAAATATAATAAATTTTTATTATTATTTCTATTAATCATAAAATAAAAAGTTCTATTGATTTAAAAATGAAATATTTTGAGAGTTTTTTTATATAGTTTTTTAAAATATTCACTTCAAATGAAAGAAAACCACTCTTCGAAGATATTACTTTTGAAGTGTGTGTATATATATATATATATATATATATATATATATATATATATATATATATATATATATATATGTTTAACTAAATTGGTACAAGACATCAACAAACTGGTAAAACTTCAAACTCTCGTTTATATTTTTCTAATTGATTTTGTGATTTCTTTTAACATTTTTACTCTAAAAAACAACTTTTATACTACATTTGATGATCGTTTTACTTAATTTCTACTTTGTATTTCTTAATACAAAAAAAATAAATAAAATAAAATAGGCATATATAAAATGCAACAAAAATTTGAAAATTTTAATTTTTAATACAATATTATTAGAATTTTAAAAAAGAGGGTGGTGGTGATGATCTAAGCAGACATTTAGAAATTGATATTCGGGGAAGACAAGAACCGAGATTTCATGAGACGAGCTTTTTTTATGGACAACCAAACTTTAGGTGAAATTTAAACCCATTGTGGTAGGACAAGGTATTAAGTATTATTCATATTATAGATCAATCATTTATTGGGAATTTAATAAAAAAAATAACATATTTTCCTTTGAACGGTTTTGTTGAATAATGAAAAGATCCATAATACAATGCTTTTATCTTTGTTCTTGAGCCGCGGTATCTCAGTCGGCAAAGGCAGCGATCTCGTAACTGAAAGGTTGCGAGTTTCAGTTGTTCGTAAATGAAAGGTTGGTTCGGGACTCGAGCCGGCCTAAGATCCGCCATGTTCGTTAAAGGGGACTGGGGCACGTAAAATAGTAAAATATGTTCGTGGACACAAAGTACTCCCAGTTCTAAAACGATACCTCTCGGGGTGGCAGGCCAAGTCTGGGTTTATTCTGCTTAGTCCCTACTTCTAAATTATGAGGACCCAGAGGGCGTAATGTTACTCGCCTCCGTAGAATACATTAAGCTGCACATGCTCCTCCGGTGGTGCTAAATGGGTAACAGCTTTGCAGCTTTCTTTTGGTATAAAGGCATCTATTGCCTGTATTGCCAATTGCATTAAGGAAAAAAAGTTTCTTATTTGTACATATTTCCAAAAAAGTTCAAAGTAAAGTTTACGATGACTGATTTAATTAGATCCATTTTGGTATCACGATACTTTAAGTCTTTGGCCAGGGAAGTCAGTACCAGGGAAGCCAACGAATTAACCGAAGTGTTTTGTTTTTCACTGATTGTAACTTTGGAATAGGAGTGTTTGCCGTCGAGAAATATAGACCTTAGAACTGTCTTGTTTAGAAGCTTATTCCCCCATATTCATTCTACTGTCGTACAAGAGGTTGCAGACTTGTAGTCAAATATAATGTTATTGCAATGTGAAAAAAATTATTATTTTGTACATATTTAAAAAAAATAAAAAATATTCCCGATGACTGTTTTTTAAATTTATAAATAAATAATTCTTTATAACTAAGAATTAACCGAACATTTTTGTTTTTAATACAACTTTATAGGAGTTTTGCTAAGAAAATTTGGACTGCTTTGTGTAGAAGCTTATTAATACTCATTCTTTTTACAAGATATTTTCGTGCTTTAAAAAATATATGTAGAATAATTTATTGTAATTTTAAGAGTTCGATGGCTGTCAAAACAAGTATTATTTGAAACAATATAAAATTATAAAAAATTTTATTAGAACATTATTTATTAGATGACACAGTTTAGAAAAAATAATTCGATTAATTTCGATGTTGTTTGAGAATTTACGCTTTACAAAAATCTTTAGAATTATTGTTAAAACTCTGCTAATACTTTTTTTAACTTTAATAGATTAAGAATGTCAAGTTGTATATAAATTTTCCTTTATTGGTTCTGTAAAACTTAACATTTCTAAAACCGTAAATTTATTCATTAGATCTAACTAACTTTTGAAGTTGGATAAAATAAAAGGATATAATTATATTATTGATGCCTACTTTAATTTCTGTTTTTAAGTATATTTTGAATTTATACTTCGTGGCCAATTTTTTCACTTTTCACATAAGCAAATAAGAATCTATTAAGCAGATTTTGTTGGTATAAATCAGTGTTGAGAAGGATTTATGTATGATCACGTGCTCCTCGAGTGGTGCTAAGTGAGTAACAGGTTAAGGCGTTTTTACTGCTGCATTGGAAAAAAAAATATTTGTGCTTGAGGAAAACATGTCTGTGTTTACAATTTCAGACAAATATTGAATGTTACTCAAAACTGTCAGATTTATCAATACATTTTAACAGAAAATACGTATCTGTTCGATAACTCATATTCTTACGTGTAGTAAGCCCAAAATTATTGAGCTTCAGGGAAAAATAATCAATGCTGTGCAAAAAATACAGAAAACTCAACGTAAATTCTTCCTGTCGATTAAAACGCCATTGTAAACAAGAAATTTTCATCACCCGATGATTATTCCTTTAATAACATCAATATGTAAGTATTTTCTTGTAACATATTTTTGCTTTTATATATAATAGTATAGTAATTATTAGGTACATAAACTCAAACCGAACTTTTGTACTTCTTTATCTGAAAAAATGATTACTGAAAATACAGGTTTTTCCTATAAAACGAACAATTTTTCTAGAAAATAATTACTGGTGTCAACAGCACCGTGCGACAGATATTGATAAATATTTTGATGCGACGTAATGACAGGAATATGAGGTAAACACAAATACAGTCTTTCATCCGAACGAATAAAGAAATAATATTTTTTCATTCTTATAGAATATAAAACGTGTAAATATTTTTCTAAATCTCTATTTTTCAAAATACCCTGAAAAACAAATAAGAAATATCTGAAGAAATTTCATAAAAAAATGGACAAAGGAATTTAATTATTGCACGGAATGATGCGGAAGTTTTTCGAACGCCTTTCAAACAATTTGAATTATGAATATAAAAATTCCAAGACATTTCAATGTTTTTTGTAGTATTAAAAATGTTTTGCGTAGGTGGGGAACGATTAATTTATAAAAGTTAAATATGGCAGATAATGACAGAAAAGTAGTTATTAGTTTTAATAATAAATAATTTTGTATTTGATTTAGAGAGCATAAAATTTTAAGAACGAATTTTTTTTATAACAAAAAAAATGTTCTTTATTTAAAATTATAAAGCGGTATAATCATTAGAAACTAAATTAAAGGTTTAAATATCAACAATTTGGTCTATATTTTTTTCTTGAATCTGTCTGTTTGTAATTGCAAATTTTTTTAAAATTTGTATCTAGATCCAGGGTTATTCTGA
>CM063498.1:192408547-192441047 GCA_032207245.1 Pardosa pseudoannulata
ACTAATATATAGTCATCATAAATAGACTGGAGTTAATGGGTTAAGGACAAGTATAATTAAGGGAGTCCCCTCGGCAGGGATGTGTGTGTGTATGTTTGGTAAGGGGGGTTTCAAGTTGTAATTGCTCTTTCCAGAGCATCGTAGACATGATCTAAAGGACTAAGGTCTGGAGATCTAGCCAACCTATCCATCCAGAAAATATCTTCACTTCACAGAAAATCGTCGACTAGATGAGTTTTATGGGTCTGAGCGTTGTCATCATTTAAATATAAAAATATTTAAACAAGTTAACCCCCAAATACATAATATCCAAATATCTCTCTATTTATTTGCCAAATCTAAAACAAAACTTGAATTGTAATGGGTTAAAGCCCCTTTTTTGTACTGTAAATAATTTTTATGTAATTTTTAAATATTAATTTAATTTTTGAAGCTCAAGTAAGAATAGCTTGACTTTCTATAAATGATTTCTCATGGCAACAAAGTTTTCATTTTGTTGTCAATTTTTGTTCCTTTCTCTCGTTACAATTTAAAGGCAAATGTTATTCAAGATGTTTGTAACGCTCTTTATTGTACATAATAGCACAAACTCAAATATCTGTACAGTCAAGGGTTTGTTTCATATCACTTCCGAGGCTGGACCCATGCTTGGAGACCCTATCCTCTCAAGTTTAATTATGTATAAGCAACTTGTTCCTAATATTATCTTGGAATCCAATCCACATCACCAAATAAAGGGCTCCATTTTAGTTTTGGTTTTCTTTTTAAACCTTTTCTTGCTAGTTTAAATGTTTTTCTCTTACTTAAGAATAATACTACTTTCTTCCAGGGTTTCGTTTTAATTATTTAAACTATGGACACTTTTAAATGTTAACTCATGACTATATTCTCTCTTTTTTTTTTTCTTACTGTTGCGGCGTGAACTGTTTCGGGGTAAACATCTCAAAGCCTAATTTTTAGGGAAGACATTTTACTACCGAGGGTTAAAAAATAAAAATAAAATATTGTCCAAATGCACCCTTGAAAAGGTGAGTAAAACCCCGAGATCTCGTCCCTATACTCACACTATTCACAATCACTTATTTAGCCCTCTAAGCGTTTCGCACGTATAATTCTGCCAAACCGATGATGTCTTCAAAGCGGTTGTCACGTACAATTTTCGACGTCTCTAAAACATTCCGATAATGGATGTAATGTACATTTCTGACAGTGTTTGAGGTAAGAGGGTCAGGTCGATTGTTTAGAAACTCAATCCCTCTTTGACTTACATTTGTTGAGGGATGCACCCCTACTCTCTGAGGCACAAAGACACTGATAGCTTTTCATGGCTTTGTAAATCTCTATTTCGAAGTATTTCGTTTGCGGTAACAGATGTATCTCTAATTGCACCGCTTAAATATCTTGTATAACTTTAGTAAAAAGAAATATAAATAATTTTCTTAAAGAATATTTTTATTTGTACTTTTAGAATCCATTATTTCTTATCTGATGATCTTCGAGACTTGACGAGCTTTATGTGTATTAAAAATTAACAATTTATAACATCTATTTATATATCTATTTATTGTAAAGGGACAGTAACGAGGGTTGGTATCCCGTATTCCATTCCAGTCGACAAAGTGTGAAGTAAAAAATCATAGAACGCTTTGGCCATTGACACAATAAACCTTTAGCATATTTTTGGAGACTTTTTTTAATCGGTCTGTTCCACTCGGAGGGTTAAAGACATAGAATAGTGTATGAAAATCGTACTTGATTTCTTAACAGACCATGAAAATTCAATACCAGGATGTCAGTATCTTCCCTGCAGTGTGACCACTGAAGTGCGATATACTTTTATATGAAGAGAACGAGTGACCTGCTATGTGTTCTCCAGTGTTTGAGAAATCTATCATCTCATCAGGCAGGAAGCTAAATGGCCGTATACTTTCTCATGCCTTTTAAAGAAGTAATCTGGCTGGTGTAAAGCATTATTTTATGTGAAGCACCCTATTAATTTCAATAAGCCTCAGTATATGTTTGTGTGTCTGCATAGATTCATGGTAGCATTTCTTATAATTCTGTACTTCTTTAGTACCACTATAACCTTGAAATTCTTTTCAAGGTTGTCGCCTCGTCCCAATTTCCAATTAACATTTTGAGAGAGGACGGGATAGCATATGTTTCGCTCTCAACTTAGTTGTTAGAAGGGACTAGGGACAGTTTCGACCAATTACAGTTGGTAAGGATTCCTTTGACCGCTTTATCGGTTTAGGATTGACAACCAATTGTAAGTCTTTATTGAAAAAGTGATTAATTAAATGTGTTTTCCTTCCCTATCACAGCAAGAGTCACCACAGGAACTCTGTACACTTACTGTGGTCCCCTCTGAAAAGGTTAATTAATAAAGCATATTGAATCTAATAAGATTTTATGTTGGAAACAATTACAATAGCGCTCCAAACCAATACACCACTATCCCTCTCAAAAATATTACCAATCATACAGCCAGCAGTTTTTAATCATAACATCAACTGATAACATACCATGGACTGCACAAAGAACGAATATCTCTGTATAAATGCTGTCAATATTCTGAAAATTGAACATAATCTAAAGACATTTGCGTTATCGATTTTTTCATTTCCAATCGGAAATATGAATTGAACTACAAAGAAATCCGTTTCCTTTCTACTGATTGAAAAAAAAAATCTTAAATGTAGTCAACGAGTAGTGAAAGCCTTTTTTATAAAAACACTTTACTGATGCGTAAGAAGTAAAACTGAAAGCGAAAATAGTTTCCCTGTGGAATCGTTAAAAGAGTATTTTCCTTGTTACTGTTTCTCGCATAAAAGCCTTTTCGTATAAACTCGCGAAATCTGTCGTAAAAGAGGGGATGACATCTAAGTCAAAAATAAAATTGGAAAAGAACGGTTATTCTAGTAGTTGCTAAGAAAACTTTGAAAAGCATATTTGCAGCTCAAAATGCTTGAAATTTAAATGCTAGAAGCTTTTTATTTATTTTCCTTAAAAACCGGCTTTTTCTTTAAAAGTATTAAATGACTGATGACTCTACAGTTTTTGCTTAAAAATAATTATTGTATTATTTTAAAGAAATGGAAAAATTAATTTGTAAAGTATGGTCAAACGTTTTTTGGGAGAGGATTGGTAAAAATCGTGATTTAAAAATAGATATTTATTATTTAACTTACTTTTTTTTATTTAAAGCAGAAGTTTGATTTTTTAATTTTTTTCTGAAATGAAATTATCTATGCTATGATTAACTTTTTATTATCCTACATACTTTATGCTTATAATGTGTGTAATGTTATTTAAATATGATAAACCATTTTTTACATGTATAGAACTTGATTTTTTTATTCATCCTCAAACCGTTATTGATTGTTTACACTTTTCTTTATTATTTACAAAAATAAAACTCTTTCTTACAAAATATTTAAAACGTCATAAAAATATTATGTAACAATTTTCTCTGAAAATATTTACATGAATTTTTAATAAAACTCAAGTAAAAATAATATAAAAAATTACAATTGCAGATTCAAAAGTTCTCTTTTAGAAACAATAACAAACCCTTATAGACTGTTCACGTTTTTTTTTTTTTTGTTTTTTTGTTTTTTTTTTACAAATGTAAAGCTATTTTTTACAAAATATGTGAATCATCAGCAAAAATATTATGTAACCGTTTTCTCTGAAAATATTTACATAGAATTTTAATAAAAAAATTAAGTAACAATACCATAAAAAATTACAATTGCAGATTCAAGCGATATAATTGATCTTATTTAGTCTTTTAAATAAAACATAAGCTAGATGCTTTTTCATTTCCCGGTCTACGTCTAAGTGCTAACTGAACTAAACCATAATTGATCAGTATCCTCAGAGTATGTGTGTGCGTGTGTGTGTCTATCTAAGCACACATGGATAGATTTCTTATGATACTGTACTTTTTTAGATCCTCATAAGTGATAATCATTACTTCGTATGAAGCCTCGATGTGTGATTTGAGTGTCGATGCATGATTTTTTATGACAGTGTGCTTCTTTAGTCCCTCATAAGTTATAAGCATCCTATCAGTTTTACTAAGCCACAGTATATGTACATGGAGAGATGTCTAATGAGACAGTACTTCTTTAGCCCCTACAAAAGCGATCAGAATTACTTCATGTGAAGCATCTTATCAGTTTTACTAAGCTTTAGTGTATGTGTGTGAATGTATCTATCTATGCATGAAAGGATGTATTTCTTATGATACTGTCCTTTACAGCCTCTCATAAGTGATAATCATTACTTCGTATGAGCATCCTATAAAACCTCATTGTGGGATTTGAGTGTCGATAGAATATTTTTATGATAGTGTGCTTCTTTAGTCCCTCATAAGTTATCAGCATCCTATCAGTTTTAATAAGCCACAGTGTGTGTGCATGGATGAAGAGATTTCTTATAATACAGTACTTCTTCATTCCCCCCAAAAGTGGTCAGAATTACTTCATGTGAATCATACTATCAATTTTAATAAGCTTCAGTGTTTGTGTGTGAGTGTGTCTATCTATGCATGTATGGATGGATTTCTTATGATATTGTACCTTTATAGTTTCTCATAAGTGATAACCATTACTTCGAAAAAGCATCCTATTAATCCTCAGTGTATGATTTGAGTGTCGATGGATGATTTTTTATGATAGTGTCCTTCTTTAGTCCCTCATAAGTTATCAGCATCCTATCAGTTTTAATAAGCCACAGTTTGTGTGCATGGATGAAGAGATTTCTTATAATACAGTACTTCTTCATTCCCCCCAAAAGTGGTCAGAATTACTTCATGTGAATCATACTATCAATTTTAATAAGCTTCAGTGTATGTGTGTGTGTCTCTGCATGCATGGGTGGATTTCTTAGGATACTGTACTTTTTTAGCCCCTCATAAGTAATAACCATTACTTCATATAAAACTTCTTATGAAGCCCCATTGTGTGATTTGAGTGTCGATGGATGATGTTTTGTGATAGTGTACTTCTTTAGTCCCTCATAAGTTATCAGCATCCTGTCAGTTTTAAAAAGCCACAGTGTGTGTGCGTGGATGGAGAGATTTTTTATGATACAGTACTTCTTCATCCATCACGAAAGGGATCAGAATTACTTCCTGTGAAGCAATCTATTTTAATAAGCCTCAGTGTGTGTGTGTATGTGACTATATATGTATGCATGCATGGATGGATATCTTATGATACTGTCCTTTTTAGTCCTTCATAAGTGATAATCATTACTTCGTATGAAGCATCCTACGAAGCCTCATTGTATGATTTGAGAGTCGATGGATGATCTTTTATGATACTGTGCTTCTTTAGTCCCTCATAAGTTATCAGCGTCCTATCAGTTTTAATAAGCCACAGTGTGTGTGCATGGATGGAGAGATTTCTTATGATACAGTACTTCTTTAGCCCCTACAAAAGCGATCAGAATTACTTCATGTGAAGCATCCTATCAATTTCAATAAGCCCCAGTGTGTGTGTTTGTGAATGTGTCTATCTATGCATACATGGATGGATTTCTTATGATACTGTACTTTTTTGGCCCCGCATAAGTGATAACCATTACTTCGTATGAAGCATCCTACGAAGCATCATTGTATGATTTGAGAGTCGATGGATGATCTTTTATGATACTGTGCTTCTTTAGTCCCTCATAAGTTATCAGCATCCTATCAGTTTTAATAAGCCACAGTGTGTGTGCATGGATGTAGAGATTTCTTATGATACAGTACTTCTTTAGCACCTACAAAAGCGATCAGAATTACTTCATGTAAAGCACCCTATCAATTTTAATAAGCTTCAGTCTGTGTGTGTATGTATAAAATTATGGTATGATTTCTGAGAATACTACATCTTCAGTACTACTATTCTTAGAACAGACATATTTACATAAAAAACTATTCTCAGTAATAGATGTTTAAATACACCTCAGTCACTCACTTATTAATACTTTTAAATTAACTCGTTTACGTGATCATGAGTTTAACAAAGTTTGCCTCAATTTGTTATTACTAAAACTCATAAGAATTATGTCTATACAGCTCTCCAATTCCACATATGTTTATCGAACACTTCAGACAAAATAAGCTATTAATATAGATTGGATCCTATATTATTATAATGTCAGCGCATGATATATCTGTTGACACGGCAATCTCGTCCTCCGAGCTATTATACTCCGGGACAAAAACTAATTGGAAGTGCACGCATTGCTCTTCGAATGCACGATCAGGTGTGTTTGGTTGAGAGAAATGCCAAAAAAGAGAAGACACCCTGTCATTTGTTCGGAATAATTCCTTCGCGAAGTGACGACAAAAGGGTACGGGCGAACTCCCGGGAGATGGGTGACACCTGTTCAGTGATTAATTTCGTCGAAAATGAAAGGGGGTATTGAGGATGTCACCCCGTTGAAAGGGGTAGCGATGACAGCATCCTACCAATAACTTAATTAACTTTCGGGATGGAGCTTGGCGCGAAAGAGCTTTTAAGATTAGGGGAGTGTGTCGACGAGGATCTATTTTTATCCTATGGTAGGGTCTGCTTTCAATATATTGCTTGATTTGGGATTAATTTCTGCGATCTTAAACTCTGGAGATTTCTCGAAGTTATGCAGTTGGCTTGATGTTCTTCGGGATATACTGAGGTACAATGGGATATCTGACGGCGGCTTAGTACTTCAACAATAATCGTTAGAATTTTCCATATAATAATATGCTTGATTATGTATTTTATAAATGCACTAAAGCACCACGTTTACACATGCAATAAAAGCTTACTTATTTACATCTATAAGACAGACCAGTGTATTTAGTAATTATCAGTACTTCATGGTTATGTAGTTGGCTTGATGTTCTTCGGAATATACTGAGGTACAATGGGGGTAGCATCTGTCGGCAGCTTAGTACTTCAACAAGAATCATTAGAATTTTCCATATAATAATATGCTTGATTATGTATCTTACAAATGCACTAAAGCACCACGTTTACACATGTAATGAAAGCTTAATTATTTACATCTATTAGACAGACCACTGTATTTAGTATTTATTAGTACTTTAATATACTCGGGCTGGCATTTTCATCAAACCAAACCAAGCTTGAATCTCTCTCGGGGTGAACTTTTAACTCTCTAAACATAACAACCTGCTTATATATGTTACTGGTCTATTCAGTTAGTTTCTGTAAACTCAATTTAAAAAAATGTACAAAACTTTGCAGCTGCAAATTAAAGGAAAAGGCTAAGAAACTCGAAAAAGACTGAGGGAATAGTAAACCTTATGGTGTTTCTTTTTGTGCAGATTCGTTCTTTGAAATGTATCACACTAAAGCAAATTTGAATAAATAATGTTAGTGATAAATAAAACATATATTTATTAGGCATTATTACTTTATTAGGTTTATTTACTTTAAATTTTCAATAAAAAATGAAGTTTCAATTAAAAAAATCTACAAACATTTGCAGCGGCAAATCAAAGGAAAATGCTAAGAAACTCGGAAACGACTAAAGGAAAGATACAGGAATGGTAAACCTTGTGTTTTTTTTTTTTTTTTTTTTTTTTTTTTTTTTTTTTTTGTGCAAATTCCTTTTTCGAAATGTATCATACTAAAGCAAATTTCAATAAATAATGTTAGTGACAAATAAAACATACATTTATTAGGCTAATTATTTAGGATATTTATTTGGGATACTACTCGTACTGAGGGTTTTCTATTCTTCAGTTTTTCAAGGGGAAGAGGGAATTGTTGTCCATTGGTTTGGTTTGGTTTGGTTTGGAGCACTACGATCTACTGTTTTGCACACGAGGGCTAATGAGACCGGGACCTACTGTTTAAAGCCGATTCCGAACGGCTACGAACATCCATGCCATCAGCGGGATTCGAACCCGCGAACTCTGGTTCCGAAGAGCAGTGCTCTACCATTCGGCCTTTGTGTTGTCCATTGGATTCATTTATTTCTTTTTTCTTTTTTGCAACTGATATCACTATTATTGTATTTGACAGATGACAGCACTTATATTTATTTGACTTTAAAGATTCAATAACGGTATCACTTCCGTTTTTATGGTCTTTTGCTAAAATTTGCTATTATGACGAGTCCATATAGAATTAAATGGAATCATCTTTTTGCCAGTCTTTCCTGTTTGCAATAATTAGGACATAAAGAATGATAATTTTCTGTGTATTTTACCATATTATATGCATTAATATGGATTTTTCTAATATAAGCCTTGATATTCTCGAAAGTCTTTTATATGAAAAACAAATTAGATTGACCTTAATAAAATCTGTATAAATAGGTACTTTATTATTTTGCTTCATACCTTTCAAGACAGACATACAGTTGCTAATGTTTTTAAGTCTCGCATTAGCCAATATAATGAACAACGTCGATCAAGACAGTCTTGATGGAACTGGATGTCAGTTACGTCAAGACTGCCTTGTTCTTTCTTGTTCGTCACATGTCTTGAAGTGTAGGATTTAATACTCGTTTTGAGTCATGATGTGGTCTGTAGTATCGTTCAAGAGTGTTAGACATCTAACAACTGGAAAAGAACCATAAAGTTAGAGCAGCAGAATAATTTTTATAACAATTACAACTAGAAATATGACTCCATGGTGATGAAGAGTACATATTTATAAACAATTTGGCATAACATTACAATTTATTTATTTTACAAATGGCGAACAATTAGCTCCTAATTTATTTTACAAGTTCTCCAATACTTTTTAATAATGTGCTTATACTGGGTAAGTACAACACAACTATTTAAATGTCCAAAAGTCATTGGATAACTAGAGCACACAAAAGACAGTCTGGTGAATCCACCACTTCAATTCTGTAGAGATGATCTTGTAAACAGTCATGTCCATTTAGACCCCTAAAAAGAGCCACTGCAGTCTTTCTTGAAAAACTGGTAACATATCTCCTTTTCCCACAAAATCATCCATCTCTTATTCGTTGAACATGAACATATCTTGTTTAAGAGTTTTCTTAAGAATCAGATTAACAAAAAATTATTTGTATGAAATGAAAGAGGGCGGTTCATGCGTTGATTTATCAAGGCTCATTTTTCAGCCAGGGTATCAGCCTCTTTTTTACACAAAATGTATAGCATTACAAAGACATATTGTACTTGTAGCCGTAAAAGAATTTAGATTACACCCCTGGTGTGAACCCCACAGAGAACTTGTGAGACCTCACCAAAAGTGCAATTGGAGGTTGTTATCATTACTAAGTACAAGTTCATTTAAATTCTCACGACTTCCCCAAAATGTGAAATTTGGTCTACTTAAGATAACTCAAAACGCAGAAGAATTCTGGTATGAACGCCTTTGCTTTGGAGAAAGAATGGTGAGGTTGGAGCATTATAAGGAACTCAACTACAGTCACAACTAGGGGAATTGTTACATGGTAATGAAGTTTAAGAACAATTTGACACCAAATGACAAAGTATTACCGTATTTCTAATCATAAAAACTAGAACTATTTATCCCTCGACGGGTTACTCATCTTGCACAAATCAGAGAACAATTAAGAACTCGCCTAGTGAGCAATTGTCAATTTTTACCACCATTAAACTCTGTTGATCCACACTCACATTAAGTGGAACAGTACATTAACACACCGAACTCCTACAAAATGTAAAATTTGGTCTAGATGAGGTAACCCAATCTTCAGAGGCTTTACTTGCAGCAAGAATTACACCGCTAAATATTAAGATTATTTTAATTATATTTGTATTAATAAAATTCTTAATTTCATGAAAAAATAAAGAGTAGCCAATTTAAATTATTGTATAATATCAAAAAACACTTAATTAAAAACACCCACGAGATCAGAAAGCAATTATTCTTTAAAAAATCTATCATACTAGAAAATACAAAAATTTGAGTAGTGTCCTTAATAATTTAGACACCTACTACATCTTTGTAATTCATTTGGGCAACTTTATATTCCACACTTCTTTTTGTTTATTTATTATAAAGAATTTTTATTACTTATGAGAAAATTTTTTTAGTTTGAAAACATTCTTATAGAACATGAATTTATAGTAACCATACATAGTTTCGGTTTGAAACTTTAATTAAAAATTATTTGTCAATATTTGTATCTTCAGATTTCGAAAAATACCCAAACCTTTAGTCTACAGGGCGACATATGTTCTAAATAGCTCAGACCTGAAAGCGTTAAGAGTTCCACTCAAAAAATGATTTCAGTCATTAATGATTCAAAGAATCTGAGGAATTTTAAACTTATCTGAATTCTCTCAGAATGGCACAGTGCTGTCTAGAATATAATATTTCTCTTGGTAACATTTAGTCCAGTGATAAATTTTAATAGCAGCTATAGCTTGTGTACCTTGAACATTCGATTGGAACATTCTTCAGTTTTTCTGTCTCGGATGGTAGATTTTATGCATTCCGAACGATAATAAACGAACATCTGGGGGTGCTTTTTTTCCAGATGGGAAGAACAGTCCTCTTTAATGATGTAATAAAAGCAGTCGCTTAACGATCGTTCTAGCAGTTAAAAGTGTTATTATGATAGCACCTAAGCTGGATCTATAAAGCCAAATCTGATCCTTTCATTTTGTTTCTTTTTAACAATCTCTGAGCTTGAAGGAAGTTTAACTTGATGTATTTATTCACATGACAGAAATATAACTACAAAGGTAAAACTTAACAACTTAAACAAAATAATTAAAATTTCCCTATAGTAAAGTAGTTTTAGGTCACATTTTCCACCAATTTTTACAAGTGAAATACATATTGAATTTTTACAGCTTTAGTCTCTCAGTTTTAATTTCATTTAAATTTTTTTAATCTAATCTTTGAAAAAGGGCTTTTTTAGAAATTTATAGAAATAAGTCATAAGTCGATTTTTAATGAGACCTAAACTACAAGCTAATCAATTAAAAATACCCAAATTTGCTAATTATTTACGAACTATAAGCCATTTGTTTTGTGTATAAAGACTTATATTTTCTGTTATCTATCTTAAAACCTTATCATACGTCAATATCTACTTGATATTTTTTGATTCTTTGTAATGGTGAAAAATGTGTAGATTTCTTGTGTTACAGAAAAACTTTTTAAAAGATTTATTTCAGGTTGAATTGTAATAAGGCTTATTTGTTTAAAAATTTTGGTTATCACTCGAGAAATCTGCGTATTCTGCAATGGGAAAAGGAATCTTAGCTGCTTTTTCAACACGTACAATTAGCCCTAGTGTGCAAAACAGTAGACCGTAGCGCTCCAAACCAAAACAAACCAACACGTACAAACTAGCATGGTATAAAGCTTTTAGTTTTTTATATTTTTTTTTCAAGAATGTATGGTATATTTTGCTCGCAGACAAATTATATGTCTTTCAATAAAATATGTAAGATAAAATAGGGAAAAAATAACATATGAAGAAAATAACAAAATTTCAGCAAATTAATTATGAGAATAAATGTATTTCTGCAACATTCAAATGATATCTTCTGGACAAACATGGGATATAATGATACACATTTCCTGTCACGGTGCTTTCACTGATTACATTGTTCACCCTGAACTACTTTGCTATGTCTGGCAGACGAGTTTTAAAAAGTAAATAAAATCACTGATTCATTATTTCTTTTATACAATATGAATATGGATCGATAATCACTTCCTGTAGTTTATTAATTTCTGACAAATCACTGTAATTTATTTCTTCATTCTATTAGATTGTTTCATGTTTACAAATTTGCAAACTCATTATTACAAATAATTATACCAATGTCCTTCCTGCAAAATACAGTCAGCTTAATGAAGTCTTAATAGTGAAAGTTCGATTTCTAATTAAGTCTATTTCCGCAAGCTAAATCCTTCATCTAATCCTGTCTTATCCATACGGTGAAATATTTTATTAGTTCCGAATTCGACAACAAATGAAATCGGATTGTTCTCCGATTGCTTCACTCATTTCGTAAACATTTGTTTAATGTATTCATAGTTTCTCGTTTCTGAGGGATGCCCCAGGAATAAAGAGGTTATTTGGAATCCCTCGTGAATTAAGAAAGTATGCACTTCAGTGCATATCTGAATACAAATGTACGTATTGCGAAGCGAGTATTATTGAAGCAGACAGTAGATTAGTAAAAGTCTGATAATGGATCACCGTTAAACTATTTTCTAATGCCATTAGAGATTTACAGATATATTTCCATGAGAGGAGTTTCATGCTCTTTGTTAAATCATATTCTGAATTAATAAGGCTTTAACTAGTAATTCTTTAAAGATATAAATTTGTAATTTGTATTTTTCACTGAACAATAATCATACAAAAATTCAAAATATTACATACCTTCCTTCCTCAGTGGCATGACAGCCCAGGATGGGCCTTAGCCTTCTCTAGAATTTCATACCAGGCAGTCCTTTGGCTCTGGATTTCCAATTTGAAATTTTCAAGGATCTTATGTCTTTCTCAATGCAGTCTAACCATCTAAGTTTTGGTCGTCCTCTCATTCGGGTTCCTATTTGTTTGGCCGTAAAATCTTTTTTTGTGGATATATTGTCATTAAGTCGAACTAGGTGTCCGGTCCATTTTAATCTTTGTAAGCTAATAAAATTAATTATATCTGGGTTTTTATATGTTCTGTATAATTCAATATTTGTTCTTCTTCATATACCATTTACATTAATTCCCCCCAAAATACTTCTCAATATTTTTCTTTCAAAAACTGCTAGGGTTTCCTTGTCTCTTTCTGTCAATGCCCAGGTTTCAGCTGAGTAAGTCAAAACAGGTCTTATTAGGCATTTATACAATATTATTTTAGTCAATATAATATTACAAAATAATATATCTGTTGAAGTTCATAGCATAATTAATGCTGCTAATTGATGTTTTTTGGATTAAAGAAATATTTAAAGTCTAAGTATATTAAAATATTGACTAACATATTACATAAATTTTATTAAAATTCCTTATCCGAAATACTGTTTACAATTTGTTGGTAAATAACATAGTTATAAAGATATACAGTGAACTTAATGTGATGAGTTTGGGACACCGTGATTTTGATAACGGTGACTGATTGATAACAATAAACGATATGCAAAGTTAGATAAATTTACCCCTCCCTTCTTTAATTCCGACGTACTAAATTTCAAAACAAAATTAAAAAGCACATCTTGTATTATCCTGCATTTATGTATATTATCCTTTTAAACATAAGACTTGTATGCATAATTAAAAAATTGATCCATTGTTGACTATCTACAGATTTTTCTTAGAACTCATTGATAAATTGTTCATAATCAAAATCAACCTGTCATAATGATTTAAAATTTCGATCTTTTGTTTTAACGTTAAATCATTTCGCTTTCTGGTTTCCATATCGACAAGCTGCATGTAAGCGAGAAAGGCATAAGATGTGAATACGTTCCTTCTCAGTTCCGATAAGAACGTGTTGCCTTCTGCTTATCTGATAACTACTGACCACCAGCAGGGTGTGCGTATTTATGAAAAATTTCAGAAGCGTGTGATTCTTCACACCTTTGTTCATTACCCTCTTTCCTAGGTGGAAGAGGGAGAATTTTCAAAAATTCAAAAACAGCGAAGGCAAAGAAAGGATGGGTTCCTTCTGAATACATTGCGAATATTCCTTTGCCAGTTAAAATGAGGTTCGAAAACTGATAACATTAACCGATGTAACGATCACATAAAACGATAAATTTGAAAGGAAAAGATCTGAAATGAAAAAATTTCAAATGAATAGAGAAAATCGGGACCAAGTGATATCGTAACAATAAGCGATTGATAACATTAACCGCCATCACTTTAAGTGGAGTCCACAGTAATTTCTTTATTTTCAATGAACGATGATCACTGGGGGGTTATGGGTGTTTCATGTTTGCAAATTAGTAAAAATATGTTAATGAATTGCTGTTAAGCTAAGTTCTAATGAAAGTAGAGAGCGACAGATATATTTCTACTTATGGAGTTATGTAATAATCTTTTAAAAATGAAAGTCTGAATTAAGTCATAAATCTGTAATGTTGTCAAATTATAGTTCGTTCTCTCCACTAAACAATAGTCAAACAAAAGTTACAACTACTACATAAATTTTATGAAAATTCTTTGTCTCAAATTCTGGTTATAATTTGTTAGTAAATGGCATGGTTATGAAGTCATAATTCGCATTTTTCGGTGAATATTTGATACTAAAGGTTTTTTGGGTTGGTACATGTTTTTAGATTAGTAAAAGTATGATAATCAATTGCTATTAAACTATTTTCTAATGAATTAGAAAGTAATAGATGTACTAAAGAATCAAAAAAGGTAGATTGTGTCCCTCAAAACCAAAACAAATCAAATACTAAGGGAGCTCAGTTCTTTGTTTGAAATGGAATTGTGAATTTAAAAGAGCGTTAACTAATAATTTTGTGAAGTTATCGAATTATAATTCGTATTTAACCCTTTGACAGTTTCCTTATTTTCCAGAATTCAGTCAAGAAAATGTCACATTTTTTTTATTCAATTTAATTACATATTTAAGTAAAGAATGTTATTAAAATTAACATTTCTAATATTTTTAAACATTTATTACAACTTTTTTTTCTTTCTATGAAAGCATCCTAGAACTGAAGTTTACCTTTAGTCTCATAGATATCCAAGTTAATTTTTGGAATTCCAGTGAAAGCAAATCTAGGAGGCGGATCCGAAGGATTATCACCATTAGTTTAAAATATTTGTCTTGCTTGACTGATTCCATCTGTACTACTATCAGAGTCACTCTATCCAGGTCATCTAGTAATTTTCCGCTGCTATCATTTACAGATAATTCTGTTTCTAAGTCACAGTTCGAATCACAAGAAATTAGCTCCATATGCTCTGAACTATCCATTATTTAAAAGATAAAATATATTATTCAACTCTTATATCAATAAAATTATCAGGTGATTAGTAAAATATAACCAGAAAACTGTACACTGAAAGGTAACAATTCGTCTTCTGATACAAAACATGCGAAAAAACCGGCGCTTTTGAACCAATCAGAGTAGAAAATACAATAAACTGCAAACTATCCATTACTGGATATATACGACTAATTTCTTATTAAAATTGGAAAAAATGCGGCTGAAACAGTGCTAGCGAAATAGAAATCAGACTGCCCGTGCGCCGTACGGGCAAATTAGTAAAGGCCCGAAAGCTATGCCTGTACGGCGTGCGGGTAAAACAACAAGGGGTTAATTCGAATTTAATTATCTTTCACTGCACAATGCTCAAACAAAAATTAAAAATAGTAAATAAGTTTTATAAAAAATATATCTTAAATACTGGTTATATTTTTTGGTAAATGACCCAGCTATAAAGTTATAAAGTATCATATAGTGTAAAGAAAATTCCTTATCCCAAATGTTGGTTTTAATTTCTTGCTAAATGAAACAGTTTTAATTTAAAATTCGAATTCTTCACTAAACAATAATCAAAGAGATATTCAAAACATTATATAAACCTACTAATGATTATAAATTGTTGATAAACGGATAATGTTAAGATCACTAAACCTCTCTCGTTCATACAGTGAAATATTTTATTAGATCCTAATTCTGTCTTGAGGAAAATCTGATTGCCTCATTCCTTTCGTAAACCTTTGATTAATCTATTCATATTTTCTCATTTCTGGGAAATATCTCACGAATTAAGGTGTTATCTAGAATAGAGTAAAAAGTATGCACTTTAGTACACATTTGAATATAAATATAGGGATAACAAAGCAGTATTGTAACAAACAGCAGATTAGTAAATGTATGTTAATGGATTGCTGTCAAGCTTCTTCCTAATGGGTTTAGAAAGTGACACATGTATTTCTGATTCACTTCTGTGTCAGAGCAGTTAAAACCTCTTTGAACGCAAAATTGGAATTAATACAAGTATTAACTAATAATTTTGTAACGTTTAAAAATTTAAAATTTGTATTTTTCAAAGAACAAAATAAAAGATTAGTTGCAAACCTTATATAAACTTCATTAAAAATTCTTATTTTAACACTAGATTTACGGACTGAGACAATTTTACTCATTAAAAATTTGATCACCATATATATAAAATTTTGATATAACTTTTCAAAAACATACGTTGGTTTTTTAGTTAAGTAATAAAATATAAGTAAAATTTTATTCATCTTCCCCACAGACCACCTTCATTTCGCATTATCAAATTGGGTATGTCTATTTTCACGGTTGTGAGCCAATTTGACTCGTAGAATGTATATGAAAGTAAATAAATATAGTATAAAATACATATAAAGTATAAAGTATATAAAGTATATTATAAAGTAAATATAGAGAAGAAGTCGAGAACACTTCCATTCCAATGACAGAAATTCATGCTACTGACGCGCGGAAGAATTGTCAAGTTCAACAATCATGCAAAAGAAACATATGTAGAAACGGTTGTACTAAACGTAATAGAAATATTTGTGGAAAATGTGCTTTAAACACAGATTTTATATGTAAAAAATGTTTTCCATGAATTTTTTGATAATAGACATTTTATTTAAATTAATTTGGAAATCTTAATTTTCTTATATGACTCAAATTGGCTCACTTCAGTAAAAATAGGTATATGATCAACAGCCGTAAATCTAGTGTTAACTAATGGTTATAATATGATGGTAAGTAACACAGTGTAGATATTTTTCTTAAACCATTTAAGTAATATTTTATGATATGAATAGGGGAAAATGCATCTTGCATTAACTTTTTATACAGATACGACTTTCTTGATATAACTCAATGTATAAAAGGATTTATGATTGTTTCATGTTTTTAGATCTGTTTCAGATTAGTAAAAATCTTTTAATGAATTGTTGGTAATCTATTTTCTAATGTTCTAAGAGACTAACAGATGTGCTTCTAGGATGGGATCTCAATGCACTTTGTGATATGAAAGTCAAAATTGATACTCGTATTTATAAGCAAGTCTGTAAATTTATCAAATTATATTTGCTATTTTTTACTGTACAGTGGTCAAACAGAAATTAATTACTTTAGATAGAAATATTCATAAAGTAGTATCAAAGCATCAAAGAGAAACAGCTCCAAATGCCTGGTAGTCATTTATTAGATATGGAGGACACATTTATGTATTTTATTTGACACAAGGCAAAAGAAACTTGCAAAATTAGAGTAGGAAATTATCATTATTAATTGCTAAAATACAAATTACAATTAAAAGTACAAATTTGGTTTTAAAGTAAAACTCAAATTAATTAGAATATAAATTACAGAATGAAACATCAACGTCCGTGAAACTATATTGGAGTAAATTTAAGAGATGCAAGACTGTCGTAGTTCTCGCCTTTAAAAGATTTCGTGGTATCATAGTCTGGCAGATTTGTTATTACCCGCTAATTTCTTATTTTGTGAGTAGCGGTAGCTCAGTCGGGAAAGGCAACGATCTCGTTACTGAAAGATTGCGGGTTCGAGACTCGAGCCGGCCTAAGATCCGCCGTGTTCGTTAAAAGTGACTGAGGCAAGTAAAATATTTTAGGTCACAATATCTTCCAAGTTCTCAAACGATACATCTGAGGGTGGATGGCCAAGCCTGAGGGTTTTCTGCTTGGTCCCTGCTTTTAAATTACGAGAACCCAGAGGGGGTAATGTTAATCTCGTCCGTAGCATATATTAAGTTACACGTCCTCGTCGGGTGGTGTTAAATGGGTAACAGCTTCGCAGCTTTGTATTGGTGTAAAGGCATATAGTGCCTGTATTCCCAACTGCATTCGAAAAAAAGTTTCTTAGTTTATACATATTTCCAAAAAAAAATTCAAAATAAAATTCCTGGTGACTGCTCTAATTAGATCCATTTTGTTATCACGATATACTAAGTCTTTGGTATAATACCAGGAAACCCTACTAATTAACTTAAGTTTTTGTGTTTCACTATTTGTAACTTTTGAATAGGAGTGTTTGCCGTCAAGAAGCATAGACCTTAGGACTGATTTGTGTAGAAACTTATACCCCCATAATCATTCTATTATGGTACAAAAGGTGTGCAAAATCTTTGTGTGATTTAAAAAAGTTACATGTAGAATAATTTATTGTATTTTTAAAAGTTCGATGGCTGTCAAAACAACTATTTGAATTCCAAAAAACATTACATAAATTTTATAAAAAAAATCCCAAATACTGGTTAAAATTACTTTGTAGATGACACAGTTTGGATGTTCTTCTGAAACCTTATTAAGAAAATTCTTAGACTGGAGGAAAGTATTTATGGCATTAACTTTTTACAAAAGCAAATAAGAACCTATTAAGCGGATTTTATTGGTAAAAATCAGTATGAAGAAGGATTTAAGTATGATTTATGTTTAAACTAAGAACGTATTTTCAAGTTGTGTATTAAAAGGTTTTTAAAACATTATCTGTAGTAACAGAAAAGATAGAAATTTAGAAAAAATAATTCGATTAATTTCGTTGTTCTTTGGGAATTTAAGCTTTACAAAAATCCTTCGAATTATTCTTAAAACCCTGCAAATACTTTTTCAACTTTAATAGATTAAGAATGTTAAATCGTGTATAAGTTTTCCTTAATTGGTTCTGTAAAACTTTACATTTCTAAAACCTTAAGTTTTTACATTAGATCTAACTAAATTTTAAAGTTGCATAAAATGAAAGTATATACTTATATTATTGACGCATTCTATAATTTCTGTTTTTAAGGTACTGCTACTTTTTTTCATTTTAGAGTTTTAAATTTCATTCTACTTCGAAGTTTTTTTTCAAGATAATGCTCTTAAGAAATGCTTTGTGCTTTTTCCCAGACAAGTTTAAAACTCAATTCACTTCTCGGAATTTTCTAGATATTTAAATTCGAATATGTTTCTAAAAAATTCTTGGCTTCTTGCATTATTTGTAAACTTACACTTTCGTTTTCTGCACACAGACGATGAATTTCAATTTCTCCAACATTTTTAAATTCTGATCTTTGTAGAGAAATCTTTGCTTTTTTGCATCTCTTATAAATTAGACTTCAGTTTTCTACATACAAACAATGAGTTCCAATTTCTAAAATGCGCATTTTCATCTGTGCTTTTTACTCCAGTGGGAAGGAAAGTTGCAAATTTAGTTCTTTGCTTCTAGGCTAAAATGGGATAGTTATTTTTTAGTAAGACAGTGAGACCTAATACTTTGAAAGATTAAAATGTTTCATAGCAGGCTAAATTCTACTTTAATCTTTTGTACATTAATTTTTTTCTGTAAGTGGTGTATTAATATAGATTTCAAATTGAAATTGATTTGACAAAAAAAAATAATAACAAAAAAATTCTTTTCGATTATTAAGATTTTCAATTATTAAGAATAATATCAATAAATTCTTTTCGATTATTAAGAATAATAACAATAAATTCTTTTCGATTATTAAGTGTACTTGACATTAACTTCTATTATAGTGGAAACTAAGCTTACTACAGCGCACTATATGCTATTAATAGATTGGACATTTTATGTTCCTTATTTCTTTTTATGTTGCACTACATAATATATATATATATATATATATATATATATATATATATATATATATATATATATATATATATATATATATATATATATATATATATATATATATATATTATAAAGTTTGGTTATTATCTGGCTTGATTCATAACAATGCTGTTCACTATTTTGATATATGAGGTCTCATAACAGTAGAACCTACTCTTTAAAATACATTTTAAAAATTATGATCTACTCATAGCGTGACTTAAACCTATAGATTCCGGATTCGAAAAGAAGTGTTAGGCTGAGTAGGAAAAACTCTCCTCGTTGATGACATTTCGTATGAACTGTTATCTTTTGGTATATTGTAGAATGCAAAATATGCTCATAGATTACAGAGGCTGTTAGCAAATATTTTAGACGATTTTGGTTAGCAGTATTAAAAAATCATTTGTTGCAAAATAAGATAACTGTAATTGTATTATGTTTTTAAAAGTCAAAACTATCGTCTGTGGCTTGAGAGATTTGTTTTTATTCAAAATGACGTTGTTAACGAAGCAGTGTTCGAAGGCTATATTTATGCTCTTTCGAAGAGAAGTAGTCATATTCCGTTAGCCTAAAACGATGAGAGAATGGTTTTGAGATAATTAAAGCCTTGATACGTAATATTGTCAAAAATAAAGGAAAAAAACGTAAAATTGGAGCCTTATGTGGGACAAAAATTCCAAACAAGTATCCAAGGAAAAAACGAACATCATCGATTATTGCAAAAGGTACTTTGTTTAATGTGAAAAGAAAATCTTCCTAGTGAAAGGACATTTGCAAAATCATTAAAATCCTCGATGTCACCTGTAAAGAAAATTAGAAACGTTGATTTAAATCTTAAGAAAGCGAAAAAAACGTAATGTGTATCGTCTTTCTCTAAAGAATGCTGCTGAACGCAGGACACGCTGCAGAATTCTGAATAATAAACATTTATCCAAAGAAAAATGAAAAAAAAAGTTTCAAGGATGATGAATCAAGGGTGTATTTAAAAGACAAATTAATTGTAACAAAAAAGAGTCATTTATTATTGTAAAAAGGAGAAAAAAAATTAAGTAAATGGTTCAAAGAATCGAAAAAAAGTTTTTCTAAGGGATTCATGATTGTTGATGAATTTTCATATAATGGCAAGTTAAAAATAAAGAGAGTTTTAGAAATGTCGAGATTAACTTCAATTACTATCAGGAACATATTTTATCTCCAATTTTTCTGAATGAAATATCAGCGCTTTACCTGCAGTGCCATCAATCTGTGGAACTCCGTCAAGACAAAGCTAGAAGTCGCACATCAAAATCCACTGTAAATTTTCTAAAAGAAATGGTACAAAAAACCGGTATTAAAGCCATACCCTTCCCTGATATCTCTACTAAATCTCCCGATGTATCACTTGTGTATTTTTGTGTTTTCGGACTTTTAAAATATGCATTATCCAAACCTCATCCCAGAACCTTTACAGGACTCTGGAAAGCTGTTCAAGAGAAATGGGGTAGAATACCTCTTCTGACACTTCAAAAGGCATTATTATTCTGGAAATTACGATGTCGCAAGATAGTTCAAAATAAGGGCTATCAAATGGAACATTTCAAACACAAGAATTTTATGTAATTTAGATTTATGACTACAATATACATAGTCAAAAAATGTGTGAACAGCGTCTGTAGAACATGGCCAAACTTCATCTTTTGTGTATCATTTAGATTTTTTTAAATTAACAATCACCCGAAGTAGATAGTTCAGTTATACTAGTTATAACACACAAGCGGTAGCAACAAATTCTAACTGAATTCCAGACTTAAACGACTTAGGAATTTTATGGTTAATAACCACTCCATAAACATTACATAAAAAGAAAAGTATATGCCGAAGGTGTTAACTGGAAACTGAGAAAACTGGCACAAAATTTCATTTATATTAACAAAAAGCTTACTTGAAAGATTGCAAGCTTCTTTCTCTTCCCAGTCAAAATGTTACACATCTCAATATTAGTTGAACTTTTGCACCAAAATGTTAAAATATGTACTAATCTTTGTAGAAGGAATTTTCTGCAAATTACCATATTTATTCATTAAATAAACAATTATATTATATTTCTTTGCTTATTGGAAACGCATAAAAATGTAACAGTTTAAAACACGTTTTTCCAAAAGCAATATACTTTATACGTTTAAGTGTGTAATTACTTTAAAGAACTCACTGTAATTGACATTCAGTGTAATTGCTTTTTAGGTAGCAAAACCTTTCCTTTAATAAGAATCACCCCATTATTGGCATCTGTTATTAATTTGTTAACAATATCCCCACACCTCGAACTTAATGAAATGCCAACTTAACACTAAATTGAATTTAAAAAATAATGCCTTACAAGAACATTATTTTACAAAGTAACTTTTTATTAACTAACAAATTTCTGAAATACAGTTGTTACTTTTGACTGAATGCATTTGTGTGAAACGGAACAAATTGATAAAATACAGGAGGTAATGAATTGTAATTAAAATTAAAAAATAAACTAGATTCGAATTCAAGGTTAAATAATGACTTGTTATAATGACTTTTATTTTCTTCTAAATGCATTAGCTCCGTACCCCATGATGAGAAGTGCATTAGGTTTACTAGAGTCTATTAAAACACAATTTTCTGTAATTACTGAACCATTTCTTTAAAACTATCTTTTTATTGCTCCTATGTACGTTTTATTCACCTCGTCAATCACTTCATATTTTATGACTTCCATTGTTTCCCTGCTGTTACTGCAAAAGAAGCGTACTCTATCACCTGAAGCCTTCTAACAATTGTTTAATTATAAATCTTTTTATCTTCCTTTTGTTTGATTCTATGAATGTTTACTTCTCAGAGTTCCCTCGCATCTGTTACTTCTTTCTTGGTTTGTCAGTTCTAACTAGAGGTTCTCATTGAGTTATAACAATATGATTCTTCTTCCTGATTCAGTTGATTTTCTAAATCACTTAACCCTCTGACTGCTCATCCCGCGATTTCCACGGGCATGTGTTTTTCTTCCTTTATGAAGAAGCACATTCGGCCTTTTTATCGTTTAACCAGTCGAATAAAGTATATACAGTATTAGACATTTAATTTGGTAATAAATAGAATTATATGACTAGAACTATAGTTATATTAGATAATAGAATTATAGATAGTATGTTATAAATAGAAGTCAACTGTACTTCCATTCTCCAATATATATATATATATATATATATATATATATATATATATATATATATATATATATATATATATATATATATATATTATATACATACATACATATATATATACATATTTATATATATATAGCTATATGTATATATATATATATATATATATATATATATATATATATATATATATATATTATATACATACATACTATATATATACTATATATATATATATAGCTATATGTATATATATATATATATATATATATATATATATATATGTATATATATATATATGTATATATGTATATATATATATATATATATATATATATATATATATATATACATATATATATATATATATATATATATATATATATATATATATATATATATATGTATATATATATATATATATATATATATATATATATATATATATATATATATACTTGAACTATGTAACAAAAAATACGCAATTTTATAAGAGATCTCGGTTTACAAATTGGGCAGTCAGAGGGTTAATTGGTTACGGGTACGTGAATGTCTTCAACCAAACTGCCGATTAAATTTTGTTATCGTTCTAAGAACAATTGAAGGAACTTTCAATTTACGTGTATTATTATTTTGCAGTCTTTAATTTCTTGTAGAACTGATATTGGGATTATATAAATAGTTACTAAAAAGACTCATTTGATTTCTGCATAGTTGTAAGGTTGGCATAAAAATTACGGTTAAAGTTTTTCTCCTCGTGCGATTGTTAGACCGGGATATACTGCTGCAAACCAATTCATATTGACTACAAATATACATAGCAGTAAATTCTAAACCCTTGAAATAGATTTAAGGCTTTAAAAATCAAAAACTGAAAGAGGCTATCCAAGAAAAGAGACACCTCGAACTCGATTCTGTGGAAGGCCATGAACCACCCTGTTCTGGCGTGCCATTGAAGAATAAGAAGAAATTCCAAACCACTGTGGCACAAATGGAAAGAAATTAAACGCAAATTGACGTTACCCGGCTTCAAGCTAGATTATCAATAATCACAAAATTCAAATTAATTAAAACAGCAATTAAAGAAAATAAAAGTTTCCTTAATAAAATCTTTAAAATGATCATAAAAATCACTTAAAATTAAAAACTTTTAATGAGAGGGTTGAAGCTGGTAGAGCAATTTAAGAACTTGATTATGTCCAATTTCTTTAACATCGTTCGTAAATCTCCACGTTAAGTAATGCTTCTTTTCTTAGAAATTCCACTAGTTATTGCACTGAGCACACGTTCAGTCAAATATAATGAAGTCAATTCAATTAAAATTTCTATATTCTAGCTCAGAGGTGATCATCAATGGTTGTTCGTGGTTTAATTTAGGAAAATTATAATTGAAAAAGTTATGGTATTTGTTATAGTAAATATATTATAATTCGACTGCTTCAGTTATTTTTACAGGTATCATGTATATTTCTCTAGATAATATGTTTAGGTCGCTCTTTTAGATTGTTTAAAGTCTTCAATTTATCTCTGTAACCGCTACTCCTTGAAAGTCCTCAGCGCTCTCTGGGGAGGGGTACCTCTCTCCTTTGGGAACCTATGCTTTAAATCAGTATTATAATTATACAAATTTTAATTAAAATTTATATATCCATTCGATACTTTCAGTTATATATTAGATAGATCTATTAAATTTTTCGACAGCATTTTAGTTATTAGTGGTTTATGCACCAAACAGCCATTACATTATGACCTCCCTATTAATAACATGCAGGACCAATTTTGGTCCTCAAAAACACTAGTACATGGCATGGCACTGACTCCACAAGTTGCGTATGGGAAACTGGAAACAAGCGCTCAGCAACTGATCCTGCAATTCCCGCACATTACGTTTGGTTTGTTTTGGAGTGCTACGGTTCACTTTTTGCAACACGAGGGTTAATGAGCCCGGGACCTACAGCTTAAAGCCGATTCCGAACGGCTAACAACATTCATGCAACTGTGGGATTCGAACCCACGAACCCCGGTGCCGAAGGCTAGCGCCCTAACCAATCGGTCATCGTTCGGCCCCGCACATTACGAGAGGGTAATCGTGGCACCAGTAATTTATTTTCCTTAAGGGACCACAAATGCTCTTTTGGATTAATGTCAAAGGAATTTGGAAGCCAAGACATGACTTGAAAATTACTGGAATGTTCTTTGAACCACTATTTGACAATTTGACTCTTATGACATGGTGTATTACTCTATTGGTAAACACAATCCGCCACCGGAAATACTGTTGTCATGAATGAGTGAACCTGGTGTGCAATGATATTTAGATAGTGCACAGACGTCAGGGATTGTTCTGTGGTGATTATGGTTCGTATTTTGCTCCATGAAAACATTGCCCACACCATAATACCCTCGACACCGGCTTGGGCGAGCCCATTGTTATAAATGGAGGGTAGTCATAATGTAATGGCTCTTGTGTGAAAAAATGACATGTGTTTATATAGTTATAAATATGAGTTCTTTTTAATTCATGGGTAAAAAGAAGATTCTTTAAAATACTTTAAACATTTGAATCACCATAGGGAAGCACGGGTATACAGTTAGTATGCCAATAAATGCATAGCTAACAAGTTAGCCACGCATAGAAAGATATTAAATGCAGATAATTGTTCCTCAGCTTTGAAAGGACTAAGTTTTTAATGTTCAAACATCAAAACAAATATCCATTGTACCGATGTACTTTCCCACGATGGTCAGCACGTGCATACACAGCTGTGGACTAAATTTCCAAGAAGAATTTAGTTGCAGCTGTTAACTTACAGTTCTAGAGGGGTCCCCTGTGGAGGAGTTATAGCTCAAGGAGTGGCACAAGTGTAACGGTCAAGTGTAACGGCAGCCGTGAGACATGGGGGCAGGGGCTAAGCAATAATGTCAACTTTCCCCAAAAGGGACCGTTTTAATGAACCCACCTGCACACCCCGACGGGGTACAGATGTGGGAAAAGTTCATCAAGTGATTGGGAAAGAGAAAAAAAGGGGCGTTGAACCGAGGTGTAAAGTTGTGGAAAGAAAGTTGGGAAAGGAGTCGAGATCGCAATTCAAGAATTGCTGGACATCGAGAACCCGTGAGCAAGCCAGAGACCCCGGGGCAGCAGACGGAAATGTTGTCTGATCCCTCAGCCCACATCTTAAACAAGTGACGACCTTTACGCCCCATCCACGCGTTTATTCTGCCTAGAACCCTTCCCGGAACATTGCTTCCATTTTGAATAAGCCTAACGATGGCCGAATGGTTAGGGTGCTGGACTTCGAAACCGGAGTTCGTGGGTTTGAATCCCACAGAGGCATGGATGTTCGTAGCCGTTCGGAATCGGCTTTAAGCAGTAGATCTCAGTCTCATTAGCCCTCGTGTTTCAAAAAGTAGACCGCAGCACTCCAAATCAAACCAAACCAAACCATTTTGAATGCCTGGATGTAAACAATTAACATATTCATAATTGTTGGGTCTCAGTTAATTAATTCAATATTTTGATTAAGGAATAACTTATAAAAAAGAAAATTGTAATGAATTATTGTACATTGATGAATATCGAGTAAGGAATGTCATATATTAATCAAGAAAGCAATTTCTGTAAATAGTGTACATAATAAATGTTTTAGTTCAAATTTAAGGCATTATATGTTTACTTTGTTTCACATTTGAGAAATAACACTGGTGTTTGTGTTGTAAGTATATTACAACAAATATATTAGCAATAGTGCTATAACCAAAGATTCTCCTATTTTCTCCCACATCTTTTAAATTAAAATTAGGAAAAATTACAGAAATCCTTCTAGTCTAAAACATGTTGATCGGAATGGGGCCAGAATCACCTAGTCATTAAATTGAACAGAACACCTTCTTAATCCACATCAAATAGTTTGCAATATATGCAAGGTAATAATCTAAATATAACCCTATAGAAAATTCTTTAGGGGAAATATTAATTAGAGCCGAGTAACGAACATTTGCACTAACCTCTTGTATGACGAAACATTCTATGCAATTAAGTTTGTTTCTCCGCATTAGTTAATTTGAATTAAGCGTTTTAAATCATGAGTTGAATTCTCTATTGGGTAACACCTTTTGTTTAAAACACGTACGGGAGTTCCGAGGTAACGGGAACCAATTATGCTACGAAATAATAACATCGAATACAACGATAGTGATATAATAATTTGAGAAGTAGTTGAACTAATGGGAATTCAACATAGAATTGAAGAGTCTCAAAAGCCTAAACAGAAATACAAAGATTAAATCTTATTAAGTTTTACACATAGCTATTAATGAATGATGAATAATTTTACAAGTTTTATAATTATATTCATACAGCGTTTCGATGGTAATAATGCTTTTATACGGCAACTTTGTAACTTTACCTTATGAGATGAATTATTAAGATTCATTTCAGAAGTAAAATTATTTAACTGTCGAGAATAAAATGTTTCGTAACTATCCCCTTGTTATACTTGAATTATAGTATTTGGGGAAAATGTTCACACCAAATTGGATTTATATTGTTTTGGTTTAAGATTTGGATTGAGTTTAAAAATAAAATTGTGTTTCTAAAAATACTTAGTTGCCCCAAAACCAAATATACAATTAGTGTTTAAAAGAAATAAATCAACGAATGTCGCTGGTCGAGTACCCACAAAAAAATTTTTTTTTTAAATATAGAAAAATCTTCTTGTGGCCTAAATTATTCTGAATATTTTAAAAGTAGAGATGTAAGATCACTTGTGGTCTTAAATTACATTTAGGAAACGCTTAATTACGTTATTTTCTGTCATATGTACACGTGTATTCATATGAAATAAAATAACAACTCTGGTAGACGATATAAATTTGTGAAGTAAAAAATGGACTTAGATCGACTATGGTTGTGAATCCCTTATATGATTCTTCTACGCAGTAAATGATGGGAAATGGGAGTACATGATAGTTTACTAATACGTGGTAATGTATATCACTGGACTTGAGAAAATTCAGCATTACTCTATAAACAAAAAGTAGTCTCATCGCGATTTTAAAATACAAAAGTACAATTTTTTTACAAACAAGAAAAATGAAACATCAAACTACACTTGAATGAATTGCTTACAACTAAGGAAGCATAACACCTTAAAGTATACGCTCGAGTTAACTCGAGCTCGCTAAAATGGCCGAATTGTGCGCATTCGAGATAATTCGAGTGGCGTTGTACTTTATGTTGCTATAATTTTTCACACTCGTATGCAATCGATAATTGAAAATAACAATGTGAAAGCAAAAAAAAATCATTTTATTGATACTTATCATCATTTACATGGAATTGTAAGCTATAATACTTAGTTATTCAAGTATAAAATATATTTTTTTCTACTTATCACTCACGACTTATCTCTTCCTTGTGATCCACTTTCCTACAGAGTATTCATATTCAGATTTTGTTTCGCTCATTTTCCAATATATATTTTACTAAAATATAATGAAAAATAAAATATAATTGTTAACTATTTTATTACTAAGCTCTGGCTGTAAACACATCCTTGACTCGAGGCGTCACTTTATATACTTTATTCTTGAGATATGAAACATAAATGTTTCATATTTGATACCTACGCATCAAGGGATGACATATCATGCTCTCAATTGGTAGAGTGCCTACCAATTGAACGATATACTCTTTCGACAATAATAATAATATTCTAAAAAATAGAAATCATACCGATTGTATAAATATCCAATATACTCAAATCTTGATTATTTTTGTATTTTGCAATTTTCTTAGCAAGACAACGTTCTAAATTGTTTTTTACATTAAAAAAAATGATTTTTTTGCAGGTCTTTTTAAAAAAAACCTGTGCGTTAAGGCTTTAACCTGTATTTAACTTCACTCCACTCCACTCTATCGCATTACATCTGCATTATCGAGTGAAACGTGATATGTTTTTGATAGAAGAATTCAATCCGAGTAATTTACGTCAACGCCAAAGCCTCATTAGGGATATACCGCACTGTATTCCTTTAACATCAAGTGATTTGCTACCTCATTTCACTGGGAGTGTGCTTAATGGAGCCTTTTCGTCTCGTCTTGGTCGTCTAGAGAATATGGAAAAGATAATGCAAAGCACTTTCCCTATTGGATTACAGTGCAGAATGTGGGAGTCTCGAAAACTCCATCTTCTTACGAAATGAAATGTTCACGAGGAATTAGTTATGGATCTTCTAACGAACTTGCGCCTTTAGACTTCAGAAACACGAGGGCAGACGATTTCAATTTTAATAAATAATCGCATGAGCTGGTAATTTCTTAGGTATATTCTCATACAGTATGCATGATGTTTTTTACCTGTGTGGATTTAAATAAAATTAAGTTAAACATAAGGGAAAATGCAAAATGAAGCAGCAAATAGTGAGGATTAAGTAACTTTCACGATTCTGAAATTAAGCAATCCAATTTTAGGAGGTTGTTGTTTTCGAGTTGGAATTTCAGATTACATTCTTTTTTTCTATAAAGATACAATATTTTCTAAAACTTTACAAACTGAAAGATGATTGTAAAGAAACAGATGATAAGCTGGATTTTCTAGAAGTTTTAAAATAATAGAGTTCCATTTTCTTCCACAGTTTTGCTATATTTTATAAAATACAAAAAATATTTTTTTTGCTTTCTTCTGATATTACCTCTAAACTATTAATGGTTTTGTTATTGATGTAAAAACTTATCACTATAAATCATCACTACTAAAAGAGTGAATATTTTTTTTTATTGTAAAGTTGGCGGTGAACCAGAAAAGGTTGAGAACCTTTGATTTAGGTTGATGTCTTTTTATCAAATATTTTTTTTATTTTATATTTATATTATGTAAAATAACTAAGATCAATGAGGAAATTGTTTCGTAAGATCCTTTATCCGCTCTTATAAATAAATCGCTCTATATCGCTAAAAAATTAGTTTTTTCAGTTAGTTTAAAACACGTGACCAATTCCGCAAAAGAGCCAACAAAACTTCGCAAATTGCCAATGAAGGTTGGATATTTCCTTTCATTTTCTCCAGGCCATGTAAAACCCTGATAAAAAGAAATCGTACGGACAAATTCTGCTTTGCCCTTTTTTAGGGATAGCAATTAACTGCAATACATACGAACCCGAGATAATTCAGGATAATCAGGCAAGCGGTTAAAATTATTCTACAAGGTACATGATGGGAAAGTAGTTTACAGACAAATGGACCTTCTTGTAATGTATATCACTGGATTTGAGAAAATTCAACATTGCTCCATAAACAAAATATACTGTCTCATCACGATTTTAAAATACAAAAGTACAATTTTTCAACAAACAATAAAAATGAAACATTAAACTATACTTGAATTCATTGCTTACAACTATGGAAGCTTAACCTATATTTAACCTCACTCTATTCCACTCTATCGCATTACATCTGCATTATCGAGTGAAACGTGATATGTTTTTGATAGAAGAATTCACTCCGAGTAATTTACGTCAACGCCAAAGCCTCATTAGGGATATACCGCACTGTATTCCTTCAACATCGAGTGATTTGCTACCTCATTTCACCGGGAGTATGCTTAATGGAGCCTTTTCGTTTAGTCTTCGTCGTCTAGAGAATATGGAAAAGATAATGCAAAGTACTTTCCCCATTGGATTAAAGTGCAGAATGTGGGAGTCTCGAAAACTCCATCTTCTTACGAAATGAAATGTTCACGAGGAATTAGTTATGGATCTTCTAACGAACTTGTGCCTTTAGACTTCAGAAATACGTGGGCAGACAATTTCAATTTTAATAAATAATCGCATGAGCTGGCAATTTCTTAGGTATATTCTCATACAGTATGTATGATGCTTCTTAGCTGTGTGGGTTTAAATAAAATTAAGGTAAAAATAAGGGAAAATGCAAAATAAAATAAAATAGCAAATAGTGGGGATTAGATAGCATTCTCGAATCTGAAATTGGTTAAAAGATTAAGTAATCAAATTTCAAGAAGTTGTGTGTTTGGAGTTGGAATTTCAGATTGCATTCTTTTTCTTCATAAAGATACAATATTTTCTAAAATTTTACAAACCAAAAGATGCTTGTAAACAAACATATAATAAGTTCGAATTTCTTGAAGTTTTCTTTGTTTTCATTCTAAATTTTAAAGTAATAAAATTCCCATTTTCTTCCACGGTTTTGCTATATTTTATATAAATGGAAAATAATTTTATTGCTATAAATCTTTTTGCTTTCTTCTGATATTACCTCTAAACTATGACTATTTTTATCATTGATGTAAAAACTTATTACTATAAAACAGCATTTCTAAAAGAGTGAATATATTTTTTTTCTTGATAAGTTGGCGGTGAACCAGAAAAGGTTGAGAACCTTTCATTTAGATTGATGTCTTTTTATCAAATATTTTTTTTATTTTATATTTATATTATGTAAAATAACTAAGATCAATGAGGAAATTGTTTCGTAAGATCCTTTATCCGCTCTTATAAATAAATCGCTCTATATCGCTAAAAAATTAGTTTTTTCAGTTAGTTTAAAACACGTGACCCATTCCGCCAAAAGAAACGCGAAACCAACAAAACTTCGCCAACTGCTAATGAAAGCTGAATATCTCCTTTCATTTTCTCCAGGCCATGTAAAATCGTGATAAAAACAAATCGTACGGACAAATTCTGCTTTGCCCTTTTTTAGGGATAGCAATTAACTGCAATACATACGAACCCGAGATAATTCGCTAATATCAGGCAAGTGGTTAAAATTCCACGCGGTACAAAATGGGAAAGTAGTTTACAGACAAATGGACCTTCTTGTAATGTATATCACTGGATTTGAGAAAATTCAACATTGCTCCATAAACAAAATATACTGTCTCATCACGATTTTAAAATACAAAAGTACATTTTTTTTTTACAAACTAGAAAAATGAATCATCAAACTATACTTGAATTCATTGCTTACAACTATGGAAGCTTAACCTATATTTAACCTCACTCTATTCCACTCTATCACATGGCATCTGCATTATCGAGTGAAACGTGATATGTTTTTGATAGAAGAATTCACTCGGAGTAATTTACGTCTAAGCCAAAGCTTCACTTGGGATATACCTCACTGTATTCCTTTAACATCGAGTGATTTGCTACCTCATTTCACAGAGAGTATGCTTAATGGAGCCTTTTCTTCTCGTCTTGGTCGTCTAGAGAATATGGAAAAGATAATGCAAAGTACTTTCCCCATTGGATTAAAATGCAGAATGTGGGAGTCTCGAAAACTCCATCTTCTTACGAAATGAAATGTTCACGAGAAATTAGTTATGGATCTTCTAACGAACTTGTGCCTTTAGACTTCAGAAATACGTGGGCAGACGATTTCAATTTTAATAAATAATCGCATGAGCTGGCAATTTCTTAGGCATATACTCATACAGTATGCATGATGCTTCTTAGCTGTGTGGGTGTAAATAAAATTAAGGTAAACATAAGGGAAAATGTAAAATAAAATGAAATAGCAAACAGTGGGGATTAGATAGCATTCTCGAATCCGAAATTTGTTAAAAGATTAAGTAATCAAATTTCAAGAAGTTGTTTGTTTGGAGATGAAATTTCAGATTATATTCTTGTTTATCCATAAAGATACAATATTTTCTAAAATTTGAGAAACCGAAAGATCCGTGTAAACAAACAGATAATAAATTGGACTTTCTAAAAGTTTTGTTTGTTTTCATTATAAATTTTAAAGTA
>CM063498.1:192453547-192476047 GCA_032207245.1 Pardosa pseudoannulata
GAAAATATTGTTTACAAGAGAATTCGCGGAAATTTAGTAAGTGCTAATTAAAGAGAGGGGGTAACTTTATCTAATTATGCATATCGTTTACTGTTATCAATCAGTTATTGATATCACAATCACGGTGTCCCAAACTGATCACATTAAGCTTGGCTTGGTTTGGAGTGCTACGGTCTACTTTTTGCAACACGAGGGCTAATGAGACCGGGACCTACAGCTTAAAGCCGAATCCGAACGGCTACGAACATCCATGCCACAGTGGGATTCGAACCCACGAACTACGGTACCGAAGGCCAACACCCTAACCAATCGGCCATCGTTCGGCTGATCACGTTAAGCGAAGTCCACTGTACTTACTTTTGGTATCATTAAATGTTAAACTTACTAGAAATAGGATAAGCTCTTATCAAATTAATGAACCACTTCTATATCTAAACTACTAGAAAACTGCGGAGTTCATATTGTTGACTGCCGGAAACTATTAGAACAAGCAATGCTACTTATGGTACTTCATGACTCCGAATTCCAGTGTGTAAAATTATTTTCCAGCTGTTCCGGAGAATTTAGCTCATTACGTCCGAGTTATTGTTAGCGAATATATATCTTTATATTTAAAATGCAAGAAACTTTCTAAAGAAACTGCTGCATTAATCTTTCCAGTTTCAATTGAAAATGAAATATATTTGTTCATAGCAAACACATGTGTTTAAGAAAACAATTGGAATTGATTAGCGGGAATTCGTAATTAAAGTTTACATTTCTTTCGCGTATTTCGTCTGAGAGCATGTGCATGATAAGTACAATAAGTGTGTTCCTCACCATACAGAGACAGCGAAACTTAACATGAGTTTTTTTTCTAGCTGTAAAGGGAAGAGTTTTTGTTTTCAAACACTGCGCTATTATTCTGTATTTTGTGGTAGCTTGTTTTTCAAGAGGATAGTCTAATTATGTACTTAAACCTGTGTTCTGCTATCGAAATTATTTATTTCGATCTGTTTCAGTATTTATTTACAAAACTGAAAACATGCATGATCAACTAAGTCGCCGAATCTATTTAAAGTAGTGAAATGTTAGTAGTTTTAGAATATTCAGGAAGTGTAGAATTAACTTAATTAAGCAATTTATTCACTTAATATTTATTTCGAGAACATTATAAAATGGTTTGGTTTGGAGTCCTACTGTTTTTGCAACACGAGGGCTAATGACACCGGGACCTACAGCTTAAAGCCGATTCCGAATGACTGCAAACATTCATGCAACAGTGGGATTCGAACCCAAAAAACTCTACTGAATGCCAGCACCCTAACCAATCGGCCACCATTCAGCTCATCATAAAAAAGCGATTATATAATAAGGTATAGTTATACCCCATTCATAGTGTGGTAAATGTGCATCCTCAGGTTTGACTAGCAAAAGTTAGAATAATTATAAATATATGATTCCGAGTACGTAGTGAGACAGATACAAAATTTAAAAAACTTTTAATAATACAAATTTCTTTATTAGTGATTATTCCTATTTTTAAACAACATAGGATGTAATTAGTGGATAACTCCGTTATAAGAGATTAAAGTTTTTTTATGGTTTTAATCGATGCACCCAAGGAAAAAGTAAATTTATATGCGAGTCTCGAAAAATCATAAAATGCTAACAAATGGTTCTAAATGCAAACATCTAGTCGTACATAATCACATGACTTTATCAACCAATCGCAGATTCTGTTAGAAAAGAGGAAGTGTGAATCTAGAATCTTGAAATCTTTCCTTGGAGAAAAACATTTACATTTGATCATGGATCAAACCTCGAATGGTACTAATTCTCGGATTTCGCGGTTCTTGTCATAGTGTACCTCTTGTGAAGTAGGGCCGTAAATTTATCTTATACATCTAAAGAACATTCGTGTAACGTACATTTTACTGTAGACTCCAAAATTGAAATTACCAATATAGTTAGCCATCACCTTTTAAAAAACATCAGCACTGTTCGAAATCCCTTTTATCATTAGATTTCGAAGAAAACACAGGCCGGACAATGGAACGAAGAGGTGGTGTTCTTTTGTTTCGGTATCAAACTCTGTGGTTTAAAAATCCTTCTGCTAATAAGTATTTTTAATGAACTACTAAACATATCTTTTGGAATCGGCTTTAAAATGTAGATGCTGGTGTCATTAGACATTCTGTAGTGACAAGTAGAGCATGGGGCTGTCAGCCAACGAACCGATGCGAAAACGAAAGTTTCTGATATTATTCTTTAGTTGCGTTTACTTGTTAACCTAATAAAAGACAACGGTATTGCGATAAAAACCATTGATCCTTTAAATTGTTGAAATTATTAAGACTTATCAACTGAATTGACAGCTGATCAAAAGGAAAATTACCTCTAAATGTGTTTTAAAGTAAAATAAAGTTATCACGGCTATGTTTATTGTCACGAATTATAGGTGGAACATATGCCTTTGTTTTGGATTCATTACTTTTTCTATTATGTAGATTTGGAAAAATATTTAATTAATATAAAAATTTGACGTCAAGATTATGATTGACCTTCACGTTTTGGACCTGATCCAGGAAATATCGTTTTTACAGTTATATCTGTGTGTGAGAGTGTGAGAGATTCTCTATCGGATTGGTTTGATTTGATTCTTATTGTCTCTATCTGATTGGTGTGATTGTGATATAAATATGTACTTAAATAACAAAGATGATGTATAGAACAAATTAATTCAGTCATCGACTAGCTATTAACCAAAATCAAAATATCCAAAAGGTTAAATTTGGTTTTGCTTAGTTTTTTGTTCTGTCTATTTTCTGACCCCACGAAATCTTGTAGTACATCAACATTTACGCGATGGAAAAGCAATAAATTGAGTTTACGATTCATTTTTCCGATGAAGAATGCAATAATTTGACATGTGATAACGAAATATTTTGAGCCAATTTTTCTTGGTTAAGGTTAACGAGTGATAGTGCCTTTAATTAACTGAAAATTTTTCGATATCGCACGAGAAAAAATTTTATGTGATATGAAATCAGATTCATCGTTTGCACACTGTATTTACCATTCGAAAAATATTTAGTTTCTCAAAACCATGTTGTAAATAAAACTCAAGTAATACTTTTTGGTGGAGATCTGATGTATTAATATTCGTCATATCGAGATATTTCTTTACATTCTTATTTTGTTCTATAACAGAATAATTCTAGATTACATTCCTTTTTTACTCCGTATCAAAGAAAAAAATTCAAAACTATTCTCCACAGCTAGTAGAATTTGGGTTTTCTTTCCTAAAGTTGATTTTTTAAGCAATGTTTCGACTGTTTTCGAACACAAAATACTAACATTGTGTGTCTAATCGTTTTGAGTTAGTCCACACTGTGTTGTTACAATTGTATCACTGTTATTAAAATGTTTCCTTTTAGCTAAAAAGGAAAGCTCTAGTTAAAATCTTTAAATTATGCGATTTAGAATTAAGAGATTAATATAGGTTACCATTATCTCAGATTAACTGTATGTTTCCATTATCTCCTATGCAAGATTTCTACATATTATGAATAATCGACTTTTAGTTAAGATTTTCAGAATAATTACTCGTTATATTGAAATTTTTTATTACGTAGAGTCCGGAATGCAGACAAAAGAGAAGGTGGACAACTGGCCATTATAACAATCTTACTAAACCCTTTTTATCTAAGCCTAGTTTTGTTATTTCTATGCCAGATACATATGTGCATACAGATGTAAAAAAAATGAATATTTAACGCCAAAAATTAGATATTTAAAGTTTTATAATTAAAGTTTTACTGTACGTACTTACAGAAGAAACACTTCAAATTTTCTGCAAAACATTCTGTGATATACTAAATATTTTCTTTCAAATTTGAGCTGGGAACTTGTTTGTGATTACATACATAACTTTCCTCTTATTTTGTTGAAGAAGGTAAATATACAGAAAACTACATTTAACAGAATAACAGTAAGGTTTTGCTGTAACATATGCAAGCATGTAAAACTATTTTTATCCTACAAGTATCAAACTACAATTTCATTGAACTACATTATCTCACCAAAATTAAATTTAAGGGTTATTTTTTTATTGGCACAAAATGTATCAAATGAAATATAAACATTTATTAATTGGCTTTTTTCATTGTTACATGAGAGTATGAAATTATATTTAATTATATGTTTGCTGTAAAAATAATTTTTTATGAAAAGGTTTTGCTGTCCTAATGTTTTTAGCATATTTTCTTCGTGCTTTTCAAATTGAATGGAAAATCAATCGTGAACAAGTCTTTAACTGACTATACTATAAAATATTTTGGAGGAATCTAATTATTTTAAATGCACTTTCGCTTGCTTTTGTTACGTGTTTACTAAAGGAAATGATTTTAATAAGCTTAAAATATGCAAATAACACCTCATAAATATATGTAATTATCTCTTGTATGTAAACAACAGTAAATATTTGGATAACGTAGAGATGACCGAAATATAATAAGATACATTTAATAGAACGAAATCTCTAAAATCTTCTATTTTGTCTGTGTTTACGCATCGCAAATATCATCATTTATAATGGAAACATTTTTAGATTTCAGCTGAAAACATTTTTTTTCGTTGCTATACGAATTTCTTGATTACAATCGTGGATACAAATGGTCTATTTTAATTAGTTTACATGTTTCGGGGTGTATTGTGTGTTTCGGTGTGAATTAACTTAGCACGTGATTTATGGTATGTATTGTTGCATTCGATGAAAGAATCCTGCTGAAGTAGTGCATGGAAATAAATTATCCTTGAGCAACTATTTTCGTCGAAAAGGAAATTCCTACGTGCTCGGAAGGATGCTACGGAAAAATGATTTCATGTATATTTGTACGGTATTTCTATCGGAGTATCCATATGCATTCTAGCTGGCAGATATAATCTATTGCGAATATAATCTTTATTGTAATAATAACAATAATTTTTATAATTATAGTACTAGCAATGTTTATAATATAATAATGATCATAATAATAACAAAATTATTATTATTATTGTTATTTATAATTTACTGATTAATTGGCAAATATAAGCTATAATCTTACAAATATAACTTCTGTCTGATGCATTGCACATAGAATCTAATCTTTATTGTAATAATGATAATTTTATTATTATTATCAATATTATTCATAATTTTAATAATATTCTTTATAATTCTGAATATTTGGCAAACATAAGATATATTCTTTTGCGAATATAATCTTTATTGTAATAATAATAACAATTTTTATAATTATAATAGAAGCATAATAATAATATTATTATTTATAATTATAATAATCTTTATAAGTCTGATTAATTGGCAAATATAAGATATAATCGTTTAGAACATTATCTCACAAATATAATTTCTATCAAATGCATTGCATGCAGAATATAATCTTTATTGTAATAATAATAATACTTTATTATTATTATTATCAATATTATTCATAATTTTAATAATATTCTTTATAATTGTGAATATTTAGCAAACATATGCTTTAATCTTTTGCGAATATAATCTTTATTATAATAATAACAATAATTTTTATTATTATTATCATTATTATTTATAATTTTAATAATGTTTTTTATAATTGTGAACATTTGGCAAACATAAGATATAATCTTTTGCGAATATAATCTTACAATTATAATTTCTGACTGCTGCATTACACACAAAATATAATCTTTATAATAATAATAATAATAATAGTAATAATAACTATTATTATTGTTCATAATTTTAATAATATTCTTTATATTCGTTAATATTTGGCAAACATAAGATATAATGTTTTAAGAATATTATCTTAAAAATATCTGACGCATTGAGCGCCTTATTGATTTATTCAGTCCCAATGTTTAAAATATCTCAAATTAAATTTATAACGGGTTATAGTACAACACATATTGTGAAATGTCGAATTTTATTTTTATTGGCTCAAACTATTGTTGTAACCTTTGAAAACATGTTTGCAAAATTAAAAAGTTGTACCTTTCGACATTTAAAATATTTTTAAAGTATGATTTCATTTATGGGAGTTTTGTTTAACAAACGTAAAATTTAATTAGTGACTTTTACATACTTTTTCTTCGTAAGCCTTTGAATATAGATGTATTAGATATGCATGATTTTTAAATCGACAGCTTAATTAGTATTTGTCATCAATACTACACGTAGTTCTACGTCTGTTACTTGGGAATTCGTCAATACTAAATAATAATTTAAATCAAAGTAACAGTTTTTGCACATAAAATACGTTCGTCCTTAGACAGTTAATTCTATTGAAGGACCTATTTTATTTCATTTTTATGAATATGCTGTAATAAAATTATTAATTATTACAGTAGTTTTTTAATAATAAAATAAAAATAATTAACTTCACATATCTATAGCACTATTAAGGTCTTATCACAACGTGTACATGATGAAAAACCAATGAATTCAGTTTAGGATTTCATTTACCCGATTGAGATTGCGCTGATTTCTCTTATGACTGCAAATAATTCTCAACCAATTTATTTTTGTTCAGGTTCACGAGTATTTAGGGTTTTAATCAGTTCAAATTCTGTTGCTATCATAGCAGAAGTCCATACATTCTTAACACATTGTGTGCCGGTACATTTCGCAGCAGAATTGTAACGATAACGGGCGTTTTGAGCTTAAATTTAGTTATCCAGTTTTAGTTATTTAGTTATTAAGGGGCATTTAACAAACCGATTAAATTATTGGTATATACACCTGTCACAGCCTTAGAAATTGTTAATTAATAACTCTTTTTTAATTAGGGTTTGGTTTGGTTTGAAGCGCTACGGTTTACTTTTTGCAACACGAGGGCTAATGAGACCGGGACCTAATGCTTGAAGCCGATTCCTAACGGCTACGAATATTCATGCCAAAATGGGATTCGAACCCAAGAACTTCGGTTTCGAAGGCTTTTTTAATTAGGGAAGCATATCTTGCCGATCACCTTACCTACATACCAGTTGACAGTGAACCTTGTGTTTATTTTTATTGTATTTTGTATGTGTGCACTCAAAAGATATATCTACAGTAAATAAAATATATGTATAAATTATTTTAATCCCTCTGTTTATTTTAGATCCCCCAAGAAAAAATACTGTTTTTTAAGAACGCTTGTTAAAATGCCGCTTTAAAAGGGAATTCGGATTTGTTCGATACATATCCCCAGATCTTTATTTTAACGAGTTTTCCTAGAGTTTCACTTAAACTTTCCCCAAGTTCCTTATCTATAAGTTTTGAAAATAATTTCTTTTCTACCACTCAAAATCTTTTTCATGGTAAAGCTATGTATGTTCTACTTGAATAGCTACCTCGTATCTTTTTCTTTCTTATAGATTAGAAAAAGCTTCCAAAACACTGATAAGAGTTAAATAAGGCTTTCGTTTTACTAATCCTAAATATTTATTTATGTCAGTGTGAGCATAACAATTTTCTAGACTTAGTAAAATGAAAGTAATTATACATAAATACATCACATATTCAGTTCTGGCTGTGATTGATCTGAAAAAATACTAGTTCTTAGATTGTCCCAGTATTACTCATTGAGTGTATAGTGCATATTTAAAACTAAATCCCGCAGAAAAGAAGATCTGGCATCTTTTTAAAATCTGGTCGCAACATATATGTATTCCATATATGTATCCTCATGTGAGGTATAATGATAAAAGTGCACAGCTCTTTATAATGTTATAAACAAGATGTTTTTTATAAAATAATCTCATCGTAAAATAACTAGAATCTTGGATATTTAGTACTTCTGTGAAGATGCATATTTCAATTTTAGAAAAATAGTTTTAACAATAATTCAAGAAATATAACGGAAAAACTCCAATTTGTCTCTTGCAGTTTTGAAAGCACACTGATGTTCAAAATAAAGGTAACTTTCAGAAGTGGTCTTATATCTCCAATATTATTAGACAGATTTTAATCCCTCGGTTATTGGACAGTACGTAGAGGCGTCTGGTTGTCCCTCTATGAAAGTGTGCGAATCATTGATTAATCTTAACTGGAATTTGTTAGCAGAGATAATCGTCTATTATGGCTGCCAGGGTTTGATGGTCTGTGTAGGCATCATGTTAGATGTCTGCTAACGTCTCCATGTGTTTGATACACACTCTGTAATTGTAATGTAATGTAGAGGGATGATATTTTAGAGACCTATGTTTTCCTTTTCATGTGTTGGAGTTTCTTTTCTGTTTAACTACAAAAGTTTTCCGAATAGAGTTGGTCTAGTTAGTGTTTTTCTGAAAAGTGAAGATATCACTTGGATGGATTGGCCAGTTATTTCCAGATATCAAATTGATATGGAAGAAGTTCTCAAACTTTTTCCTCCACGAAAACCCAGTTTAATACCTGTAGAAGTAGTGGATTAGTCGCTCCTCGGGATAAACACATTCTTAGCATATGTTGTGTCGATAATAATGTTCTTTTGAGAGAAGTTTGAATTTTTAACTGTCTCCATGCATTTTTTAATGATTTCACAATTAAGTCAATTTTCAGCATTGCTGTAACACTACTGACTGTAAAAATAATGTTATGTTGGCCTAGTGTTTGAAAAAGAATAAATTAAAACTCATTAAAAAACACATGGGAAAATATGTCTTGATTAAATAGTTTTATACAATCAAATGCTTAAGCGATACAACTGGAATACAATTTATCATTTGTAGATATTGATGACTCCTCTCGACTCGGCATCGGCCCTAAAAAATAATAGCGTCTCTTTTTCTTTTTCTCGTGCCGCTCCAAGAAATGTCTATCCCGCAAGCAGCGGATACCAGCAGCGTTCACCCTCTTCTCTCCTCTGGTAACAAACTTGTCCTCTAAAAAAATAAGACTGCCCCGCGGAGAAAAAAACAGGGGTCCACTCAAGAAAGGATGGGTCAGAATTCCGGTCCCTTCTATTGGTTGGGAGAAGTCTGAAGTTTTTTCTAGTTCAAACCGGTCATGTTCTGCATGTCTTTGGCGATGGCTCACGGGAAGAGGTAAAACAAATCTGAACTAAATGTAACTTATTACTACACTAACATACGCTCCAATTATACGCTCACTAATAAATATACGCTCAATTAGTCGTGTAGTAATATAACAAACAGTAGCGCTCCAAAAGAACCCGAGGCTTTCAGTTTGAGAACCGCTGTTATAGATAATACCTGGACTGTTTTAAGTAATAGCATCTCGCAACCCCAGAGGACAATCCAAGGGATGAGTATAATGCTGTTTATCTAATGGAACCAGTTACTCTAGGAACTCAAATTTCTTTAGTTCCATATTAAATTTCTGTATAAATATTTAGTAGAAACCCAGTGGCGTTGGCAAAGCTCTTCGCGCTCCCACGACACAGATCCGAGGTTCGATCCCTGGCTGGACAAGGTTGACTCAACCTTTCATACTTTCAGTGGGTAGATGAACTAAGGATCTTGGACTTTAGAAGAGTGCTTAAGAACTAAACACTGTCGATTCCACGTAAGATTGACCTCCTAACCAGAACATATACTTCGCACCCCAGGGTTCTTGGTTACGCAAACGGAGATTGGCACCGTAGGCCCTGACCCACTAGGGACTGTTGCGTCGAGGAGTTTATAAGTCATGTGTATCTGTCAGATAAAAGTGATCATATCCCCTATTAACTTTTTTTTTCTTTGAACCTGTAATCACTGATTCATATCTCCCGACTCCTACGAATGTTACGATCATGCATGTGAACTATAACTGTTGAAACTTTATTTTTGTTATATCAAACTTTGTTCAAACAAAATTTCATTAAAATATGTACATTAGTTCTTGAGATAATCAATCAAATAGAAATGCTCCATATGTTTGAACACCAACGTAGAATGCTATTTAGTAGTTCACAGAAATCAATTTTCAAAATTGTTTACTTTACAGATCTCAAAGTTTTCATTTCAATACTATCTTTAAAATATAAATTACGAGAATACATTTGAACTGTAAACGGTTTGAACTTCCTTAAACAAGCTAAAAGTTCATTGAAGACTCTCAATGATAAAATGCATTACTTGTTATTTTACTTTTAAACTTTTCTAATTTAGCCTTGTTTGTGTTTATTCTCTATTCCATACTTAGTGTTTACTGATATGCCTGCCTATGAATACCTAAAGCTCCGAAATAATTAGCTCTCATGTTTATACTTTCTTGCATATTAATGATCTTTGCTTGTGAGAGAAAATATCTTCATTAATACCCCTATTGTTTCGTGAATGTTTTTCTATCGTTGAATTAACTTTTATGGAAGGAATTGGATATTTTATGCCTGACAATCTTCTTAGTTTATTACTCTTAACTTCAGAATATTTATTTTTGTATAAAGGGTATTAAGGATATTTTTATCAACAATTTTCTTTTCTTCCCTTTGTTTAAATCTTAATTGCTTCAATACTTAAATGTAATTTTTTTATATTTGGAATAAACTGTAGGTAAAACTATAATTAGCTTTTTGAATTTTTAAAGAAAATAAAGTGTGATTTTTTGTAATTACAAATATACTCTTAAAAATTTATTTAAGAGGAACTATTTATAGCATTGAGTCTAATACAAAAGCTTCTTTAACATTAAGCATTTATTCATATAATAAGTTAAAAGTATGTTATTTAAAAGTAAGCCTTTTATTTCTGAAGCATTTTAAGTTTTTTCCTAATGCATTTTAAATACAAACACCAAGAACTGGTACTGTATGAATTTAGGTCGAAATATGAAATTAATAGGGCCGATTTCAGAAATATATTTAACATTTTATATTAAATTTATTTTTATATGAAATATATTAAAATTTTAAAATGTAATTAAAAGGATATGACCTTAAAATTTATTCAACTACGCTATACATTTCTGAAAAAAAATTATTCATAATTTGCATAACTTATAAAATATCATGAAGTGTTATTTTAATTTTTCGTAAATATTAAATTTATTTTTATATCAAGTATATTAAAACTTTAAAATGTAATAAAAAGTATATGACCTTAAAATTTATTCAACTACTCTATACATTTCTGAAAAATATTTATTCATAATTTGCATGACTTATAAAATATTCTGAAGTGTTATTTTAATTTTTCGCAATTGGAATAACAATTGTTCTCTTTATTTTTTCTTCTTTTTGTAAGCTGTGAACGCTGATTAGTTTTAATCGACTGTTGTAAAATTTGGCGTAAGACCGTGACTTAAGTAAAATGCGAAATACTTTAAATTGTACAAACAATCTATCAATAGTTGCGAATGTCAAGTTTTAAATCTAATCTCTTGAAATCTTCAATAATTTAACCAGTATGCAATGTGTTATGCACTTTATTTTAATATTTTTTTCTTCTTTTTGTAAGCTGTAACCGCTGATTAGTTTTAATCGACTGTTGTAAAATTTGGCGTAAGACCGTGACTTAAGTAAAATGCGGAATACTTTAAATTGTACAAACAATCTATCATTAGTTGCGAATGTCAAGTTTTAAATCTCCTGGAATCTTCAATAATTTAACTAGTATGCAATGTGTTATGCACTTTATTTTAACATTTATTTTAAAAGTTCCTAACTTTCCACTTTAAAGTCCTAAGTGTATTCGGAGAAACTCGACTTTATATATATATATATAACTAATGGCATGACCTCACTTTTGTTTAGATATACTGCAGACTATTCAAAACTACATTACTGGAATAATTACCAAATTTTACTTTTGATTGATTTGAGCCTTCTGGGATATACATTAATCGCAGTCCATTAAATAGTAAAATGTATTCTTGTCAGATTCCACTCGCTTTTGGTGAATACAATCAGATTGTTCGAGATTATTTGTTATGAATATCTGCGGCAATGCAAAAGTGGACCTTCCTATTCGTACTACATTTATCCAGAGCCACAAATAATCCTTCAAAGGGACGCATGTGGTTCTCGTACCGCAGGTTGGCTACCCCTTCTATATTCTAAACGTTTATTTTCGAAGTACTTACCGAAATTTTGCTTCTGATTGACATGACCGTACTATGATTTGTAGCATTAATCTTTACTCAAAAGAGTTAATGCACTTTTGTAAGAATGAATTTGTTTTAATAAGAAGGACATACGGAAATACCAAAATGTTCTATTGAATAAGGACAATGCATATCTGCGATTATTTGCGATGAATATCCGGTTATTTGCAAGCCGCAAAATAAAAGAAGTAAAAACTAGAACACCCCCTACGAAGTCAATCGATATCCACCTTGTCCAGACGATGTGTGTTTGAGGTGAGAAAGGATTCATGCTTAAGCACTCTAGCGTGCTAATAAAACTCGCTCACCCCGTAAACAGGATATATTTATCTCAGCGAGCGGCTACTCGCATCTAGCTCTTTTCGAATGGAATGTGCCTTTGATGGCGCAAAACAGGATGCAATATTGGGCAACATTCTTTCACGACCCTCCCACCCCCTTCCTCATAGTAGGTAGGTGGCCTCGGACCACGGATCTGGACACTAATTCCTAATAAGGTAATTGTCTGGGTTCGAGTGCTATACTTTAAAGCAAAATAAAAATTAATATCTTAATTGGACAGAAGATCCTCGAAATGGAAGAATTTGAACAAAAATATATAATGTGAATTTTTCTTCTGAAACTATTAACACATTGTGTGCGGGTACATGTCGCAGCGGAATTGTACGGGGAGCGGGCGTTTTGCGCGTAAATTTAGTTATTCAGTTAAATCTCAATAGATCGAAAATTATTTAATTTTTAACCAACTTTTCGTATTTTATATTGAAATATATAAACAAATATATAAACAGACAAATAAACATATACATATATATATATATATATATATATATATATATATATATATATATATATATATATATATATGTAAAGAAAATTCTCAGGGGTTTTCAAAACGTAAATCAAGGGCTAAAAATTTCCGCGTCCTTTTGCATTCCCCTTTTTAACCCTTAACCTAAATTGACCACTAGGGCTACAGTTTACGCCCTCAGAGAAGGGGCGTGACCAATTATAAACCTACATGGCCCTAGAGGACAATTTAGGAAATTTCAAAATAAAAATTAGATACACGCTGTCGGAGGCAGATTTATCTAGAGATATTTTCCCACAGATGTTACGTGTCTTGTACATAGAACTAGCTGACCCTTCAGTATGTCCTGTCCCCATGATGAAGTGGGAAACCGTCCTTCAACGTTATCTTGATAAAAGTCTAAAACGGTAAAGCTGAAACGGTATCATTTTTATGGCCAAGACTGCAACCACCCGTCGAGAAGTCCGTCTCATTATACACACACACACACACACACACATATATATATAAGTATAAATATACATATATTTAATATCATTTTCGCAAGGATAGATAAAATATAAATTTTAAATCTAAATTCATTTTTTTAATCAACCTTCCCGTTCTATGGTTCCCCACCGACTGACTTAAAAGCTAGTTTTTATTTGTCTAAATTTTTTCAGAATCTATGTAGTAGACAAAAACATTCGGCTTCGTTTTCCTGTATATAGCGTTATTTTTGTACCCACAAACAAACCATGTTGTTACACTAAACTGTACTGGTACGTGTCCCGCGCTTAAGTATCAATCGTCAGAAAAAAGTACTAGTACGTGTCTCGCATGCAATTTGTTAAGTAAGTCATGCGCGTCATTTTGAAAGACATTTTTTAAATAACACGACTATTTTACTGCACTAAAACCTTTTTTCTGTCTTACTCTTGCATTTTAAACTCTAAAACTTAATACTTACCCATTTCATATTTTTGTATTAAATTCCAATTTTCGAGGTGTAATACTTTTATGCATTTTTTTAAGCAAAAGTTAGATTTTCTATTAATGTGTTTGTCATTCAACTGGGTAGGCTATTGAAAATCTCAAAGTATTTTTTCAGCTACAAGGGTTTGCTTTGGTTTGAATCACTACCTTTTACTTTTTTGCAACTCAAGCACTAATGAGAATGGGTGCTACTACTTAACGATGATTCCGAACGGCTACGAACATCCCTGCTGAAATGGGGTTCGAACCCACGAACTCTGGCCCTAACCATCGGCTATTGTTTAGCTCGAGTTATAGAGGATTTATTACCTTAAAACTACAAAAATAATTTCTAAAATATTGTATAATCTTAACTTTGTCTTATAGTATAAATAGTACTTAATATTTACTTAATATTGTCTTATATTATAAATAGTACTATATAAATAGTACTTAACATAAGTGAAAATATATAATCCGATATGTTTCTCTATCGATTTAGAAGATGAAATCAAAAAATAAAAGCAATTAGTATGATGTGCTCTGGAAATTTTTAAGGAATATTATTGAACTATTTAAAATTTATTAATTAGTCTCATTGGGTAATTAAAAATTCTTTTCAAACATATTTTTGTGTTTTATTACGTTATGTAATAACATTGCGAAATATCATTATCAAAATATCTATTATAATTTTAAAAATTCAAATTCAACGTTCCTTGGCGTATTAATAACTATTTCTGTTGTATTTATAAACATATGAAAATATTTTCAAAAGAAAAAATTTAAGATTAATTTTTTTTTTCATTCTAAGTGTAAAAATTTAGGCTTTATTTGGTACTTACTAAGTAAGATGTAAGACAACATATATCCATCTATAAATTATTTTTTCGGTTGCAATTTGATAATTACTACGGTAATGCAGTTTAAAGTAGTGTATATGTTACTGTGAATACTCAAAATTGGAGAATGTTGACATTCACTGGTGAATGTCGACATACACCAAATACCTCGGTGAAAGACCGAATATTTTATTATATTCCTATATATTCGGACTATCCTGGTGTATGTCGACAATCCCCATAAACTGATGGTGAATATTGAAATAAAATATTTTTTTTACATTTTTAAATTATACTTTATTATTAAAGTATGATTTAAAATAATGACATATGTCAAAATATCACATAAAATGAAGGAATACTCCAAAGTCCCTGTGTTCATTCCAAAGAAAGATATCAAAGAGGAGCTTCAACCTACTACACTTTCTATCAAGCCCTAACTAAACAGCAGAAATTTATTTCTATTAAAAGAACGCCGCAAAAGATAATTTTCTAATGCAGGAACCAAAATGTTACAAATCTCAAAAAGAAAATTTCCGCCTGCTCAATTTGATAACACTGTGCGAATACCAGTCCCTGATGTCTACCGTGGTCGTACAGATGCCCGGAATGTATTGAAGGTTGTTATTGAAATAGAAGATTCCAATTTTTATAAATTAGTAAACAAAAATGGAATCCTCGAGTAGCTTTATACCCGTAATCAGTTTATATTTTGTAAAAAAAAACTACTCTCCATAGATGAGATTTCTTCTCAAGAAATGTCGCTGAGATAGCTGCTGCAGCTAATTCGAGAAGTGGAGGTCATGGCTATAAACACTGTCATTCCAAAAAGAAATATTTCATTACTAAATGACATTGTAGATGTAAGGGACTCTTGTGCAATTCAAATTTCTATAACAGTTTAAATTGCTGCAACAAATAAGATAGTATAACGTCAATCAGATAATTAAGCTAATTATTGATATGATATTTTGTTCTAAGAGTGTTCGGTTTGTTTTAAGTTCAGCAGTAACGTGTGCTAGTACTATAGATTTGACTAAATTACGGAGAAGAAAATATAATTTTCTGAAATGTTCAATATTCACCGTTATTGCATGTTGAATGTCGACATTTACCGGTGTATGTCAGGGGTCAAATAAGGGTATTTAACAAATATTTCGGACATACACCAAACGACTACGTGAATTTTGACATTCACCGATGAAAGTCGACATTCCCTATATTTCGGTCTTTCACAGTTACATTTATACATATATGTAAGTAATATATTAGCATAATTACACAAAAAATAGTATCCAAAAATTTTCCTCCTCACCTTCTCATTTTTAATACCAAATTTTAATACTAATTTTCAAGAAATAATATAGATATGATAGTCAGATAAAGGAGTTCTCTTCCAGTTACATTTTTATCCGCCTCTTAAAACTGATACTGGCATAAATGCTAGTTATATGTCCACTGGCTACATTTTTCAGCCGTCCCAGGTATTTAGTGTCGTTTCTACAATAATTTAATACCTACATGTGTGGTTTTCTACATAGCCTGAATGATTAAGGTTCACTCTTACTTCCCAAACTGTTTTGATCCTAAGTCTTTTGGGGATGAAAATACGTGATTTGCTATCTCTGAGATCCAATATCATCGAAAAATTGAAAGAGTTTTCTTGGAGCATTCTAAGCAAGGCTGTTGCTCTGTAAGGATGGTCGGTTCACCATTGTGTTTTGATCCCCTATAAAGGTGAAGTTCCACAACGTTTGGCTTGTTTTTCTCATGGCGTTATGATTAAATATTGGTTAGGAGTTCTTTTTCCAGCAAGCCCGGGAAATTTAAATAATAGAGGCCTATTCTCTTGTCCAATCGATAGAGGATTATTGGTTACATACATACACATATATATGTGTAAATGTGGGTGTAACACGGCGAAAGTTAATCGCCGGTCACATCCAAATAATTAAGCCACTTTTATATTTACTTGCATGGGCTTGATATTCAAGGAGATGCCTAAGCAGCTAGACTAATTGCAAATGTTGTAGTAAGACATTGTGTTACAAAAATAGTCGGAATTCGTGGCGAAATTTAACAGTGCAAAAATGCTATCTTTGCCATTCAATGGCAGAAGAGAGAATGATCACGAAAATACGTGCTGGAACAGGATTGGACCTCAGAGCAATATGGAAACGAAATAGTATATTAGTCCAAAAATTTAAAAGTAACTTAGATCAGATGGAAAAAGCTGAGCCATTTACCAGCGACAGCTGGAAATTGTGGTGAGTGGAAAATTTACATCTACTGCACAGAATATTTTAAAAAATGGGTTGGAAGCCGAATGTTAAAGTCGTAGACGCTCCTTTAATTACGATATTTTGTAGCTAGGAAAATAGATTTGAAAGAAATAAAATGGGAAAGAGGAGAATTTTTTTTGTGGTATTAAAGTTAAATAATTTTGATATATTACATGCATTTATATATCACTTTATAATGTTGGTTGGTTGATTCGTTTAGAATACTAGGATCTACTGCTTTGCTAGTGAAACCGGATGTTTAGATAGCAGGTTCAATAGAACTCTTAAACCAATGGACATATAATGCACAAATATATTTTAATAGTAATTTAAGCAATAATATGATAGAGTAACTTTTAAGTGCACTTTATAAATTCAATAATGTATTTAAAATAATTATTTTTTAAATACAATTCCTTTTTTTAAAATTTTTAATGTGAATTATTTAGTTAAACTCGATTGTTTGTTCATAAAAAAATTCACTAATTGTATGGTCTACGCTACCAATTAACAGAACATTTTGTTAACGAGTACCAACACCTTATATTTAGTCCTACTGTAGCTACAGATTATACCATAGTGCTTCATACCCAACGAAATCCATTATCCCATTAAACTCGCCAAAATAAAAGATTATCATTTTATTACTTACGGCAAATAAAAAATATGAATTGAAACGGTTAATGCTTTAATTTCGAACTTAAAAAATGAAAAGTATATGGGTAAGTAAAAGTTACTGACTTAAAATACTGAAAACTTTTTTACCCGAAATATGTAAAATATTATGTTATAATTAAAATTTACATTTTAACTTACAGATTTATATTTTAAAATACATAAAAATTTTAAAAAAACTATATTTGAAAATATTTTAAAAGCAATATTTTTTATATTTTTAATATTTTTAAAGGTTTTTTATTTACATTATAATTCTAGTTAGAATTTTTACTCGATTAATACGAAAAGTTAATTTGTATGATTTCAAGTATCGTTTACCCTGTTGTGAGTTAAAAAGTTTAAATAATACTTTGGTTTATGCTCTCATTTCGTTAAGTTTTTACTTATTTTCAGTAACTTGTTAATTTTCCTCCGATTTGTTTATTGTATTTTTACGTCCTTCCAAGTTTAAGTAACATTACTGACAATATTAATTGTTTTTAATAGTAAAACAATAAGCAATATAAGTACGTTTAATTTATGTAGCCTAATTTAGTGAAAACGCTTTAAGGTAAAGAGATTTCTCAACATAAATATTATACATTTTTCATTGTCTGCCCATAACATGAAGTTGTTAATTAGTTTTCATTGACAAAGCAGACATAAACAACTTCTTTTATCACAATTGAAAACTACTTTGTTGCTGAAAAATAACACGTTGCTAGGTGGTAATAAAGTTTGAACAGAAGATAGAATAACTTTTTATTACAGTCATTATTATTACTACTACATTTTTACTATTAATTAGAAGTATAACGAAATATATTTCTATGCTAATAATAAGTTACTAATGATATTGGCTTATCAATATATCCTTGCATATAAAGTAAAAGTTCCATAGATTATGTTCTTAATGCATTATTATTCAACCATGGTATTACTATTTATTTAATATTTAATGTCTGAACAGCACAAAAGAAAATCGTTTGGGTTGGATTGCAGATAGAAAAGCAGTAATTTTCCTTTCTTACATCGATAACCGTTTTTGTCTGATTATCGTATGCATCTAAAGTAATACACGCTAATATTCGTATTCTACCAATTGCTCTAAATTTATTGTTTCGGGATAATATATGTCAATAAACTCCATTGGGGAATCTTTGTTCTCTTCGTTTATAGCTTGTTGTGTTTATAGTTTGTCGACTATTTTACTATTTATTATAATTTAGCGTATCTTATTCGACATTCCATAACCGGCACGCTAAAATTAATAAATGAAAAAGCGATATTTCATTCTTTCAGTTCTAAAATGAACATCTTCTGATGCTAATTTTCAAAGGATTTAATTCGGTTAGTTTAAATATCAAACTAACTGCCTATTTTATACTTAGTATATTATATATTGTGTTTGTTTTATTTATGCTTCATAGTGCAAATGATTTATAATTAATTAAGGAAACGCTTATGTATACCTTCTCCCATTAACACAGACTGAAACAAATTTATCTTAGCATATATCAGAAGTGTTCAATAAACACTTGAAAGACGCAATATATGGTCAATGGTAACGAAACGTTTCATAGAATATCTTGAAAAATATATGAGGAATTACCGTGAAACCTTAGATTTGTAAAAAAAACCAGGGTAGATATCATATATTTCCGCAATGATGTGTCATTGAAATGCTATAGAGAACTGTCAAAAAATGAAGTTATACGAATACATTTTAGATAACTCTATAAAATCAAATGTTAAATATGCGCTAATGTTTAGCGATTCGCCGACTTCTTTGAACCCAACTACACGTTCTCTGTTAAATGTTGACATCTGCGCATATCGTTCGGGCACCTTATATGAGAGGCATAGTTACGGTCTACCTGAGTACAGGGTATGAAATTCGCAAAGAATTTATGGCCTGGAATTTCTTCTCTTAAATAACCTGTCAGTTGCGCAGATAAGATGAGTTGCAGAGACGCAAGTTCTTTCATTGGCCATCAAGCTTTAAAATTTTGCATTTTCCGTGGAAACCAGTATGCATATTAATTAGTGTCCAATTTGTGTTTTACATCTTCTCGGTGCGACGGTTTTTTTTTATTGTTTAAGAGTGTATATGTGTTAAAATGCTACTAAATAAAATATATTAACTGAATTAATGCATGAGATTCACTGAAAAAAATATAATTAGATTATTTTTAATATAAAATTAGTTTCTGAATTACAAATTTCTAAAGTTATTTTGTAGGCAAGTAGATTTATACTTTTTTTCATTTGGGTTATATATTTTATGTTTCTCTAAAAATATTTTTTCATTTCAAAAGTTAAATAATTTTTTATAAAGTTAGACCCTTTTTCGTGATTTTTTAAAAGTTTTATCCTATCCCTTTTTATTTTACATCAAATGAAAATCAGGTAGTTGATATTTCTCAGCTCAAAAGATAATATGTCCATTTAAAAGTATTCTTCCAAAAAGCACCTCATGGTGCATTTAGCTACTGATTGTAATTTTGCTAAGAAACGTTCTCAACTCAACAAATATTTTAATGAACAAACCAAATAATAAGTTACAGCAGACATAAAACTTAAACACAATTATCTCGACGGCGAGATAAGTGCAAGAAGTTGTGCGTACATGGCGAGAGGGGAGAAGAGCAGGTAGATCACAGGATCACAGGATAAAGTTGGCGCAGAACTGCCTGGGCCTGGCCTTCTGGTTCTGCTATACTTGGGAGTTTGGCGGTCAAGGTAGGCGTTCCCGGGAAAGCCGATCACGTGACCATAGGGAGAGACAGTTGCAGTTACAGTGGCTTCAGCCTAATCGGGGGCTCTACCGAAAAGTAGGCTTCTGACGTCTGTACGGTTAGCGGAAACCGCCACAGTACATTTATAAATTAACAATAATATCTTAAAATCAGTTACTATTTTTGAAAAGGATTTTTTTATATAAATTTGCTAACTTTAAGAAATTATTTCAATGTTATTGATTTTCTTATATTTAATTTAATATATGTTCAAAATGCATGCCATAAGTTAATAATTTATAAACAAGCTCTGTAGCATGCTGAACCATCCACTCAAAAATATTCAATCTGCATAAAAATGGTAATTTCAAGCCATCGATATCAAATCAAATTATTCTTCTAAAAGCATACAATAGTTTCAGATTTTGTATCCTTTTATGGCTTAGGCTATTTCAGCTTTATAGAAATAAGATCTGAATGTTATTTTTTTTCCTTAAAAGTACATTCATATCTGAATTACCCGATATTAACGTGAGGCAAAATAAAAAGCAAACGTTGTAAAAAATGGAAAGGTATGGAATCGACCAATAAATTGCATGCACACAGTTAAATTTTCTCTCTTAAATTTTCCGTGAAAGGCAGTTTCATGTACTTCACCATTTTATTTATATTGATTCCAGCGTAAAACGCAACAGGCTAAGTAGTCAAATGGGACAAAATTTTTCATCGGAAAAATGATGAAATTTGGAAGAAAGAGTTTTTCTTTGTGAGAAATGAGACGTCAAAGTTTTGGATCTCGCCATTAAATATACAGCACGCACACTCTCCTGTCGAGGGAATTTAGCTTAAAAATTTTTTTTCGTAGAAAGAAATCTATATAAATCAAGAGAAAATTCTCTTCAACTCGTTATTTCTGTGAAAAAGGGTGGAAAATATTTTTAAAATATAAACTTCAACTTTTATTGATGAAGAATCCGGTGCAATTTTTTTTACGATTTATGTAAGAAAAGCTTTTGACGGTGTGTGCTTTTCTTTTTATTTTCTGTAAAGATAAATACGGTATTGAAAGATAACAGTAGAGATGAATTTTTCACTATATACATTTCAGATGGCAGTATTTGTAAAAATATAATACTGTAAAAAATTTCCAATAAAATTGCTTTGATATTGGATAACCTTCATATTTATTACCTTATTTATTCAGGTAAAAGTTGTAAATCTATGAATATGTGCTTACTCTACAGAGCAAAGTGTCAAAGAGGATTTTATCAAAATATCAAAATCAAAGTATATTGAAATTGAATTTTTTTCAAGTTCCAGTACCTTCTGTATTATTTTTTATTCACTTTTATTGGTATATTATTATTGTTGGTATTACAAATAATTTTTTTGGTATAATATATAACTGCAATCTCTTCTGCATAGAGCATAATATATTTAATTATAAAAGATATGTGTACACAACATTACTTATTTTTCCCTCTATTATACCATACATTTTTTATTTTACATTACGTGACATCAGAATATTTTTTGTTCAAAACGTTTTCAGCATTTAAAAATTATTTCATATCTCAAGGTAATCCATATTGCAAGCAAAGCTCAAGTACTTCAGTGAAGAATTGAAGGATTAATATTTATTATTAAGATACATTTTGTTAAATCGCTCTTTCCATCTAAACCAGAATAATTTTTCGATTTAAATACTTTTTTTACTCCGTACCAGGCAGTAATAAACAATAAAAATTTAAAGTTATTCTCCTGAATTAGTAGATTTTTTTCTCTCAAAAATTAATCTTAAAGCATTGTTACAAATACATACGAATACACCGATATCTTTGATTCACACTGTTGCAGATAGGTACCGATAACAGACGATTTAATATATTTCTTAAGGCCCGTCCACAGTATGGTCCACATCTAGCCATCACCACCGTCTAGAGAGGGTATGGATTATGGAGGTCGACGATGGCATACGAAATAACAGCCTTGGCGGAGAATGACATCGAAAACGGATTTTCTTCACAGATTTAACGAAGCCAGAAGCCCAACTAAAGTGCGTAGTATACCCTACGAACGAATCTACGTGCTCGGCTCTTTTAGTGGCTCAGTGTGTGGATGCAACCCGTAAACCATCGTCCAAGGTCACTATCAGGAAGTGGTGAACAGTTGG